>CM053594.1:246079876-246117591 GCA_028646575.1 Pseudocheirus occidentalis
ATCTAGTACTAGAAATGTTAGCAGTAGCAACTAGAGAAGAAAAAGAAATCAAAGGAATCGAATTAGGCAAAGAAGAGACTAAATTATCGCTCTTTGCAGATGACATGATGATATACTTGGAGAATCCTAGAGAATCTAGTAAAAAAAACTTCTTGAGACAATAAATAAATTCAGCAAAGTTGCACGATATAAAATAAAATCACATAAATCCTCAGCATTCCTATATATTTCCAATGAAGCCCAACAGCAAGAGATAGTAAGAGAAAACCCATTTAAAGTTACTATAGACATTATAAAATATTTGGGAATCTACCTGCCAAAACAAACCCAGTAGCTTTATGAACACACCTAAAAAACACTGTTCACACAAATAAAAGCAGATCTCACTAATTGGAAAAATATCAATTGCTCATGGTTTGTTAGAGCTAATATAATAAAAATGATAATTTTACCTAAATTAAATTACATATTTAGTGCCATACCAATCAATCTACCAAAAAATTACATGATAGAACTAGAGAAAATAGTGACAAAATTCATTTAGAAGAACAAAAAGTCCAGAATATCAAGACAATTAATGAAAAGAAATGTTAGGAAAGGTGGCCTAGCTGTACCAGATTTTAATCACTATTATAAAGCAGCAATCCTGAAAACTGCCTGGTACTGGCTAAGGAACAGAGTAGTGGATCAATGGAATAGACTGGGTACAAAAGACTCAGTAGTCAACGACTATGGTAATATACTCTTTGATAAGCCCAAAGACCCCAGTTTCTGGGTTAAGAATTCACTATTTGACAAAAACTGCTGGGAAAATTGGAATATAGTATGGCAGAAACTGGGCATAGAACATTATCTAAAGCCATACACCAAAGTCAAGTCTAAATGGATGCATGTTCTAGATATAAAAGCCAATACTGTAAATAATCTGGAGAAGCAAGGAATAGTTTACCTGTCAGATTTATGGAGCAGGGAAGATTTTATGACCAAACAAGAGTTAGAAAGCATTATAAAATGCAAAATAGATAAGCTTGTTTACATCAAATTGAAAAGTTTCTGTACAAAAAAAAAGCCAATGTAACAAAGATTAAGAGGGAGGTAGGAAATTGGGAAAGAATATTTACAACTAGTGTCTCTGATAAAGTCCTCATTTCTAAAATATACAGGGAATTAAATAAAATTTACAAAAATGCCAGTCATTCCCCAATTGATAAGTGATCAAAGGATATGAACATGCAATTTACAGAGGTAGAAATTAAAGATATATTTAAGCACATGGAAAAATGCTCCAAATCATTATTGATTTGTGAAATGCAAATCAAAACAATGTTGAGGTACCACATCTCACCAGTCAGATTGGCTAAGATGACAAAACAGGAAAATGACAAGTGCTGGAGAGGATGTGGAAAAACTGGAACTCTAATGCATTGTTGGAGGAGCTGTGAACTGATACAACCATTCTGGAGGGCAATCGGGAACTATGCCCAAACGGTTATAAATAATTGCATACCCTTTGACCCACTAATACCACTTTTGGGGTTGTATCCCAAAGACATCATAGAAGTGGGAAAGGGTCCCATATGTACAAAACTATTTATTGCAGCTCTCTTTGTGGTGGCAAAAAACTGGAAATGAAACAGATGACCATCAATTGGGGAATGGCTGAATAAGTGATGGTATATGAATGTAATGGAATTTTACTGTGCTATAAAAAATGGGAAGGAGATTGACTTCATAATTACCTGGAGAGGCTTATAGGAATTGGTGCTGAGTGAGAAGAGCAGAACCAGGAAAAATTTGTACACAGTCACAGATACATCCTACGTGTGACGACCAATTTTGAAAAACTGGATGCTTCTCAGCATCACACAGTTAAAAGACAACTCTACAAGTCTCAGGATGGAAGGAGATGTCTACATTCAGAGAAAGATCTAGAAAATCAGAATTTAAAAGGAGACTGAAGCAATGCATGCTATTATTCTTTTCTCTGTTTGGCTTTTATTTCTTTTTTCTCATTGTTCACTCCATTGGATATAACACCTATACAACCAGACTATTGTACAATGTGAAAGAGTTTGCAGATCCTATACACGATTGTTTACCACCATGGCAGGGGTGGGGAGTGGGGAGGAAGGGGAGAAAAATTTGAAACTCAAGTGACTCTGGAACTGAAATTTGTAACCTAAAAGTAAACAAACAAGTCAATAAAACTAAAAAAAGAGATGAATAATACAAAGAAGAGAACAGAAGAGAGTACCTGTCATAACTATGGCTAAGGGATATCTATTTTAACTAAAATACTATTAATATTCTTTCATATAAAGTACATTTTTAAACATTTACCCTGCCAGTAGACCACTCTTTAGAGCAAAATAGAGGAATGAATGAATGAATAAATAGGGAAAAGACAGTTTAATAAAACAAACTCACTAATTAAAAAGTATTTATTAAATGTCTAGTATGTGCCATAGACACTGTGGTGACCACATTTTTAAAAATCTTTATTTTTCTCTCATTTTCCTGTCTGTGTTACCTGCCACTAGAAGAAAATATCTTGACATATTTCTACTTTGAGACTAAGCTTGATCATAATTTCATAATGCTGACTTCTAATTGCTTTGTAAACCTTTCTCTTTGTATCATTTTATTGGACCCTACCAGCAATTATGGAATTTCCTTCCAAAGCAACTGAGTAGGAGCCTAGAAGGCAACTGGCAAGAATCGTTCAGCATTGTTGTGACTTCAAAGGTATGAGCAGGGACAAGGGATAAATGATGAAAAGGTAGAAATGTAGTATAAAAATCCTTTAATGAAAAGACATTTATTTTTCATCTATAGATTACTAGTACCTGCCACAGTGACTTGAAATTAAAACATTCTTACAGAACATTTGCTAAATGGAATGCAGTTAAATAATGACTGAAAGACACAGGAAAACTCGAGAAACTCCAATCACCAGCCATAATTTTGCTACATAGATTGGTCTGGATTTATGGGCCTGAAAACACATGCAATATGATCCTTGTATCAATATTATATCATCATTTGTAGCAAATTTAATTTATTTTATTAAAAAGTGTCTAATGACCTTTGACAGTGTGAAAAAAACAAATTTTTAAAAGGTTGAAAACCATTTTTCTGGTGACCCAATATTATTTGAGTTCAGCTTTGGTACAAGTAATATTTCCTAGGTTCTAAGAACTTCCAGATGAAAAAAAAATCCCTCTAGCAGGTTAGTACTTAAGCAGCAAAAATGTCTTAGAGAGTTGCATAGAGTGATCAAAGTTTAAGTCACTTAGTAGGATCAATAGGCAGTATATATCAAAGATGAGACATGAATTCAGGTCTATACGTCTCCAAAGTTTGGGTTGTATAGACTAAGCCATGCTGCCACTCATTCCTATGGTGTAACATTCCTCACTCAACAAGAAATCAATGTAAAGATTCTCAGTGTTGAATAACATAATATTAAATAATTATTGAGCAATAATAATGTGTATAGTGCTCTGAGAGTAAACCATGAAACTAGCTGGCAACAATGAATTCTATTTCCATAGGAAAGAATACCAATGTTAAAAATACAATATTCACGTCTGATTTAAATTCATTTTGTAACAACTACATTTACAGCTTTTGAGACTGACCCTTGCAGAGAAAATTACTTTTTTGAAATGGATAAAGTTTAATGTGTTCCAAACAACATTACTGGATTTATCAAAAGAGGTATATGAAATAAAACAAGTTGACAATTAATTAACCCACCATGCTCAAGGTTAAAAATACAATGAACTATTACTGGTTTATTCTGATTAGTGCTTTAGTTTAACAAAACATTTTTGTTTATTAATATTTAACAAGATACTCCAAAAGTAGTTCCACGACAGAGAAATAATGCAAACTAGAGTTTCATTAAATATGTTAACTGATTTAATTTACAAAACAACTAAAAGTTAATTTCTCTCTAAAGTAGTGGTCAATAGCATCATAGCAAATGACACAAAATTGTTTTTTCTATTTAAAATTATCAGCAAAACCTTCATCTAAAGATTTTTAGCTCATTCTTTAGGACATCTTCAAGAAATAAACTGTTAATTCATCAATGGAAATATATTTTCCCAAGGTCTATAACATATAATAGCCTGCACAAAATAAATTAGCTTGTGTCTCTATAGCAAAAATAAAGACAGTTGACCCAAAGATATATTTATGAGGATTGTCTGTATAGTAGAAGATTTAGCAAATGAAACAATCAACAAAATGGAGGTTTAATGTGTATAGTCAAAAAAACTTAAGTCAAAGTAGTAACTGTCATTTGTATAGAAATTTAAGATTTGCAAAGTGCTTTACACTGATTATCTCATTTGAGGCTCACAACTTCCCTGGTCATGGGCCTAGAAGATGTGCTCATTTTGTTGCTGTTGTCATTGTTGTTATTTAAAAATAAAATAAAATGAGATATCAATGTATGCCCCACTTCTTCAAAAAAGATTTTGACTTAGCAGCACTTTCCTCCCATGTTACAATATTTTCCCAAGTAAGAACACATAGAAACTCACTTCATTTATGGCCTAAAAGTGATTAATTTATCTTAACTGCCTACTTGCCTCCTGTTGTCCAATAAATGAAATTAGAGTATAGACTGTGAAAGAGTTCAATTTTAACTCTTATCTTTAAGATAATTTTGAGTTTAGAGTCACTCTCTATATAAGCAATCCCTGTAAAAATAGAGAACACCCCAAAGACTTCAGAGTACAAATAAGAAGCAATTTGTTGTTTTTGTTGTTGTTGCTGCTGCTGCTGCTGCTACTGTTGTGGTTGTGTCATTTTCAGTCATGTCCAACTCTTCCGGACCTCATTTGCGGTTTTCTAGGCAAATATATTGGAGTGGTTTGAAATTTCCTTCTCCAGATCCTTTTACAGATGAGGAAAATTTTAAGTGACTTGCCAGGGGTCACACAGGTAGTAAGCATCTGAGATTAAACTTGAACTCAGGAAGATGAATCCTCCTGAGTCCAGACCTGGCTCCCTCTCCACTGTTCAGCTAGAAGTCCTAAGTTTTGGATAGTGGGCTGATGTATTTGTTTTATGTTATTAGAAAGTTGTCTTCTTCTATTGTCTCAGATGCTTCCTAGTTGTGTGACCTGGGCAAGTCACAACCTCTCAGAAACGTTGTGAGTATCAAGTAAGATAATATTTGTTCAATAATTGAAACAGTTCCTGGCACATAGAAAGGACTTAATAAATGCTTGTTCCCTTCCTCTCCCTTTTCCTTCTCTACCATGGCTAAAAAGTATCCTACCCTAAGGGGCAGGGTGGTCTAAGACAAAGTTGGGGAATCTGTGACCTCAAGGCTACATATGGCCCTCTAGGTCCTCCAGTGTAGACCTGTGACCAAATTCAAACTTCACAGAACAAATTCTATTAAGAAAAAGAATTTGTACTGTAAAACCTGGACTTAGTAAAAAAAAAAAGAAACACCCAAGGAACTAGGAAGCCAGAGGTCACCTAAAGGCTACAGCTTTCCCACCTGTGATCTAAGAGAAGGCATCCAGTCTTTGCCAAAAAGAAACCTAAGTATGACTCCCAGGTCAATCAGATATTGAGCTGTGAACTTGGACAACTCTTAAAAGCATTGATCTATCAGGTTCTTTACACGTACAATGGTTGCAAGAATGAATATATTAATATTGCTAATCAAATCAAATCAATAATATTGGCCAATGAGAGGAAGGGACTATTTAGTCCTTAGAGAACTTATGAGACTTTGGGTTTATAAGTCAGGAGCAAAAGGGAATGTAGTTTTGCACATACTGATGTCCTGAATTTTGATTTTCTAAAAAAAAAAAAGTGATAATTAAATGCTTCCTTCACAGCACTATTCTAAGTACTAGATGAGATAATTCATAGGAAAGTGCTTTTGTAGTTGCAATGATACCAATGTCTTTTCAAACAGGAAGCTATCAAAAGGAGGGGTCAAATTGTGTCAAAGGATTAATTCACTTTTTCATTGTCGCTTTAAGTGTTGAAAAGGTCCTTATAAGTAATCTGTGACAGTCCCACCTGGATTCAAGACCTTCTTCCAGTATTTATTTGCTTTATATTCATTGATAAACTACTTGACTTCTCATTACCTCAGTTTCCTCATCTCACTCATCTCAACTCATGGTGCGGTGATATTAATATGCTACCTACCTTAGAATATGTTTCTTTGTTTTGTTTTTTAGGGAACTGCTTTATAAATGCCAAATAACTATGTAAATGGGAATGATTTTACACATGAGGAAACTGAGGTCTTTTGACTCAACATGAAGTAATCCTTCGACTCATCTAGGTTCAGATCAACTTTGGTTAAACTACTTTTGCATATTTTCTTGCCTAATCATTCTCCTACCTCTAGAAAACTCTCTCTTATTCCAAATATAAACAAATTCAGTGCATGTTCATAGTAAACATTAGTATTTTATTGTGGGTTTTTTTTCCAAATTAAACATCAATAACCTTTTCTAACAGTGTAATTGAATTGGAAAAGTCATTTAGCATAATATTATTGGAACCATTTTTCTCTGTAACATAGAACAGAGTCAATCTCCTTTAGCCTGCACCAGAAGTCTGGTGGAGAATATAAAAGATTGGAGGATCCTTTCTCCTCCTGAACATTGATGGAGAAATTCTCTCTGTGCCTGCCTTACCATGGGCATTCTCTACTTCCAAGGAATAGACAGGGCTATGCTCATGATGCAGTGAAACCAAGAGGCAGGCAACTATTGCAGTCCTACTCCTTTGACAATAACCTCAGCCCCACATTTCATCCTACTACTTCTCTGGAGTCAGTAGAAAGTTGGCTGGTTGGTTGGTTGGTTGGTTGGTTGGTTGGTTGGTCTATTGGTTAGTTATTTTTTTGGTTGCTATTTTTTCATTCTTGAAGAGGACCCAAATGGCATTACTATGGCAAAATCAAGGTACAATGCATCCAAGTGTAGCTGATGATACCAGGATGAACTTGGAATTGTATTAACAATTCATCTGAAGATCTGAGGTGAATTCTCTAAATGTGTGCATCTCCCATTTCTTTCAAGATACTTCACTTCTGCTTTGCTCATACAGCATCGGACTTTCTCTGATTATGGCATGTCATGCTAAGTGGTCCTGTGCCAGTGTCTCTCATGTCACATAATCAATTCCAAATATTTTAAGAGAGACCTTGAGAGTATCTTTGTATCACTTTTTCTGACCACCATATGAAGGCTTGCCTTGTATGGGTTCTCCATAAAAAAGACTTTTAGGCAAAGGTACAGATTGCATTCAAAAAATGTGGCTAGCCCAATGTAGTTGTGCTCTCTGCAGTAGCATTTGAATGCTTAGTAATTTAGTTCAAGAAAGGGCCTTAGTGTCTGGTGTGTTATCCTTCCAGGTGTTCTTCAGAACTTTCTGTAATGCCAATCAAAGAAGTAGTTAACACTTTGTTCAGCTATTTAATTAACACCTTGTTTCAGGTATTTAATTAACACAGAAGTAATTAACACCTTGTTTCAGTTCATGATTGTTTCAACTATTAAGATTCAGAACTTGTGAATCCCACAACTTGTGAACCCTAGAACTTGTAAAGGGCTGCAACAAGAAGGGGAGGAAGTAATGACCATACATAAGAAGAGGCTCAAGCTGGACAGAGAAGAACTGAGAAGGGAGCCTTTGTGGTGGAGAAGGGGAAAACTTGTGGTATCCCAGCACTCTATCTGTTCTGTCTGTGTTGATGTTTGTGATACTTTCTTCAGAAGCCCTGGGACCTTACTGGAAGCCCTGAAAGAGGATTTTCTGGTTCTCTGTTTACAGAAGTCCTGGAGGAGGGTTTTGGAGGTCCTAGGAATTTACTAATGATTTGTGTTGATCTCTTGGACCTTTTTTGTGGGTCTGTGTTGATTTCTATATGATAATTTGTGTTGACTTCTTAGACATTGTTGTTGGGTCTGTGTTTATTTCACAGGTGAATAGTGAATTGATGATGGTGCCAGCAATGTATATGAATATTATTGCAGCTATGTTAAGCTTTGTCTTCCCAAAAACAGGAACTGTGAAGGCCTGGAAGTGGACAGGACACTCATAACTTCAGTATGGAATGGGGATTGGATGAGGAACTGGATAAAGAACTGGACAAGGAGATGGACAAAGAACTGGAAGATGCCTGTCTTTGAACCCAGGTGACAGTTGTATAGATTTGGGCAGGGGCTGTGACCATAGAAGAAGATCCATGGAAGCTTAGAGTCAGCCTCGAGACAAGATGAACAGATCTCTTCTTGGATACCTGATGCTGACTGAGAAGATTATGATTTACTGTCCCCTAGGGGTAGAGAATTTTGACCTTTGTGCTTTGTGTCCATTAAGACAACAAGGCTCCTTTATGATGATTTGAATTAAGGACTTGCTGAATGATCAAGTTACTAAATGATTGAAATATTAAATGATTGTACTTTGTTTAAAACTATGTGGCCACTTTGGTGAAAGCTATGTGGCCATGCCATTTTAGTGATAAGTTGTTGTGTCATAACATTGTGAATGCTGTAGTTTGATTTTGGTGAATGTTTTGCATTAATTTACTTCTGAATAAATAGAAATGTCACTGTACTATGTAATCAGAACCTTGAAGCTGTTCACAGCAGCAGTCCTCTGGAAAGCTACTCTTGCTTAACTTTATACCTTTCTAAGACAATTCAAATGGAAACAAATTAGTTTCCCATCATGGCACTGGTAGACTGTTCAGTTTTCATGTGCATACAACCATGAGGTCAGCACAGTTCTGTAGCCCTTCACTTTGGTAGTCAGTCTGATATTTGTTCTCTCCACACTTTCCTTCAGAGCTTCCCAAACACTAAGATAGTTCTGTCGTTGCATGCTTCAAATTCATTATCAATGTATACAACCTGGAAAGTATATTGTGAACATAACCAAATTTATCCACAATATTCAAAACTTATTGATTTGCTATAACCAATAGTTCCACCTATGAGTGACTTGATGTTGCCTCATGGAGTACCTGTAATTCCTTATTTGGTAGGTTAAAATAAGCACAATCAGCAGGGAACAGATCCATACTTTGTTGGATCTCAGCTTCATAGTCTGCACTGAATGCACAACCATCTGCAAACAAACGAACAAAAAAATCATGCACCAACAAACCATCCAGTTTGGTCTTGGTTTGTAGCCTTTTCAAGTTGAAGAATTTACCATTACTGTGGACGCTGACCTTGATGCTGTGTTTGTCCTCATTGAAGGCATTTGGCAACATTGCTAAAAACGTTATAGGCGCATAGGAGCAAGCACACAGCTTTCTTTTACTTTATTGCATCATACATTATCCACAAGTGGGGCAGGCATGCAATTGTGAAATTGATATGCAATACTGATGAATTTCTCCAGGAAACCAAATTTTTTGGTTTCTTTAAGGCTTCATGATTGACTGTGTCAAAGTCTTGATCATATCTACAAATGTTGGATACAGACTTCTGTTCTTCTCTTGGCATTTCTCTTGGAGTTGTTGGGCAGTAAACACCATATTGACCATTTCTCAGTCCTTTGTGAAGTAACACTGGATCTCAGGTAGGTGACAACCTTCCAAGAGAAGGATCCCCCTTTTAAGGAAGACTCTGCCTAGAATCTTGCCAGCAGTGTCAAAGAGTGATACCCCCTTGTAATTGTCACAGGAAAATTGATTTCCTTTACCTTTATAGGGTTAGAAAATGGTGCCATCCTGGAACTCCTGGGGGATAACCTCCACTTGACATATAATGCAAAAATTTAAATCAGCTTCTGCCTGAATAATGTGCCTCCCCTTCTCACCTTGTAAATGTCATCTGGAAGTGTATCATCACCAGGTGTTTTGCCTTAGAAAAGGAGTCTAAAGGCACTCATAACTTCTTCTGCTGGAACTTCAGCTAGGAAGCGGTTGACTTCAAACTGAGGTAAGCAGTCAATGGTTTCAGCAATGATTGATGACTGTCTTTGAGAACACTATAGAAGTGTTCAGCCCATCTCTCTAGGATCATGTCTTATCATTAAGTGATATGAATCCATCAGCACTTTGATACACCATAGGTCTTTGACCCATAAATAGCCTTTAGGAAATCATAAAAGTTCTTTGGATTGTTACTATCAGCATAAAACTGAATTTCATCTGCCTTCTTACTGAGCCAAGAATTCTATATCTTTCTAGGTTTCACTTGTACTTTTTTTTGAGAGAATTAAATGCTGCCTTCTTAGAGATGAAGGAACTATCCTATGAAGTTCTTAATTTTCATTTACAGGCTTCAGATTTTCCCCATCATACCAGTCTTGATGTTTGCAAGTATTCTGACCCAGATGAGCAAATGAAACACTTTACACCAAATCTCTGAAAGCTGCCCACTCCCTCTCTGTTCTATTGTTGCCAACTATGTATTGTGTCAACTTCCTCTCCAAGTTAGCAACACACTTCCTGCTCAGAGTAAAGCTCTAATCTGTTGGCTTCATTCTTCTGTTAGTCTTTTTGCCTTGAGGCACTCCTTTTGTTGAATCTGAATATTTGCTTGCAGAGGCACCACTTTTTGCCTTTCTTACTCTTACATCCTACCTCTTCTCCTTACAATCAGATAGTCAATTAAATGACAATATTTGCTGCAAGAGTGCATCCATGAAAATGTATTGCGTTTAGCTAAATAGAAGACAGTGCTAGTCATGAGAAGGTCATGAAATGTACTAGTCTTCATTAGTAAGTGACCACTGGCATTGTTGTTTCCAAGTCCATTTCTCCCAAAGGACTGTCAGGAATGTCTGTTAGTCTGAGCCTACTCTAGCATTAAAGACTCACAGAATTATAAGCTTGTCCTCTTTTGGCACATTGATGGTAAAGGTCCCCAGGTCTTAATATTTTTTTTCTTAGACTTCATCAATGTTCATCATGGTGAGAGCATAGACACTAATGGTGATACGACATTTTCCTGTAAGTGCCAAATACATTGTCATGAGCCTGTTATTCCCTCCTTTTGGAAGGTATACCCGGTTGTTGACTAGATTCATTGCAAAACTTACACCAGCTTCATGTAGCTCCACTTCACTGTGGCTACTACAAATCTATCTCCAATGTCAGTAATCTGACATTCATTTGCCAGCCTTGTTTCACTCGGGGCTACTATTTGAATGCAATACCTGCTGATTTCTCTTGCAAAAAGAGTCATTCATCTTTCAGTTCTAAAGGATTTCTGTGTTGTCTTAAATGTACATACATTTTATATACAAATGGTGAATGAAATTATCTTTTTGGACATTTTTGCACATTTTTTTACTTGTTTTGAGCACAGAGACCTCAGCCTGTTGTGCTAATCAGGCCAGGGCTGGGTAAGGAGACAATTTTTAAGGCACCTTTCCTAGATCCTTCCTCACACCAGGAGGTGAGCAGTTTGATCTTTAACAGGCTTCTCAGATACTCTGGGGACACTGAATCCTACTACTGCTTCCAGTGAGAAGATGACTTTATGGTCAGGGCCACCTGTGCATAGGATTGTGAGAATAACTTCCAGAGTATCCACACATGCTGCTTTCTCACTTGCCTGTTGCCACAGAACTATGAGATAGGGAAAAGTGGTATGCATGATTCTTTTTATTTGTGTGTAAATTGGTTTAAGTGAGGCAGTATTACATGAAGTCCTGAACCTTACTCTTCTTTCAGAGCCATCAAAGTCCAGTATCAGGACAGAGTTAAGATGACTGGCATTGGCTCAAGATGCAGTGGATGACTTTGGCATCTTTGATATCTGACCAACCTCTAAGCACTCCGCATTGCCTGCTTCAGCTTCCTTCATGTCTGTTGGAACAAATCATTTTTATCCAGCCATTCTATCAAGGGATATCTTTTCAGTCTTGGAGTAGACACTGCACCCCGCCCCCCAACTCACCGAAGGGTTTGAGACACCTCAGTTACCCCCACCCTGGCTTAGCCTGTCTGCCAAAATGTCTGCCACTGGGCGTGCTACAGCTTCTTGAAGTGACATGTGAGAGTTAGGTGGATCAGGTGGATGACAAAGGTGGAAAGCAGATGTAAAAATGGCTCCACAGCCCTAACATCAGAGGTACAAGTCTTCCATGAACAGACCCTACACCTCTGCACATGGGCTATATCAAAGTAAAACAATACAGTCTAACATTTGTGACTTCCCAGTTCTGTACTGATTGCTTCCAACTAGACTAGGAAAATGAAGAGATACATGTTTCCACATCCCTGGTTGAAAAGATAAATGAAAAATAGAAGACTACTGGCAAGAAAAATAATGTTTGACCTAGATTCACTGGGGTGGGGAGGGGGAGACAGAGAGGGAAAGATAGAGAGAGAAAGAAGGAGAAGGAGAGGGAGGAAAAGGAGAGGTGGAAGAAAAAGGAAGAAGAGAAGGAGAAGGAAGAGCATAAGGAGGAGGAAGAAGAAGAGAAGGAGAAGGGAAGAGAGTGAAGGATAATCTGGATTTGTTGAATTAAAAAATGTAAGAGTATCTTTTCAGGAACAAGATGAGGGGCGCTTAAAAGAAAGGAAAGGAGAGCTAGAAAGACAGCTCTATAAAGAGGGACTGGTTAAACAGGCAGATTCAGGGAATTTGAACATATACAGGCCTATGTTGTTTTGGATGGAAGCAAAGCTTTCATAAGCTTGATGAGCCACAATATAGGCATATTGAAAATGACTGTCTCAAGGTTCCTTGGAGGGAAAATGCTATTTTTTATATGTCTTGATTGACAAGGTGAATTCATGACCCAGAAATGACATTGCCACAGGTGCTGAAGCTTTCAAGCAAGGACAGCAAGTACTCATAATCGGGAACTTGCTTGAGCATCAGCTACCTTTTATGTGTATAGCAGCCAGGAAAGTAATTGGTTCTACTTATAGTAAAAGCAAGTTCAGCATTTCAGGCAGCTTTTTTTTTCTCCTCCTCCTAACTGATGTACATTTTATCTCCACTGGGCTTAGACAGTTGAAAAAAGCAGAGGTTTGACTCAGCATTTATGTGCAGATACATTAGTGATGTGAACTGAGGAAAAAGGCCAGTTTTCACACTCTTTAAAAAGAACTAGAATTTGACTTACATGTTTATAGGAAATTATTTTCATATAAATATCTCACATATATTAAACACTGCATTTTAAAAATTGTAATTAAGTTTAGAGATTTAGGATTCTTATTTTGGTTTTAATGCTTTTTAGTTTATTTTTTGAGCTAATCAAGTAAGCATGCATTTTAACAGCATATTTTCAGACACTGTGATAAGCACTGGGATAAAAAATAAAGGAATAAAATCAGGAGTTTGCAATGTAATGGGGGAGACAACATGTAAACTATATACATAAGAGAAATATAGAGGGTAAATGGGAAGCAGTCTCAGAGGCAAGGCACTAGCAGTAGTGACACCTGGCAAAAAAAATATCTGTTGTAGATGGTAAAATTAGAACTGAGGGTCTTAAAGGAAGTCAGGGAAGCCAAGAAGAAGATCAATTTAGGAATGAAGACAACCAGTGAAAAGACAGAGTTGAAAGCAGGAAATGTTGTTTGTGAAGAATATCAAGAATGACTTTTTATATGTCTTTAAAATTACAATTGAGTGTTAGTATCAGCAAGCACCATAGCATACCCAGGATGGCTGCTAGCACAGGTTCTTAGACCCACTTTTTCTAAAGGAAAGCAACTCAAAATGGGTTAACAACCTTACTTTAATCAATCAAACATATATCATTTACCTAGTTCAGGGGGAAAAGTCAGCACCCTGAACTTCAGATGATACAAACAGAATACAATGAAGTTACAAGCAGAAAAAGAAACAGATCAGCAGATGGACTTTCAGCTGTCTGACCATACAGTCATACCTAGTCAGTTACTAGAGAGGGAAGTATCAACATCTGGGTTTTCAAAGCCAGGGGCACAATGGCTGCCTAGAGTCTCATCTGGCCAAATCACATGAATTTTATAGCCTTCGCCTGGATCAGAGAATGTCAAGCCCTCTTGACCCACTTACCAATAACAAAGTAATAAGGTGTAAGCATTCCTGAAGAATAGGCCTCCTGCCACAGGCTCCATGTGACCACATTCAGCCTATTAGGGAGCAGAGTACACTTTCAAATCAAGGAAGTTTCTCAGAGCCATTTAAGCCTATCAAAGAGCCTAGGGGCAGGGAAAATCTTCAGATTCCCATAACAATGGTTCATGATTGTTATCTTATATGTTGTCTCCAAAACATCTACTTATTTTTTTTTTGATGAATAAACCATCTTGAAGCAACCAGATATCTGAATTGAGTTATGCCTTTACAGTAAAATCTAGAAATGTTTTGTTTCTGGAATCCTAAGTAGTACAAAGATGCCTAGGAAATAACAATTCTGAGAGATCTGGCATTGTACCAGATCTTTCAGATCTGTATATTCACTAATTTAGGCGAAATTACAACTTAATACAATTGGAAAACAACTCTGAATGCCCACCAACGTATGCATGGTAGAAATAATAGCTAAGCCAAAGTGCTATTCTATTTATCTTCTTATACTTTATTCCACTAGAGACACACTCAGAAACTTAGATACTCATCTATTAACATGGAGATATGGCATTATTCCCATTAGTAGCTTTTTGGAATACAGATGGATGGTTAGAGGTAACAGAGTTGCCAGTGTTTATGGTAAAAACTTGACCTGCTATTCTTTTGTTATTGTTCTTGAATAAAGTGAGGTAACAAATCTAAAATTTCAAAGAAAAAGAGAATTCTGTGATTCTAGTTCACTTTACCATTTTATTTTCCCTCCTCTAGACACTCTAATTTTTAACATTCTTTGTCAAATGAGATGCAGAAAATGGAAGAAAATACTTGATATACTGATGCTGTTTCACACGGGCAAAAAAAGATGATTTCAATCATTTATTTATATTTAAGCTTCTATTAATAGTGCCTAAGATTGAATTAGATATTTTTTTCATCTTCCAGTCACATAGTATTGACATGAAATGTTTCCTAATTACCTCTCTGATTCTCTTCAACTTCATAACTTCATGTAATTAAATTTATCCGGATGGTCTAGCTGGCCAAATATTTTTTGGATCATAGAACAAGACCAAAAATAGAGACCTCTGTCATGCTACTAGAAATATCCCATCAGGTAGATATTGATTCATTAAGCATTATATTTGGTGTCAAGTATTCTATGAAAATCTGTGTCCATCAAAATGTAATTTTACTCTTATTCAGATGAAAACACTCAGTTTTATCTGTGGGGAAGTATCAACATCTGGGTTTTCAAAGCTTTTCTAAATGTCTTCATAGGGCAGCTAGGTGGCACAGTGAATAGAGCACCGTCCTTGGAGTCAGGAGGACCAGAGTTCAAATCCAGCCTCAGACACTTAACACAAAAACTAGCCGTGTGACCTTGGGCAAGTCACTTGACCCCAACTGCTCTCCAAAAAAAAGCCAAAAAAAAAATAAATGCCTTCATGAAAATCCAAGCATACAATCAATATGATTCCATCCTCATCCCTTTAAAAAGGAAGGCAGATATGTCTAGTATCACTTTTTTCATGAGGAAGGCATGATGATTTATACTGACTACAATTTAACTTTCTACATATTAAAGGAACATTTTTTCAATAATACCTTCTATATTATGGCCATGAACTTAAGTCAACCTGAAGTGCCTCTGTTTTGAAATATCCACTTCTTTCCTTTTTTTTTTTAATCTAGAGCATGTTTGCCTCTTACTAGTCATATAGTACCTCTATAATTTTCCAGGAGTTTATAAAAGTCACTGACACAGACTCAGAACTTCTTTTCACTCTTTTAAACTTTTGTTCATGGGGTGGCTAAGTGGCTCAGTGAATAGAGCACCGGCCCTGGAGTCAGGAGTACCTGAGTTCAAATACAGCCTCAGACACTTAACACAAAAAACTAGCCGTGTGACCTTGGGCAAGTCACTTAACCTCAACTGCCCTCCAAAAAAAAAAGTAAAAAAAAAAACTTTTGTTCATTTTTAGTTTACATCATTCATTTCCATGAGATTTTTATTTACAAATGTTCTCCCCATATTTTCCCTACCCACAACCCCAAAACAGCGATACCTCTGTATACCCTCTCCCCCAATCTGCTCTCTCCTATTTCCACCCCGTCACCACTCTGATTTTCCAGTAGGGCAAGATGGATCTCCCTACCCCAGTACCTGTATATTTCTGTCCTTCCTATTCTGACCCCCACTTGTTCTATTTTCCACTTTGTCCCTGTCCGTTTATAGAAGTGTGTGCTTCTAACAACCCTCGTTCCCCCCCCCATATATGCAATCTGCAGTCTGGGAGCTTCTGGAGCATCCACATAGAGGTGGCTGCAGGCCCGCCACTTCAGATGTTTCTAGCCATGGGGCAATTGACCAGACCCTCTCCCTGGAATCTAGCTAAGTTGAACTGACCTTTCACTTAGTCCTTAGTCTCTCATCCCCTTTCCCCCTGCTCTCCTATAGGCCAAAGTACATAATTTAAAATGTATGTCATTCCTTCCCTAAGCCAAATTCAATGAGGGTAAGGTTGACCTATTCCCTTTGGCCTTCCTGTTCTTTCCCTCAATTGTAACAATTATCCTTTGCCTCTTCTATATGAGAGGATTAACCCCATTCTGTCTCTCCCTGTCTCCTCTCATACTATTCCTCTTCCACCTCTTGAATCCACCTTTTAAAATATTATCCCATCCTCTTCAATTGATCATGTGCATTCCATCTATGTACACATGTATATACACACTCACATATGTATTCATACACATATATACCCTTCAATATAGACACATGTGTATGTATACATATATATATGTTTGCATATGTATGTGTGTGTGTATACACACACACATTTGTATTCCCTTCAACTATGCTCATATTGAGAAAAGTTTCATAAATTAAAATTATCATTTTTCCATGTTGACATGTAAATAGTTCAACTTTGATAAGTTCCTTATGAATTCTTTTCTATTTTTACCTTCTCATGCTTCTTGTATTTGAATGTGAAATTTTCTATTCAGTTCTGTTTGTTTTTTTTCTCAAGAATATCTGAAAGTCCTCCACCTCATAATATTCAGTTTTGCTGGGTAGGTGATTCTTGGTTTTAGTCATAGCTCCCTTGATCTCCAGAATATCATATTCTAGGCCCTTTGGTCCCTTAATTTAGAAGCTGTTAGATCCTGTGTTATCCTGATTGTGTTTCCACAGTATTCAAATTGTTTTTTCTTGGCAGCTTGTAATATTTTCTCCTTGATCTGGCGACTTCAGAACCTGGCTATAACATTCCTAGGAGTTTTCTTTTGGGGATCTTTTTCAAGAGGTGATTGGCAAATTCTTTCAATTTCTATTTTGCCCTCTGATTCTAAAATATCATCTAAAATATCCTTGAGAATTTCTTGAAGGATGCTTTCTAGGTTCTTTTTTTGATCATGGCTTTCAGGTAGTCCAATAATTTTTAAATTAACTCTCCTGGATCTATTTTCCAGGTCAGTGGTTTTTCCAAAGAGATATTTCACATTGCCTTCTATTTTTTCATTTGTTTGGTTCTTTTTAATAGTATCTTGATTTCTCATAATGTTATCTACTTCCATTTTCTCCACTCTAATTCTGAAGGAATTATTCTCTTAAGTGAACTTTTGAGATTGTTTTTCATTCTTTACAAATTTGGCTTTTTAAGGCATTCTTCTCCTCATTGGCTTTTTGGGCCTCTGTTGCCATTTGTGTTAATCTATTTTTTAAGGTGTTATTTTCTTCACTCAGGCTGTTGACTGTCTCTTCATGATTTTCTTGCATCCTTCTCATTTCTCTTCCCAATTTTTCCTTCACTTCTCTTATCTTGTTGTCAAAATCCTTCTTAAGCTCCTCTATGGCTTGTAACCAGTCTACATTTTTCTTAGAAGCTTTTGATGTGGGAGTTTTTATGGAGTTGTCTTCCTCCCATTCCATGCTTTGATCTTTTTTGTCCCCCAAAAAAGGAATCTAAAGTTGAATTGCTGGGCTCACTTTGCTTTCTTTGCCTGCTCATATTGCCAGTCAATTACTTGACTTTTGGGTTCAGTAGCACTCTGCTTTGAGAGGGGAGAGCTCTGTAGCAAAATACTGGGGATTTTGCAGCTGCTGGAGCTATTAGAAGGCCACTGTCTCTGCAGCACCCACCAGCTTTGGCTCACTCACACCTCCAGACCACCATGCAAGACTGTGATCCCGATCTAGGCAACTCAAGGCAAGAGCACTAAGCTTCTTAATGATTGCTTGGCCCACCTGCAATCTGCAGTCTGGGAGCTTCTGGAGCATCCACATGGAGGTGGCTGCAAGCCCGCCACTTCAGATGCTTCTAACCGTGGGGCAGTTGGCCAGACCCTCTCCCTGGAATCTAGCTAAGTTGCACTGACCTTTCACTTAGTCCTTTTTTCTTATGGGTTGGTAATTCTGGAAAAAACCCCAGCTGCCAGTGATTCACTCTCCTGAAAGTACCAGCCCCAGCTTGTTCTGGTCACCCCAAAGTGGTTCATGTGGTGCTGGCCTGGGCTCCTATCATGCTGTGATGAACCCCTTTGTGTCTGCCTGCTGGGCTGCCTTCAGAGGGAGATGTGTTTTATTGTAATTTTTGTGGATTCTGGAGCTCTAAAATTTGTTTATAGTCATATTTTATAAGTATTTGAGGTGGTTATGGGGGAAGTTATGTGGAATTTTGCTGCTTCTATGCCACCATCTTGACTGCACCCTCCCTCAGTACTTCTTTTCTTCTTTGTCTATTACCCTGAGCCATAATTTATCAAGATCACTTGATTTGAATTTACTTTTTCTTTTTCAAATAATTTATTGTCATTTTACTTTACCATTCTATCATGGGAGGTTAGATGAGAATTTATATACTTATATATATATACACACACACACACATACATATATATGTATATATGTATATGTATATGTATGTATTGATATATGCATATATGTATATATATATGTATATACACATGTGTGTACACACACACACACACACACACATTCTCAGCTCCATCTAGAGTGGCTAATAAAATAGAGTTGGTGAGCTTTGAAACCTGAGGAATAGATCTTTGATCTGAGTGACCAAATGAGTATTGCTGAGAGAGTTCAAATCTAATTAGCCAGCCAGGCTGTTTTCAAGACCATTTCTAAACTTGAATGCTACCTAATGAGTTGAAAACTTTTCTCCTACAAAAAATGGGTTATATGAAAGAATAATCTAAGTCACACCTACCCCCATTCCTATGTATAAGCAGTATTCTTTTTACTTGGCTTCCTTATAGTACCCCATGGAGGACAGCTGCATACAATTAAAATGTATAACAGGACTTTTATCTTGGTTTCCAGGTAGCAGAACTTGACTAATGATAATTACAGGATGATACTTGACTACACTGAGGAATCTGAAATGGAGCCTTTTTTTCCCCAGTGTTCTTGGCCGGACCTCAGAATTCAGGTACATAATAAATGACTGCATATGCTACTGAGAAAATGTGTGCATTAAGAGGGAAGAAACAAAGGAAAGAAGGAAGGAAGGAAGGAAGGAACGAAGGAACGAAGGAAGGAACGAAGGAAGGAAGGAAGGAACGAAGGAAGGAACGAAGGAAGGAAGGAAAACAAGCATTTAGGAAAGACTACATGCAAGCCACTGTGCTAAATGCTTTACAGATATCTCATTTGATCTTCCTTCTTAGAATCAATTATTATTCTTATCACCATTTTACATTTGAGGAAACTAAGGCAGACTAAGTAGCTGAGGCCTTATTTGAATTCAAGTCTTCCTGACTCCAGGCTATCCATTGTACCACTTAGCTAACTCAATATTCCATAATAGAGGAAAAGTAAAAAATTCACTGACTTTGAACTTATTATACTTATTTGGTGAATTTTAATCATTTAATTAACCATTCATTCAAGAAGCATTTATGAAGTGCTTCCTTCTAGGATACTGTGCTAAATACAAAGGATACAGAAAGGCAAATATATTCCAAGACCTCAAAGAGCTTATATTCTAGGGAGGTAAGCAATATGAGTAGAAATAAGATATTTACAGAGTAAGATAAAAACTAATCTCAGAGGGAAAGATACTAGGAAAAGCTTTCTGAAGAAGACAGAATGTTGTCTGAGTTTTGAAGGAAACTAGGGAAATTAAAAAGTAATGGTGAGAAGGCAGAGTATCTGAGGTATGTGCAAAATTCCAGTTCAAACACAGATATAGGAGATAATTTTGCATGTTTGAGTAATACTAAGTAGGACAGAGCTGCTGGATTATAAAGCACCTATATGTGATTATAGTTTAAGCAGATTTCAAAGAAAGGAAGGGCCCAGGATTTGAAGAGCTTTTGATACCCGAAGGAGGAGTTTCTATTTGATCCCAAATAGAGGCGGGTTTGGTAATGAAATATAAAACCTGTGCATCGAGATAATATCACATAACAAATATCAAATTTTGCCCCTAGAGTTTTGACTTCTTCCTTAACTTAAGCCCTACACATTTGAATGCCTACTGGATATTTCCATGCTATTTATTCTTTATTGTAATACTTTCTGTCTTTCAGGAACTTAACCATCATTCACGGCTGATACAAGTTGTCCATACTAGTCTGACCATCAAACCCCCTTCTCAAGACCCTTTGCTAGCCCCCTGTTTGTTGTAGCATAATCTGCAAATTCCTCAGATTGACATTTAAAGTCCCCCATAGTGAATATTGAGAAGATGCCATTATATTTGGAGGCAATGAAGTCACTGGCCACTTTTAATAATTTAATAATTTAATTTAATTTAATTTTAATTATTTCAAAAAAGTTTCTTAATCCTATATCATTAACATTTTTTACATATTGTCTACTCATTAAATGAGATATTTTAAAGCACTTGATACAGTATCTAGCATACAGCAGGTGCTTAACAAATGTTTACTCTCCTGTAATCATAGTAATACTTCATACTTAAATGCCTCAAAAGTTTCAAGGCTTTCACAACAAAAAAAAGTACTACCTGAACAACTCCTTGTTCTTTTGGTCAACAACTTTATTTTTTTCTAAAGTCATAGAATTCATCTACTGAGCATCCTTTTAGACCCTACATACTTAGCTAGGGTGTCCCCTGAATAATGGAAATAGAGTCAATCATTGGGATCACACTTTAAGCCTGTCTAGTTTGACAAGAACTGCCAAAACTCACTAAGAACTTGAAAACTACTGCCAAAGTCACTGACCATAAAGGGTTATTCCAAACTATGATGAGGCACTGGAATAGAACTCGAAGAGAAGTGTAAGTCTCCATTTAAGGAAATATATCTTTGAAATAAGTTAGCATTCCTATTAAGTGGTTACCATTAATTGTAATTGACATCTAATTTTAAATTACTGGTCATTTGGTGGACTAAGGCGATAAGCTGAAGCTAGATTTGTGAATAGTTTATATTTCTTAATTATTGGGTTTAGCCAGGGTTTAGAAGTAATGTGTCTTGTCTTAGAAGATTAAATTGCTGATGAGTTCCTTACTGTATGAGGAAGGGTAGAGGAAAGGAAGGCTACATGACAAACAATCCCAACTATACTGAAGGCATATGTGTTTTTACTTTGATATGAAGATGGAGTCATTTGGAGATCTACTTTCTTGTCTTTTCAAGTAAAATTTTAATTTCTAAAAGTAGTGTGCTTCCTTTCATCACTTAAATAAATTATTTAAACATGTTTTATATTACATATGCATTTGAACAGACAAGATTTATTCTACATATTATCAAGTCCAATTTCTGTTGAAAAACAAACAAAAACCCTAGAAACAAAGTGAGTGCTCATTGATTAGAATATGTTTGACCAAATTTTGTCATGAGGATTTAATGAGAAACCACTAAACAAATAAGAGGAATGTTATGGATTAAGTAAAACAAGGCAACGGAAGCATTCTAATGAACATGGTTTAGTCATATTTAGGTCTTCTTGATTCTAACAATCAGAAAATAATCAAAGTTATTTCTGTTGGTGCATCTATCACAGTATACTGTATATCACAGTATATAAAATCACACTGACACAGTATCTAGCATATAGCAGGTGCTTACCAAATGTTTACTCTCCTGTAATCATAGTAATACTTTATACTAAAATGGCTCAAAAGTTTTAAGGCTTCCACAAAAAACTGTATCACCTGAACAACTTGTTCTTTCGGTCAACAACTAATGACTATCTAATTTTAACAATTCTATGGAAGGAAATATTTGAAGGAAAAATATTTTTTGAAGGATATTTTTAAAAATTGATTAACTGAATCCAAAGCAATTGGTTTTCTATAGAATATAACTGTTCAATGTCAGCCAGCCTGCTTATTCCTACCCTTCAAGGATGGCTTCAACACATATTTAGACTGATCTCATAAAGATTTTATAGTCAAGCAAGCAAGTTTATTGTAGCTATTGATACGCTCTCAAATCACTTTTTTGAACTAATAAAAACTAGTTTTCCCAATTGTTCAATAGCTTCTCCTCTTTCAAATAAATTGTTAAATCAATTTTATAATGTTCATGCAATTTTGTTACCATCTACTAGGTTTCACAGTGCCTGACACTTAGTAAAAGCTAGTTTATTGAATGATAGCTCCCTCTTTGTTTGATTCTTAAATAAGTGTGCTTCCAATTACCTAATCTAGTAATATTTTTTATTTCCTGATATTAGGAACTGTGATTTTTAGCCCCAAATGCTTCTTTCATTAATGGGGGAAATAATATTTTATATTAGAAATATTGACAGATTTTTTTCAGTTTTTCATTTTACCCATCTTCCAATTTTATCTTTCAATACTCTCAAAAATATCTGACTTGATATGGTTGGAGTTTTCTTTGTACTACACATTAAGAAAACATTTTTACTTCTTTTTTTACTGCTTTTAATTCATCTGCAAATTTTTGCAAGTCACTTTTGTCCTTAACTTCAGATATGTTGCTGCCTGGCAAAGTCATAAATGTTTACTAACTAAAGTAATTTCAATGATATTTTAGCCTCATCTTTGTGGCAATTATTCAGAATGCTTAAACGTTTGCAGAAAATAGTGAAAGTTTCACTCCATGTCTATTTCTTTATCCATTTTTCTGAACTGAGATCTTATTTTGGTTGGTTAGTTTGGACCTAATTTTGATAGCCTATCAACTGCAAATATCTATATCTCTATCTATCTATCTCTATCTATCTATCATCTATTTATCTATCTATCTATCTATCTATCTATCTATCTATCTATCTATCTATCTATATTCTAATTAGATGTTGTTCTTGATGACTATTCTAACTAGTTTATTAATTATATGCAGGCAGATAATTTGGAAATGATTACCACATTGGTAAGCAGTTATCTGGAAAATCTGTGTAGCACCATGGATAGAACATTACCATGGAGTCAGGAATATCTGAATTAAAATCTGACTTTAGACACTTACTAGTTGTGTGACCTTGTCACTTAAGCCCATTTAATTCAGTTTCCTAATATGTAAAATGAACTTAAGAAGGAAATGGTAATCCATTCCACCATCTTTACAGAAAAAAAATGGGGTCACAAAGAGTTACACTTGACTAAAATGACAACAATGATAAGCAGTTAATTTACTATCTGAAGCTATAATGAATTCCACTAAAAAATATTTTCAATGGTTACCGTGCTTGGTAATTGTTTTTTTTTTACTTTAAATATTCAAGACTAATAGATATGAATTGTCTCTGAAGTCAGCAATGTCTTCCTTCATTATTTTATTTGATAATGAATTATATTTTCCCAAATATTTCCCCCACTTTCTCTACCTCAAAGTGGTGTCCTCTAGTTTAAAGGCAAGTGTTGCTTTGATTTGGAAGTTCTTAATGAGTTGTTCATGGAAGTCCTCTACCTATTCATCCTTTGGAACATATGGTGATAAATAAAATGCAATAATCTTCATCATGGTCTTTGGCTACGCTCATCATGTGAACTATGAATCAAAATGATGTAATTTCTCAATAAAATTATATTTCTGGTTGAATTTAGAAGCAATAAAACCAACACCTCCACTATTTCGCTTGTTTCTTCAAGGGAAAAAAAGGAAACAACTATTAGTCACTTTTTTGTTTTGCTGCAATGGTATCAAATTTTTAAGTCTCATTTGTAGAAAGAATAAAAATATTCATATTCAGTTCAATAATATATCAATTTGATCATTGGACAAAGATTTCCCATTTGGAACATCAATATTTATTAATATTTTTAGACTTTGCCAACTCAGTGTGATGCCTAGAAACTATGCTCCTTTTCTGTCGCACTGCTATTGTCACAGGAAAAGATTTACAATGCTACTCAGTACCATTGTGTTTCTCTTTGTCTCCTAGCTTCCAGTGGTAAAAGATTTTACTATCTCCACACCAGACACTTGGTGATTAGTCCAGCTGTCCTTACCTAGGCTAGTTTTCAGAAAGCAGTCTATTTTTTGGGATTTTACCTAATCAAATAACCAATAGCTTTAAAAAATATGTGAATTAGTGACAACTAATTTTTTAACTTCTTATCTTCTAAAGAATCAGAACTGATAAGTAGAAAATGAAAGGAACTATATCTAGTTGGAGCAATAGGATTTTTGATTGGTGTAATTTCAGAAACTGTAGCTGACATGTTAAATGAGTAACATCAGCTTTGATTATCTATAATATGTCATTTTCTATAGGGAACAAAGTTACCCCCAAAGCACTTTAGAAAAACCTCTTTAATATAGTAAAATTGTTTAAATATGTCATTTATCCATTAAGCTGTCAGACAACACTCCCACACAGGATGAAATGCCTGTTTTTTTGACAGCTCGAGTTGCATGGGAAGATCCCCATGAAGCACAGGCTAAAAATGTGTCACGAATATATAGTATAGAGGGCACTTTTTAGGAATATTTTTATTATAATATGAATAGGCTGTGCATCTCAAAAAATAATCTTTTGTAAATGGCATAATTCTTGTCAAAGTTATTACTAGATATCAGTGACTCACTAAATAAAGTCAAAGTTTCCAGGTCTGTTTCCTCCTGCTTATGTGATCTCAAGTAAGTCACTTAAAGTTTTTGGCTTTTAATTTACTGAACTGTCAAATAAATGTGTCTGGGTAAATGAACTAAGGTCTCTCCTATAACTGAATTTATGGTCCTACGGAATTTTAATTCTTGTATGTTATAAGCAAAATGCTTCATAAGCCTAAAAGTGCTATATACCATTGAATCCCTCATCTCAATATTACTGTAATCATTTTACCAATGTAAATTGTAATCCAACCACAACTTCTTATAGAGAACTATTCCTGCCAATTTTCATAAACCTACCATAAATGATGTAGCTAAATTACAGGTTTGGTCTTAATGTAAAATAAGGTAGCACCAGGGCTATCCAGCTGTTATTTTTTATTCTCATTATCAGACTTTCACTTTCCACCAATCAGAGTCAATATTGTATTTCACAGTCATTTTCTTTCTGTGTTAATCTGATCCAGGAAGGTTAAGGCAAGAGCACTTAGCCCCTAAATGATTGCTTGGCCCCCACCACAATCTGCAGGTGGGGAGCTCTGAAGCAGCCATGTGGAGGTGGCTGTAGGGCTGCTGCTTCTGCTGCTTTCTTGCCTGGGGGCAGATGGCTAGACCCACTCCTTTTCCTCAAATTTAGCAGTGTTCCACTGACCTTTCACTTAGTCCTTGTTTCTTATGGGTTAATAATTCTGGAAACTGCCACAGCTGCGGGTGATCCAGTCTCCCAAATTCTCCAGCCATGGCTTGTCTTGGCCAGCCTAAGGCTAGAATCACAGTTTCAGGCCTGGTTGGTTTCAGCTCTAAGTATGTTGCAATGAGCCCTTTTTGTCTGACTGTCTGGCTGCCTTCAGTGGCAGCCTTTTTTCTCTATCATTTTGTGTGTTCTGGATCTCTGAAATTTGTTTAGAGTCATATTTTATAGGTATTTGAGGTGGTAATGGGGGGAGCTCATAGAGTTCTCCTGCTTCTATACCACCATCTTGAATCTTCCCCCTTAACTAAAACATTACTCTTGTTCTGTGACTCAGAATTTATTATTCTGTATCCTCTAAAATTATCAAGGTCGAGGATGAGCAAATGAACCATGAATGAATGGTTGAATAAATGAATGGGAAAAACAAAACATTTACTAAGTACTTATATTCTAATATGAGAAAACAACACAGATTGGATTGCTGCTCAGGGAATGTTATGCTGGAATCCACAGGAGTGTCAAATTTATGTCATAAAATAAGCAAATGTTAGCAGAAGCAATGTTTGTATTGAATAGTTTTTAGAGAAAAGAAATGAAAACTGGGCGGGGGGGGGGACAAAGATGTCGGTGAGATATAATTGGGTACTTGTGGCCATGCTAGATTTCTTGAGTTCTTAGGACAACAGAGACTGCTGATAGGAGATGGAGGCATGGTGGGAAACTGTACTATGAATGTTTGTCTTTCTAATGGGGGTGAGTGATGAGGGAGGAAGGGAAAGAATATAGAACTTAAAGTTCTACAATCAAATGCTAAATATATGTGTGTGTTTATGTGTGTATGCTTGTGTGTATATATACATATTTATATTTATATGTGTGTGTAAATGTTTGTGTGTGTATATTATCACTATTATTATTTACATGCAACTGGGAAATGAGATATACAGGCACTGGGGTAGGGAGACCCATCTTGCCCGACCAGAAATTCAGAGGGGTTGTGGAGGAAGATATAGGAGTGAGCACATTGGAGGAGGGGCGATACAATGGGATCACTGTTTTGGGATGGTGGGTAGGGGAAAGATGGGGAGAAAATTTGTAACTCAAAATCTCGTGTAAATGAATGATGTAAACTAAAATTAAATAAAAGTTAATTGGGGAAAGATAAAGTTTTAGTTAATTATATAAGCTCTCTGAGCTTCATTTTATGCATTTTTAAGTGGTAGAAGTGGACAAGATGATCTTACGGTTTCCTTCCCGCCTAAAACTTCTGATTTTTGTATTTCCTCCATCTTGTACTCATGTTAGAGTTGACACTATGTTGCCCCCTACTTAAATGGATTTTATATCTTTCCTTGAGCCTCGTTGATTCTGTTCGTTGATTCTCAGACCTGTGAAATCACTGGATTACTTATTATGAATGTTAAACAAGATAGAATAATGAGGCATTCAAGATTATTTAAATGTTGCACAATTTACCAAATTCAATATTTCTCATATTCCATTTTGGACCCAGTTCGTTGTCTTATATTGCTTGTCTAACCCAGACACTAATATACTACCTCTTTAAGCTGCTTGTCTAACTATCTATTGTAATACAAGCAATATGCATTTCATCTCAAAATGATATCTAAATTGGGTAGTATTTACTCTGCTCATAATTATGTAACACATGAACTCCTTTTTTTTAGCTTTTAATGTACTTTACAAACAATTCCTCTGATACCACCTGATACCTGACACCACCTGATACCACCCTAAGTTTTAAGCCTTACACTCTTTGAAAACGAGCCAGTCTGGCCTGTATTTCTCACACTTTACTCCCCATTTCCTGCCTTTGGGCTTTTTAACTATGCACTGCTCTGCATAGGTGCCTGTAAGGTCCTCCTCCCAAACATTCACCTTAAAGTATCCCTCTCATCCTTCAACATTCAACTCAAGAATCACCTTCCACATAAAACTTTTCCTGAATGATCCCATGTTGTAAAGTCCTCCCTCCAAAATCACCTTGTATTTAATTTTTATATTTATTGGTATTTATTCCCTACATATGGATTCTGCACATAAATACGTTTTTCTTGTTTCCTTCATCAGAATGGAAGCTCCTTTTTTAGTAAAGATTATTTCACAAATTGCACATGTATTTACTAGACATTTAGTGCAATTCAAGTGATGTGTGTGGTCACCATATGCCTAGGTAGTTCATACCACCAATCTGAACATGCACGTACTAGCCTGCTTTCTAAATATAATTTGCCTACTCCATTCTCCTTTCACAATGGCAAGTAGAGTTCCCAAATATAGTTTTATACTGACAGCTCTAGGGATAACCCTGTTGAGGGGAATTATATTCCCTCTGCTCATCAGTCTACCTCTTAAGCCAGGCCTTCAAATGTTTCTATTTCTATAACCAGACACTCAAAATAATGGCATGTTTAAATCTTAAGCATAATCATTGACAGCCATAATAATAATAGAATGAGACTATCATAGTCACATATAGTAAGCAAATACATGCAAAAAACATTGCATTACATGTATAATAAACATGGTTCATACTCTTCCACTAACTTATTCAAGATTTGAAGGAGAAAGAATGTACACACAAGTTCCTGATAGGATATGAGAGAGGGAAATATTTGCAACTCACTTTTTTATGAGTCTTTGTGACTTTAATTTGAAATTTTCCTGGCAAAAGTACTGAAGTGGTTTGGCATTTCCTTCTTTAGCTCATTTTACAGATGAGGAAACTAAGGTGAAAAGGGTTAAGTGACTGGTCCAGGGGCACACAGCTATTGTCTGAGCCCATCTTTAAAATATGGAAGAGCAGTTATGTTTTTTTTCCTTACCCTGAGGCCAAGCATTCTATCCATTATACTTATGCAAGTCTAGACAACAGGATTTGATATCATTTGTCTATTAAGTGTTTCAGTAATATCAATAATGTCTACTCTTTCTATTCTATGTCTGCTGTTCTGCCTAGTTTCAATTTCACTGAACAAGGTAACATTCCCCTTCCTACCACAAGATAGAGTCATCAATTTATTTATTTTTTTATTTTTACTTTGATTTTTTTATTTTTGGAGGCCAATTGGGGTTAAGCAAGTTACCCAAGGTCACACTGCTAGTTTTTGGTAAAGTCATCAATTTAAACTTCAACAACTGTTGCTAACTCAGTGATTGATACCACCTTCTTCGACCACCTGGCCTCTCACATTGGAAGGCTATAGGGTGAAGTACCAAATTTCTCCACAAATCTTCCCTTATGGAAGGCAGAAGGTACATTTTCAGCTCATTCTACTCTGCATCTGGTGCCCTCCCCTACCTCCTTCCCTTTCAACTTTACTGAACAAGATGCCCCATGCCACCTCTCCCTTCCCAATCCACTATCTTTCTAGCCTCCTTGGATGTACCTCTCCCTGAATTATATTGTAAACTCCTTGAGGTCAAGGACAGCTTCCCCCGCTCTCCAATTGTAAATCTAGGGCACAAAAGTAGTCATTTAATAAATGTTTATATAAAACTATATCTCTGATAACTGATTAATCTGCTGATCTTCATTACTCTCTAATAAATGTTCTTCTCTACTGAAATACAGTGTTTACAAACTCAGCTTATTAAGAGGGCATTTTAAAAGTATTGTATTTTAATATTAATATCAATTTATTTTAATTAAGAGAACTGCTGTTATAAAGGAGTATATCTTTGGTTTAGGAAAACTATTCCAGTCTTTGCTTACCAGATGCTACATTGTGAAAGTAAAATGTATCTCAGAGCAAAAAGCTCAGGTTAAGTTTCTGGGCAAGGTAAACTAATCTAGCTAGTTGTTCTTTCGTAGAATATTTTTTAAAATTTTCTTTTTAATTTTTAATTTATTTTCTTGTTTAAATCATTCATTTTCACAAGATTTCAAGTTACAAATTTTCTCCCATCTTTCCCATACCCCCAACCCCAAAACAGCAATCACACTGTAAAGCCCCTCCCCCAATCTGCTCTCTTTTATGTCCCCCTCTAACTCTCTGGTAGGGCAGGGAGGGTCTCCCTACCCCAGTACTTGTATATCTTAATTTCCAGTTCATGTAGTTAATGATAACAATAATAATTAATAATTATATATATATTAAACATTTGATTGTAGAGCTTTAAATTCTAGATTATTTTGGTTCCTCCCTTGTCACCCACCCCCACTGGAAGGACAAGCAATTCAATACAGGCTGTATATGTGTAATTACGAAGGACATCTCCACAGTGGACATATTGTGAGAGGCTGATTATACGTCCCACCTTCCTATCCTGCCCCCTCCCTTTTTCTGTTCTCTACCCTGTCCCTGTCCCTTTACTGAAGTATGTGTTTCCAGCAACTGTCCCCCAGACCCTGCCCTCCCCTCCACCATCCCTCCTCTCATCCCCATGCCCCCTACTCTCCTGTGTGGCAAGAAACCCAGTTTAGAGTTTATGTCGTTTCTTCCCTAAGCCAAATTCAATGATAGTAAATGAAAGTAAAGTTGTACCAGTTATCCCTTACCCCTTCTATAAGGGATTATAAACCCCATTTTGTCTCTCCCTGTATCCTCTCATTCTAGTCTTCTCCCACCTCAGAATTTCACCTTTTAAAGTATCATCCCTTCATATTCAATTGATCTTGTACCTTCTATGTACGCAAATACACACATGCTCAGATATGTATTCATATGCCTATATTCCCTCCTATACAGACACATGTGTAGGTATACACATATACACATTTGTATTCCCTTCACCTATCCTCATCTTAGGAAAGTATCATAAGCTACTTTTATTGTTTTTTTTCCATATTGGCATGTAAATAGTTCAACATTGATAAGTTCCTTATGATTTCTTTTCCATGTTTACCTTCTCAAGCTCCTTGTGTTTGAATGTCAAAATTTCTGTTCAGTTCTCTTTTTTTCAGCAAGAATGCTTGAAAGTCTTCACCTCATGGAATGACCATATTTTCCCCTGGAACATTATACTGAATTTTGCTGGGTAGGTGATTCTTGGTTTTAATCCTAGCTCCCTTGATCTCCAGAATATCATATTCCAGGTCCTTTGATCCCTCAATGTAGAAGCTGCCAGATCCTGGGTTATTGTAATTATGTTTCCACAGTATTCAAATTGTTTCCTCTTGGCAGCCTGTAATATTTTCTCCTGGATCTGTGGATTCTGGAACATGGCTATAATATTTCTAAGAGTTTTCTTTTGGGGATCTTTTTGAAGAGGTGAACTGAGAATTCCTTCGAATTCTATTTTGCCATATGATTCTAAAATATCAGGGCAATTTTCCTTGAGAATTTCTTGAAGGATGCTTTACAAGTTTTTGTTGTTGTTGTTGTTCATGGCTTTAAGGTAGACCAATAATTTTCAAATTGTCTCTCCTGGATCTACACATTGCTTTCTATTTTTTCATTTGTTTGTAACTGTTTAATAGTATCTTGGATTCTTGTAAAGTCATTTGCTTCCATTTGCTCCACTCTAATTCTGAAGGCAATATTCTCTTCAGAATGCTTTGGAGATTCTTTTTCCATCTGGAAAGTTCGACTTTTGAAGGCATTTTTCTCCTCATTGGCTTTTTGTGCCTATTTTGCCATTTCTGTCAATTTGTTCTTTAAGGGGTTATTTTCTTCAGTCATGTTATTGTCTCTCTATTCATGATTTTCTCGCATCATTCTCATTTCTCTTCCCAATTTTTCCTCCACTTCTCTTATTTGGTTTTCAAATTCCTTTTTAAGTCCATCTATGGCTTGTAGGCAATCTTCATGTTTCTTGGAAGCATTTGGTGTGGGAGTTCTGACTGTGTTGTCTTCCTCCCATTCAATGCTTTGATCTTTTTTGTCTGCAAAACAGGATTCTAGAGTTTGATTGCTGTTCTTACTTTTCTTGCTTTTTCCTGCTCATTTTGGCCAGTCAATTAATTGCTTGATTTTTCAGGTCTGTGGACCTCTGCTTCCAGGGGGGAAAGCTCTGTTTCAACTTGCTGGGGTTTTCACAGCTTCTGGAGCTATTAGGGACTTGCTGCAGCCCCCACTTACTTTGGCTCACTGAAAGCACACCTGAGGCCCACCACAGAAGACCATCATCCAGATCCAGGCCACTCAATGCAAGAGCACTTAGCTTCTGGTCAATCACCTTGGCACCCCTGCAATCTGCAGGCTAGGAGCTCTGAAGCAACCCAGTGGAGGCAGTTTCCACTTGCAGCTATTCCTGCTGCTACTGCCACTTCCACTGCTTACTTGCCCTGGGGCAGTTTGGACAGATCTGCTTTTCTCCCCCAAATTTACCTAAATTCCACTGACCTTTCTCTTAGCCTTATTTCTCCTGGCTTGATAAATCTGGAAACTGGCCCTGCTTCAGCTGATCCACTCTCCTGAGGACTCCAGCTGTGGCTCCTGCTGACCTGGGGCCAGGCCACAGTTTCAGGCTGGGCTGGTTTTGGCTCCCAGCCTGCTGTGATGAACCCTACCTGCCAATGTGTTTTCTGTATTTTTGTGAGATTTGGAGCCCTAAAATTTGTTTAGAATCATATTTTATGGGTATTTAAGGTGGCTCTGTGGGAGCTGTGAAACCTTGCTGCTTTTATGATGCCATCTTGGCTCCAGAATTTTCTTTTAAATTAGTAAAAAGCTCCAACAAACTACTGCCTCCTGCTGTTTTTACTTTTTCTGCCATGGCAATCTTCAATCACAGGCTCCTTGTCTATTTCCTATAATTGTTATATCCTGTAGTGGCTTAAAACAAAGTTACCTGTGACTTAATTTCAGGGGTGTGCTGGTAAATGTTTGAAATCTGGCTCTCTGGGAAAACAAAGAAGCAGGTGCATGCAACACACCTTTAAGATTAGTCTGCATTGAGATTTTCTCCATAACCTTCTTAAGTGTGGACAATCAAACAAACAATAAATCAAGCCCTGCTCTGTAGCTTATGCTAATTTTGGAGATATAAATGATCACCCAGAAAATGTAACAATTGACTCCCATTATTATGAGCTGGATTCAGCATAACACTGCATCATATTTCAACTGAAAATTTCCAGATTTCCTCTTTGAAACGCATATTCCTTTTTAAATCATACCTTAGTTTCCAAATACTTACATGATCCTTTATTCTGTTATTTTCACCCTCTTCAGCCATAGAAAGGCATATCCAACGAACACGGACAAAATTTTTTGCAACCCAGTCCTAAAATTGGTTCAAATTTGATTTTCTTTGAATTGTTTTTTGGATACTCAATTTTTTATACTTTTAATTAGTTAAATTTCTTCTTTTGATAAACCACATACTTTTTATATATGCACGGTATCATCCTACATTGTTCACAAGACTATCTGATTCTTTCTATTTATACCAATTTTTTTTCCTGAAAATGCTCAAATCTCATATGGAAACTGTTTTCTCATATACCTATTTAAGATGGTTTTTTTAACTAAAGTTTCCTTTTTCCTACTGCTTTATACTATAATAAAAATGTCATTCTACACCAGTAGCATTATTGGATAGCTTTTAACAGTGATATTTTTTTCCTTTACACAAAAAGGAACCTTTTTTTCAACACTAAAATGTTCTATATGGAAAATGGTTTTGAAAGAAAATCTCTCTATAAGGCACTTAACAAAACTTTATTATCTAATTAACTGTTCATCAAGACATTAATTAAGTCCATAGCATGAACATTTAGATTTACAAAGGGAAAGATGTTACTGATTACTTTAAAAAAATGATTATTTTTTTGGCAAATAACTAGCTTAGCTTCCTTTTACAAATAATGAGTTCCATTATATTCAATATGTGATTGTGTTTCAAATAATTTAGTTGCTACAAAATATTTCTGGACTTTGCTACTATTTAAAGTTAGATATGCTCTGGAATATTTTAAAGGAATTAAATATTTCTACATGGCACCTATCATAAATGTAATCACTTTGGTTCTATTCATTTTACAATGTAATATTGTGCTTTCATGATGGGTTGTGGTGGAACCATCTCAAAGAATTCAGAATCAGACCTTCTCTAATCCAAGTATAAGCATTTATTGAGACTGACACTTCTCATGGAGTGGGCTAAGTTGCAATTGGAACCAGCAACTTCCAAGAAACCTAAATGGATTTGTATAGGGTAGAGATGCAATTACATAATAGAAATTGTGAATATTAAAAAGGCAGAAGGGGATTGTTAGGGGATTAGGTGATAGGAAAGGGGTCCCAACTACAGTGGTACCATGCATGCAATTACACGCAATGCATACAGAAAAACCTATTTTTAGGGGTATGCATGTATGATAATGATATGATAATAAGCTTCTCTATGTCATAAGTTCACCCTAGGTCAGTTCTTTATTATAAATATGCAGATGCCTAGTTTAGTAAAGTCCCTTCTATTGTTTTGGGGTCCACATCCTGCTCAGGCATCCTTGTGGTGCTGCTTTCTGATTGCCTGCATATTGTGATCCTGTCTGAAACTAGATGTATGTGGTTGTGGTTGAGCGCATGGACACACCTGCTGTTTCTGTGGGAAATATGAGGAATGAGTCTGGGGGCAGTGAGTAGGTAGAGTCAATGACTAGGATCTCATCACATGGACACAGTTGTTGATCTAGTGAGCAGTGAGGTAAATATAAAGAAGTTAGTGTATTGAATGTGGTGGGGGGAGGGCAGGGAGTGGTAGCTAAACAGGCACAGTTGTCCTGTTATTCAGAGTTGCATGTAAGGAAGTTAGAATATTGGCCCTAGGGGCAGCTTTATTAGGATTTAATCAATAGCATAGGGGAAAGAACTCTGTCAGAAGAACTGGGGTTTATATTCAACTCTTCTTTTAATCTCCTCGACCCTCATTTTCTTTATTTTTTAAAAGGAAAGGGTTAGATTAAATGATCAAGAAAGTTCTCTTTCAGTTTACAAAGTTATTTACTTGTTTCTTTATTATAATACAACGAACAACTGTTAATTATATAAACAATTTTTTCTTTAAGATTCAGATTTGGAACAATTAGTTTTTACAACAGTTCAATAAGTTTGACTCTTTCAGTTTCCAATAGAGAAGGCATTCTTTAACGCCTTTAAATGACTGAAATGATATGGACTTTTAAAATCAATAAATTATCTCCCTTTCTTTATCAGTCGTTTTTGGTCCATCGAGTGCCTAGTAGTACAAACAGTGTAAAGATGACCAAGTTTAAGAACCATAACACCTATAACCAACTGCACAACTGACACAAAATTTATATCAAGAAACTTAAGCCACAGAAACATGAATCTCTGAAACAGGGTGATTACAAGTTTCTGAGAAACATGTAATTTGCCAATAAGTACATCAAGAAGGGATTGAAGAAGATTCAACCTAAAAATGTAAAAGTTATCAAAGCAAGAACAGAGATCAGATGCCAATACCCCTGAAACCAAGCTCCTCAAGGCAAAGATCCCTAATTCCAATGCCAGATGCAATGGTTCTATGACGCTGGGAGCAAACATGCAAAGCCCCAAAGTTGATACTAAATGTCAAGGACCCAGAGCCAATGTATTTGAATCTAAAAGTTGTCAGAACCACTGCCTTTAAGGTTATCTAGTCTAAACCTCTGGAGTTTTCTAAGCCTACTAAATGAAAGTATATTAAGTCCAGTTATCCTAACGTTACCAGTCTGGTCCCAAAGCTGTCAAATTGATAGCAATGTCTCTAAGAATACAAAGTCTCATACCAACATCACCAAATCTGATTCCCAGGCCTTTGAGTGCAATCCCAAAGCCATCAAGTCCAAAACCAAATTTACCAAGTCAGATCATAAAATCACCAAAACCTGATTGATCCCAAGGTAATCAAATCTGAAACCAAGATTACCAAGTTCTACCCTAAACTCTTAAAGTCCAATGATTCCAAGGCTTCTTAATAATAGTTGCAATTCTTCAAAAGTGATATTCCTAGGCAGAAAAGCTTGTTTACAAAATAAACCACATTTTTTTCCTCAGCCAGGACTTGATTATTTACTACTTTTTTTTTACAAATAAATGAAATGATGAATCACAAAAAAAATAAACAAGGAAATGTTAAAAATCAGTCTTAAGTACAGTCTGAAAATAGCATTTGTAAATAAAATTTGAAATTCAGAATGGCATTGATATGTGTGTGTGTGCATATAATGTATGTTTTAAATAGACGTTGTGGACCACATTGTTTTATTTTCTTTGCCCAATCTCTTTTTTTGTATTTTGTGTTAGTATAGAAACCTTTTCTGTGGCATGATATGCTTGTTTTAATTTTATGATGCCTTTTATTAAACTAAAAGATCACTCAAAATTTGACATTTGATATAAAATTCCGCAAAAGCATTTGAAAGGTGATTTTTAAATTGCCTAGATATTATATATAGTTATTCAAATTTCTGGCATACCTTAGTATGCATGTATTAATACAAAGGAAATATCATATTTTTGCTTTTTGTTTCTTTGTTACCTTTTTCATTCATAGAACACCAAATAGATCAGTGCTGTTCCTTTCTGAGCCTTTACATGGCATTTTTCTGTATTCAAAAATCTATCCCTATTGTTAACATAACTTTATTGTCAAATAAGCTACTACTTTGCACATGTGAAATACTCAATAGATGTGTGGTGAATTGAACAGTATTGACTCATGGATTTCAAACTGTGTTCTGTAGAGCCTTTTTTAGTCAAGAACTTTGGAGATTTTCTATAAAAAAAATCACTCTAGTTACCAATATGTGTAATTTTTGTTTAGACTGTGAACAATCTAAAGCACTTTAGAAGTGTCATATGCGAGAGGGGGCGGAGCCAAGATGGCAACATAGAAGCAGCAAAGCACCGCAGCTCCCACACAACCACCCTAAAAACTCCAAAACTCTCCAAAATATAGAAAATACATCTGTTGCTGCAGGCAGCTCAGCAGGTGGGTCTCTTCCCAGCAGTCTGGGAGCCGTGGACAGCCCAGCCTAAAACCTCGGCCCGGCCAGGACCCAGGGCATCTGGCAGAGCCGAGTCTCCAGGACAGCAGATAGGCTGCACTGGAGGCACAGTTACCACATTTATCAGGCCAGAAGAAAAAATGGCTATGAGAAAGGTCTCAGTGGATTTTGCTAAATTTGGGGAAGAAGAGTGGTCCAGCCAACCTGCTCCCAGGGCAAGGAAGCAGCAGGAGGCGGCTGTGGCAGCAAGAATGGCTGAGGGCAGCAGCAGCCTCCACTGGGCTGCTTCAGCGCCCCCCGACAGCAGATAGGATTGGGGCTGAGGTGAGCGAACAGGGCCAAGGGCTCTTGCGTTGAGTGGTCTGTTTCTGGATTATGGTGTTTAGTAGTGGTCCTGGGGTGCACTTTCAGTGAGCCAAAGCTGAGGGGGCCACAGCACCCCACTAGTAGCTCCGGCAGCTGTGAAGGCCCAAGCAATTTGGAACATAGCTTTCCCCCTCCAGGAAGCAGAGTTCCATGGAGGTAAAAAAAACCAAGCAATTAATAGACTGGCCAACATGAGGAAAAGGAAGCAAAGTAAGAACAGCAATAAAACTCTAGAATCCTTTTTTGTGGACAAAAAAGATCAAAGCATGGAGCAGGAGGAAGACAACGGAGTCAGAACTCCTTCACCACATGCTCCCAAGACACTGGAAGAATGCCTACTAGCTATGGATCGACTTAGAAAGGACTTTGAAAACCAAATAAGAGGAGCACAGGAAAAATTGGAAAGAGAAATGAGAATGATGCCAGAAAGTCATGAAAAGAGAGTCAACAACCTGATGGAAGAAAACATTACCTTAAAGAGCAAATTAACTCACATGGCAAAGGAGGCCCAGAAAGCCAATGAAGAGAAGAATGCCTTAAATTTGCCAGATAGAGAAAGAGTCTCAAAAGCATTCTGAAGAGAATAATTCCTTCAGAATTAGAGTGGAGCAAGTAGAAGCTAATGACTGTATGAGAAATCAACAAACTATTAAACTGTTACAAAAAACTGAAAAAA
>CM053594.1:246118091-246148016 GCA_028646575.1 Pseudocheirus occidentalis
CATTAAATTTGCTTAGGGAAGGAATGACATAAATTCTAAACTGAGTATCTTGCCAAACAGACATTTAGGGGGCATGGGGATGAGAGGTGGGATAATGGAGGGAAGGGCAGGGTGGGGGGAGGGTTGTGGGAAGCACACAAGGGGAGGTGCAGTATAGGAAGGAGGGACATACAATCAGCCTCTCACAATATGCCCACCATGGAGATGTCCTGCATAATTACATATCTACAGCCTGTATTGAATTGCTGCTCCTTCCAATGGGACTGGGTGACAAGGCAGAAATTGAGAGAATCTAGAATTTAAAGCAATACAATCAAATGCAACTGGGAAATAAGACATACATGGACTGGGGTAGGGAGACCCTCCCTGCCCTACTAAAAAGTTAGAGAGGCATTGGAGGAGGACATAAAACAGAACAGATTGTGGGAGGGGCTTTAGGGTGGGAACTCTGTTTTGGGCTTGGGGATAGGGGAAAGAAGGGGAGAAAATTTGTAACTCAAAACCTTGTGGAAATGAATGATGTAATCAAGAAAATAAATTAAAATTTAAAAAAACTGTCATATGCAATGTACTTCTGCTACTTTATAAAGCTTATATTATGGTGTGGTTGACTCTGGTCTCATTCACTCAAGACAATGTCTGTTACATTTTCCCACTACCACCCCTGAGGATTCTTGGGTAGTCTGAAGAATTGAAGTATGCGTTTTCTCAGCATCAGCTTAAAGTTGGTTTATTCTCCAAGTGGTTATTAATACAATGACAAACATATCAGATCAATTTAAGCACTATAAGACAGGTATTTTTTTATAATCTACTTTTTTACAATGGAATATTTATAATAATTACTACATGTGGTCCATACAGTCATCAAATTTCATTACTCTGTCTTAGCAGAGAATCATGAATTGAATAAATAGATTAGCCACTAACACCCTCACCCTCTTCAAATTATCTTCCATTTACTATTATTTATTCATATTTTTTCCCAAATAGGTTAAGTTACATGAGAGCAGTGATTCTTAGGCTTTTCCCCCTTTGTTTCCCTAAGACTTAGACATTTTACACTCCTTGCCATGTAACAGGCACTAAATGAATTCTTCTTGGTTCAAGACAACTTTCCTGGATAAATTAATTAGAATATTCATATCAACTTCATTAAAATAATATCGACTGCACATTGGATGACTTTTAGCCTTTTTAATCAATATCTAAAAGTATAATCTGTGAAGGTCAAGATAATATGTTGTAGGAGAATTATTGAAGAAAATACTGTGGGAATAAAAACAAGCTACATGATGTACAATGGATACCTACCTGGCCAGGATACTATGCTTTATATAACAATGAAACAAATCCTCAACTGAGAATACATCAGGCCACCTTCTGGGACTCACAGGTCTTTGGATGTTCTGGAAATCATCTCAAAAAGATCACAAACAGAGCATGAGAAACAAAACTACACATTTATAAAGATCTTAAAAAAACAGTGGGTTATCTGATTGTTTAGAAAGTTGGAATGAGGATGCAGAAAATAATGTACAGAAGAATACTGTGATGGGTAGCAAGGTCAAGAGATGACAGCTGCTCAGAGAATGTGATTTGTGTCTCAGGCACATTCTTCCACATAGCTGGAAAAGATTCTATTTGCTTTATAAAGAATCATGACCTGGTCTTATAACTTCATGGGAAAAGAAGTAACAGGAAAAAGAAGGGGGGGAGGTAACAAGAGAAAAGGAGAATGAAAAAGAGTTGTAAGAAGAGGAGGGCAAAGTTTAGAGCTGAGGGGAAAGAAGAATGAAGTGAATGGGAAGGGATGGGGAGAAAAGAAGAGAGGTAGTAAAAATTGAGAGCTAGGAATATAAGGTTCAGTAGAAGAGAGTGGAGAGGAGCGGAAAGAAGACTTAAAGAGTACGGAGCGGGGGGGGTGGGCAGCTAGGTGTAGCAGTGAATAGAGCACTGGCCCTGGAGTCAGGAGTACCTGAGTTCAAATCCGGCCTCAGACACTTAACACAAAAACTAGCCATGTGACCTTGGGCAAGTTACTTAACCCCAACTGCCCTCTAAAAAAAAAAAGCAAAAAAAAAAAGTACGGAGGGAAGACAGGGAAGACAGAGAATTTGTGTTGCTTATGTGTCATTGAAATCTTCACAATGCATTTGGAAATAATAGTATGACTAATTTCTCATCTTACTTTTGAGAAAAATAATTTACAAATGGAATGTATATTTTTGTATTTTAAATGCTTTTAAAAATGTACTTATTTAACTTTAGTTTATAACATTCAATTCCATAATTCCTTGAGTTCCAAATTTTCTCACCCTCTTTCTCATCCCTTTCTGTCTCATGGCAGCATGCAATCTGATATAGGTTCTACAAATACCTTCACATTTAACATTAGTCAAGCTGTAAAGAAGAGTTATAACCAAAGAATTAAACAACAACTAAAAAAGGAATGAAACAAAATGAAACACAAAAGAGAAGGAGCAAGTAGTTTGTTTCAATGTGCATTCAGACTCCGTAGTTCTTTTCTCTGGATGTGGATATCTTTTTTTTTTAATTCTTCATGCAAGCAAACCATAGCTAGAAATTGAAATTCAGAAGGAAAGCAAAGGAAGGACCAGTAACTTAAATTTCAGAAAGTAGTCATAGTGTCCTGATGGTTCAAGGTAGTTATTGTGACAGTCTGGCATGTATTGAATACATTTTAATGAACTTTATGTCTGACTAACTGTATATACAAAGCAGATTAGGCAAACCCATGCAGATTAGTTTATGAGGCCTAGCGTAGCACACAACTGTCGATTCTGCTCCAATGCTCCCAAAATGCATAATTTCCTATTTCATAGCACTTTCTAATGCTCCAAATTTGTTTGGAGTCATCTGTTTCCTGAGCTATGACAGCTCCAAAACAGAAACATTTCCTTCTTCTCTTATAGGGTCATGACTGTAGATAGAGAAAAACTGCCTTAGATTATAAACTCCTAGAAGGCAAAAATTATTCCTGAGTAATTCTCTTTGTGTAGAGAGAAAATCAAAACACTCTAAGGAAAAAATTACATGCTCCTCTTGCTACTTTCATGTCTTGACTTTACATATGAAATTTCTTGAGTGCCTCATGTGTTTCAAAACACTGCTTTGAGAAATAATTAAAATAATAAAAGCATTTCTCTTCCCTCCAAACATCCCCCTTTCCTGACTTCTGTGTGCCCATTTTCTGATATTTTTGCTTCTCAGTAGTGGGGAACCTTGTCATATTTCTGCAGCCATGCTTTAGTATATTATTAGAAAATTCCTTTGGCCTGCCCTATTTTCAGTTCACCCCCTGGCAGCCTACAATGTTGGGATGGTATCAGTACTCTATTGCAATTTATCCTCTATGAACTTTCCAATAGTGGAGTTGAACCAGACAAAAACTTCAGTATTGGGGGACGTTGCTTCTGTTTGCCAGCTGATGAGTTTGGAGGGAATACTATGTGATTGATGGGCTAATAAGAAGAATAAATCAGCTTAATGCAATTTGCAGGGGTTTTTTTCTTGCGCTTCTTTTCCAAGCTTTTCTGTTACCACTCAAGGAATGTCCCCTGTAAAATAAGTGAATGAACTGACCCTGTGAAATAAGCTTGTATACCACCCCCATATCTTAACATACCTTATTTTCTTAGCAAACATGAAACATTTTAAAAGTGCTCAGGGCATATACGGAACCCTACATAATCTTATTTGGGGATATTGTCATTCTTTTTTCCTGATCCCTCACAACTATGGATGAGTAACCTGCACTGCCAAAGCCCAGGGGAATTGCTCTTTCCTCAAGTCTCCAAGATATGTAAAGACAGGGATGATGAAGAATATCATTTATGTACAGGGCAGTTTCTACCACATACAGCTTCCAGTGCAGCACTTTGGGTCGGTTATCTTTATACTTTGCCTTTGCTATCCATGTTCCTCTCCTTCTCATCCCACTTCCCATAGCACCAGCTTCTTTCAAGATTTCAACTCAGGTGCCATTAGGGAAGCTCTACTGATCATCTTAATGGTTGATGTCTTTTCCCATCTCCTAAAATCTTCATTCATTGGCTTATTTTTCTGTGTACTGTTTTATCCTAGGAGCAAGAAAAATATAAGCTTCTCCAGTCGAATATAAGCTTCTAGAAATCAGGGACAGTTTCAATTGGGGGTTTTATATCCTCACTTCCTAGAACAATACCTGGCATATAATACTGATTTAATGAATGCTTGCTAATTGATTAATTGCTAATTCCTTGATTGCAAAACAAAAAAAAAGTGCTTTTTCATCCTTAGTACCTTGCATATCATAAGCAAGATTTTTGTAGTATCATTTTAAATGGAAATATAAGTTATTACAGCCTACCAATATCCTAGCCCTACAACTCATGGGGTCCTTTCTTCAGGTTTCTCCCTTCTCCAATACATCTCCATAGAGCTGTCAAAGTGATGTTCCTAAAGCCCAGGTCTATGTTTTTTTTTTCTCTGCTCAATAAATCCCTTCGTTTCCTTTTGAACTGAAGGGTAAACATAAATTTCTTTGGCAATCTGGGTCAAACTTATCTTTTTAACTTTATGATACAGAACCATTTATTACACAATATCAAAATTCTTTTCTCCCCCATTTTTAAGCTGTAATTTAAAACTTAAAACTGCACTAAGATTTTTGGAACACCAAATTTTTTATAGAGTTAGGGGTTCCTACCTATGAGTGATCAGTCCATTTATCTACAGATAAAAATACATACATACATATGTGTGTAATTATACAGGCTGTTTGAATATTTACAGATAGATATATAAGATAAACATATATAAGTGTATATACACATATATGTATATATAATCTATACATGTATGTGTGTATAAAATATGTATGTGTATGCTTATGTATGTATGGGAGCACATGGTATATTGGATAGAGAACCAGACCTAAAGTGAAGAAGGCTGATCTTCCTGAGTTTATATCTTGCCTCAGATGCTTACTAGCTATACAAACCTGGGTAAGTCACTTAACCCTGTTTGCCTTAATTCCTCATTTGTGAAATGAACTTAGGAAGGAAATGGCAAACCACTACAGTATTTTTGCCAAAAAACACCAAATGTGGTCATAAAGAGTGAGAAATGATGGAACAACAATAAATGTCAAATATTTGTTTTCTCCTCTTTTGATTGAATGAAATTCTTGGAGGGCAGTAGACTTATTCACTTCTTATTTGTATCTGTAGCATGTATCACATAACAGGTGATTCATAAATGCTTATTTATGGGTATACTAAAAGTATCAGGAGATAATACAGATAATTGGTCAGAGATGTGCAGTCAGAATTCATTTTAGGTTATCTAGTACAACTCCTACCAAAGTTACGAACTCAGTCCCTCCTATTCCTAAGCATTAGCCATTCAGTGTTTTAAAATCCAGTAACGGGGCCCCACATAACCTGGAGGCATCAATTCTAGGTATCTCTAATTGTTAGAAAGTTTTCCCTTACATTGCAAAGAAATTTGCTTCCCATAGGTCCTATTTCTTCCTGGAAGAGCTGAGCATAATAAATCTGATCCCTCTCTCACATGATATAATAAGCACTTTCATATTTTAACACAAAGATTATGACTGCACTAAGACTTCTTTTGGCAGGTCCCAAATCCCCAATTCTTCTAAATGATGCTACTATAAAATGAATTTAAATACCATCATCATCATAATCACCTCCTCTGTTCATATTGTATTTTTTTAATTTTCCTTCAAAAATTTGAAATCCACAACCAATCTAAGTCATCTTTCAGACTGGAAATGATATTCCATTAATAGTTGTTTACATTATTTGAATTTTGGACTATTAAATCACATTGCACACTCACTATGATCTTGCAATATATTGGGCATTTTTCATATGAAAAGTTTGTCCAAATTCCATACTTACACAATTGATTATTTAAAACCAAGGAAGGATTTACATTTATTTCAATAATTTTTCAGCTTTTTCGCTGTACTACAGTGTTCCAAATCTGAATTGGATTTGAATTCTGTCTTGCTTTATTTCATATATCCCTCCTGATTTGTTGTTATCCACAAATTCAATAGGTATATCATCTATTCCTTGATCCAGAGTTCATCTCCAAATTATTAATATGAAGATAAAATCAATAGCCTCAAAGAAACTAGCTCTCAGGATCAACTTTATTTCAACTATGACATTTTTTTAAAAATTCTAAGATAAATTAATGTTCTTCTAAGAAAGGTCATACTTTATTTTTAATTTCTACTTTTACCATATCGACATATGTCATCAGGCAAAATAATTCCTTTGTCAGGTGATAGTGGCAATAACTAAAGATACTAGCTGATTTTGTCAAAGGCATTTCAAGGAAATATGGACGTGGAAAGTAGCTCCATATAAGTGACCATAATCTATGATGAAGTGCCATTCAGTATTACTATTGTGCAAGAATTCTGAATGGTGGTAAAGGAGAGAAACAGGGAGGGATACTGGAGATTTACACAGTCAAGAAATTTCTTATATAGAAGCTAAGTGACAGGGTGTAATAGTAATCAGTTTATCAGACACTTAGCACTTAGTAACTTAGGGTTAAGTAGCACCTAATAACTTAGGGCTAAGTATGGAAGGTCTAAACCCTGTCCATTGTTGAGAAGGCATGAACTCCCCTGCTGACATGGAAGAAGGCAATTGGTTGTGACAGGAAGCCAGTGCTGCATATAAAGAAGAATTCTGAGACACAGAGAGAGAACCAGAATTGGCTCCTCAGTGAAAGAAGATTCATGGAGAATGAAGCCACCTGAGAGAGAGAGAAAGAGAGAGAGAGAGAGAGAGAGAGAGAGAGAGATTGATTGAGAATTCCTCTCCCAGTATCTGGAAGCTGACAGAGAACTGAATTGGAATTTTCCTGACACCAGAATCTGGTGAAGGCCAAACAGAAAGCTTATATTCCTTCTCGATCCTAGAGCCAGCTGAACTACTGGAAGACTGAAGAAACATGACCAGGATAAGATTTTGTTTATTCATGCCCTGGTTGATCCTTGAGTTCCAGGCGAGAGAAGTGGTGAAGGGTTTGAGATGTGCTGAACTCTGTGAACTTCAGTGTGTGCTGGGGATTGACCTGAGGGCTAGACAAGGACCTGGGAGCTCTGAGGACTGAACGAAAACCTGGCAACTGTCTGCTTCTGAATCCAGGTGATTGTTTGGCACATTCAGGAGGGTACTGGAACCATGAAAGGAGGTCCAGGGAATAAGAGAGACCACCCAGAGTCAAGATGAAGAAAAGCCCTCCCCTTGGAATAAACTGAGGTTTGCTAGAAACCAAGGAGTGGGAAGTTTATGTGGTTTCTAAGGATTGTATTAGTGACTAACGATATTTAGTAATTGGAAATCTGGCTTAGTGACTGACTGCTAGATGAGTGACTGATTAAGTTAATGGTTGCCCCATGAGTGGAAGATTGGTATATTGTGAATTGATTGATTGAATCTTTAAGTGAGAAGGGTTTCCCCCTTAAGGAAACCAGGTGATTATTCTTTTGTTCCTTGTTCTCAATATTGTGGCCACTGTAGGGAAAACTTTGTGACCATTCTAATGTTAAGCTGTTATTAACACTAATTGTGACTTTCTGTAATAAAATGTAATATTGAGAATATTATATTGTGAATATCATACTGAATTGTGATTTGTAATGGCATAAACAGTGTTCACTGTTACTGTGTAATCCAAATCTTAAAAGCTGTTCACAGTAGCGTTCTTTTGGGAATCTGCTTGTGCTTGGCTTTACACAGGGGAAAAAATGAAGTAGGTTAATTGTCAAGAAAGTAAAGGGATGCATCAGAATTGATATGCATGGTTCAAGGCCAAAGAATATAAAGAAATGTGAGGCAAGAGGAATAAAATTCTATAGGCACTAGCAATCAAAGGGAGATTTAATGACCAAACAAGGCTAAAATGCATGAGAGAGGAAAGAGTCATCAGTAATAGCACAAAATTGAGTCAACTTTTACATCATATAGGAAGCTTCTTAAATGTTTCCTACTGCCTTAGTTATCTGTGAAGCCTACAAGTATAATGAGGTGAGCAACAAGAGGTAGCTGACAATTGTGTCAATCACACTGGAATGTGGAGACATAGATAAGCTGAAATTATTACAACTATACAATTATTCATTGTACTCCTTATTAAAAAGTGATTTTGCAAGGTTATTGGCACCTTTATTGGTTATATTTGTTTTTTTCACTTGACTACATTTATTTTCTTCATTTTATCTTTGGAAGAGCAACAGCATGGAAACATGATGGTTTCCACTTGAAATTTTATTCTGATTAATAATATTCTTCTAACGCTTAGTATGAAATAATGTCAAAAGGCATCCCTTTAGTGTTCTGACAAACTCATGCTGAGTACCAAAGTATATTGTGTGGAAAAAGAAAATTAATTATGTAATTGTTTTATTACACTTTTCAGTGTTGTGAGTACCCCTGGTCAAATATTTTGTTTCCATTTAGTCAATGTTATTTAAGAAGAAAACTGCTCTTTCTTTACAAGTGGTTGACTTTAGGTGAGTGGGTGGCTCATCTTCAAAAGATTAAATATTGGTACATTTAAACAAAATGTTTAGATTGATGATTATTCTAAACTAGTCTATCAAGGACATAATGTCTTCTGTGACATAGTCAACTTGGTCCTTTTGAACTTTGTCCAGGACATATTATATTACAGAAGGTCCAACTAGGAGTTGGTCAGTTCTGCCAGGAGTATCAACTGCCCTTATTGGCCTTTTGGGATGGTTGGTCATAAACAAAGTAATCTGGGATCCCTTGAAAGTGCAACTATCTACTATCTGCTGACTCCATGCATTTTTTATTATATTGAAGTTGATTCCCTGAGTATGCTGAGGAAAGGATATTATAATTCCTCTGATATTTGTTGGTTCTATTAGAGAGACAGGGAGACAGAGAGAAACAGAGAAAGACAGAGAGAAACAGAGAGACAGAGACATAGAGAGACAGAGACAGAGAGGTAGAGAGACAGAGACAGACAGAATGACAGACAGTGATCATGTGCCTAATTATTTAATTTTGTTTCCTTTGAAGGCAGAAACCATTCTTCCTTTCTTTGTGTCCACAATACTTATCTCAGTGTAAGTAATAGCTACCATTTTATAATATAATAATATTAGTAGTAAGTAGTAAGCATATATAAAGCATTTTATAATGTTTGATGAGTGATTAACTAGCTATTTCATAACATTTTAAAAATTCCTTCTGTTTCTAGAATAGCTTGATAAACTCCATAGCTTTCTGTTTACAAGTGAATATGTGTGATAGTTTTTCCCTTTGATCAACTATCTCTGTATGCTTCTGATTAGTCAATTGATACCTCAATCTTGATATTAACTTATTTGTGCAGATTTTTTTGTGATTTTCACATGTCTCTAACATCCAACACTTAGATTCCCAGTTCCCTTTGTGGCTGCACTAGCCGCATTTTTATGTTACAGTGTTTTTGCAATATTATTATAAATGTGGGAGCCATTTCCATTACTGCATACTAAAATTTAGCCACCCCATCATAGTCTATATGATATTTTTCCATTTTCTTCCTTAAATCCTTCATTGAACAAATTCCCCATTCTCACTAAAGGCCTTTCTCTGATCCCTTTCATAGTTCTTGCCAAAATCAAATGGTCCATATGTTGCCCATTCATTCTTACCTCCCAGGTTCTAACATGCCCCTTCCCACTGCAGTATATGTGTTAACCCATTACTACTTATTTTAGATCCATGAAACTACACGAAACGGACTAGAAGCTGCTGTGCTTACAGATGAAAACCCCATGACTCTACATATCTGACAACCACCCATTGTTACCGACAGTTTGTACTATATTTGTAAATCACAGAGATTGTTTTATATACCATATAACTTGGTGTTTGTTAAACCACTATATAACAAAGACATTATCCTTCTTGCCCAACTTCTTCCAACAAATTTGACACTAGGATTATATGAGTCAGAACTGCCTGAATGAAATGTCCTAATACAATCCCCATATTCCAGAGATGAATTGGGGAAAGTTAGTTGTTCTATAAATTGCAGATTCAAGAAAGGAGGTTTCCAAACCCATTTCTCTATGCTAAACTAATACTCTTGACAAAGTGAAGAAAAATATGTTAATTGAACTTAAGGTTGTAACTCTCTCTTCATATACTATGAGGAAATTACCTGTTAAAACTTCCTAGAATAGGCAAAAAGGAACCTGTGGTGATTTTGACATAACATACTCTTTTAAAGCATGGTATTAAAATATGTTCTCTACTGGAAAATCAGATTTTGACAACTGAATTGCACACTAATATCCAAAGAATATTTCAAGCATCCGAATGAAAATAACCAAATTTACCATTTCAGAGAGGCATCATAGAATTTATTTGTGTTTCAAAACATACACATCTTTCTCTCATGAGATTTTTCTCTTTTTTTTTTGCCCAACAGGGATAAGAGTGAAGCACATGGATTGAATTCAATGAGCAGTTTGTTATCTTCAAAATCCTCTTTTTTAAGTTTAGGATTAATCCTTTTAAGATAATGAAGGGTTATGTTTTAAGTTGGCTCCTGGTTATTTTAGGAATAACTAGTGTCTGTGGATTAACAGATTCTAAAAGGAGAGAGGTCAATGAAACACTGTTTAGATTATTTTCCTCTTTATCACACAGCAGCAAGGAAAGTTTGGAAAGGGTCCTTCTAATTATAATGAATTACGTTTTGCAGATCTAACCCCTTCTCTACAACATTTGGCACTTAAATTCTCATTCACTGCAGGGTAAGGAAAGTGCTTCACAATGGATTATAATGGAGGATAAATATGTACCTTGGGTTCCCTGAGTGTAGAAGAGCCTTAGTGAGTATATTACGGATAAGAGAATAAAGCAATAATTTAATCACATGAGGTAGATTATATTATTTGTTCGCCCTGAATCAAATGCTAGGATTTTTTTTAATCCCCATTGATAATATATACAGCTGGAAAAGTCAACAAAGAAACAGCCATGAATTATGAGAATTTAGTTATTTATGATGAAAAACCCAGGAGTACTAAACAAAATACATTGTATCATTAGAATTGATGTGGAATAAACAGGTGCAAGAAAAATATTGATTCATGAACTTAAATTATGGAGCATGGAAAGAGCACTGCAGGGGATGGGGGGAACTGAATACTAGTTGCAGTTATATTACTATTACATTCGGAGTCTTTGGTAAACATATTGTAATTTATCTGAACCTGAATTTTCTTCTTGGAAAACTGAGTATAATTTTTGACCATCAATCTCATGTAGTTAGTTTTGGTTATTGTTAGGATAAAATGAGAAAGTAAACATGAAAGTAATTTAAAGAATTAAAGAATATTCTCCAAATATACTGTATTACTAACACAAACCCCAAAATCCACTGAGTTTTCAATCTAATTAGGAAATTATAGTATATAAACATAGACCCACCTTTTGGGCTATACCTTCACACTGGCAACCTTGGGTCCAAAGAGCATGTCTAACTAGTGCTACTCCTATTCAAGGGAGTCATCCTGAAGGCCTAGTTTCCTACTATTTTCCACAGAATTCTACTGCAACTGCATGCCTCCTTTTGGCAATTAACCAGGCTGATTGTGTGTGTGTGTGTGTGTGTGTGTGTGTATGATCTTAAGCAAAACTAAACATTGTTAGTGTCTCACAAATCTAACTTCATATATTCTGTTATTTGTTTATAGGTTACCCTTGCATGAAACCTGTCTTAATTATTACTTCCTAACCAAGAATTGATTATATAGTATGGTTCTTTGGCCCTTTATATGAACCACAGAGCCAGATTCTCTGGAAGTAGTATCTAATTTGATATATCAAAGTATTTTAAGATTGTATGAAATAATTAAGGTAGGCACGTAATGATATAGACCATATAGACCATAACCCATCCATACCCATAGACCATGATTCTGTCTATGTGCTTCTAAAAATTCTCCAATATGCTGGAGGCCATGCTCTTGACACTGTATGGATTCTAGTAGGACACATGGTAGGTAGTATAAAAGGATTGCAAATACAGGCAAAAAACTAAGAAGTCCTTTCCGTAAAAGAGTTTACATCTCACTGGGAGAAATGACATGTACCAACATCCTATACATATATAATTTGAGGAAGAATATCCCACTACCAACATGGGACAGGGGGAGGAAACAGAAAAGACTTCTCTTGGATTTTGAAATGAGCTCTGTTTGCTCACACAAAAGATTCTAAAAGAATGGTGACAAAGGAATTCATTCCATGCACAAGAGAGCTTGGTTTGTAAAAGCAAAGAGAGGAGTGCTTGAACTCAGAGTTCACAAAAGGGATAATAATCAATTGGGCTGGAATGTGCAGTGAGTGCATGAAGGGGAATAATATGAATTAAGTATGAAAAGATAGATTGGAGCCATATTTTGAAGGACCTTAAATACCAGGTATATGAATTACAGGGAAGGGTATGGAACAAGGGAATAACATGGTCATATCTCTGTTTTAGGAACAGTACTTTTACCCAATCTATGGAGAAAAATAAGAATAGGCCAACATTTAAAAAGCATAATTTTGATTTGAAGACATAAGCTACATGAAACAATAACGGCAAAAATAATGTGCCTTATTTTATTGATCTAAACCATCAAGGTAAATGTGTTTCTTTTGAGTCAGTTGTACAGATAATTAGGCTCTTTGCTTTGTATAAATAGATATGGTCATACAATCAAAGGAGAAAATTAGTTTCACTGAGACAAAACACTTACTTGTAACTAAATAATATTACTAATTATATAACTATAATGTTAAAATTCTTAAAAACAATACTAATTTTATACACTACTCACTAAATTGTCAGATATTATTTTGACTTAAATACAATGGCAATATGATTGGTTATTCTATGAACAAATTAATCTTTGTCAGACCTAGGGACCACTCATAAAATGATCAGGAATAAATCTGGAAAAGTAAACTGCTTCTTATAAAATACTTCCCTTTCCCAAGTTGATTCCTGGATGAATATTTGCTGAAAACTTATTTTTAAACCTAAATTCAGATATTTGATAATCATCTTTGAACTTTTATCTTTAAAAAATGATAATGTATATTATTCCAAGCAGGGTGATTACAGTTATGTCACACGTAGATTTTTTTGGCAGACTTTTGTGATGCCAGTGAAAAGAAGAATCATTCATTAATATATATTACTAAATTACATCAAGGGCAGAGCCAAGACAGCAGCTTAGAAGTAGGAAATCTCCCTGACCTACCCCCACAACCACCTCAAATACCTAAGAAATATGACATTTAAGAAGTTTTAGAACTACAAAACACACAAAGTGACAGAGAGAAACAAATCTCTCATTGAAGACAGCCAGACAGGCAGACAGGAAGGGTCCATTGCAGCCTGCTGGGAGCCAAGCCTAGCCCCCAGTGAGCCCTCAGCTTTAGACACAGGGCGGCCTTCACCAGCAGTGACTAGAGCTATGGTGGTTTCCAGAAATACCAAGTCATAAATGCCAAGGACAAAGTAAAAGGTCAGTGAAGAACTCTTTTGGAACTGCAGTTGTGTGCGGAGTATGTTCTGACCTCTGCTACCAGAGTGAAAAGCTGTGGAGGCTGCGTGGCCCTGGCTGTGCAGCCACCTCCACATGGCTGCTTCAGAGCTCCTGACCTGCAGATCAGATGGAGACTGGCAACCATTTGGGAGGTAATCACTTTTGCTTTGAACTGCCTGGATCTAGATTGCTGCCTTGGGACAAGGTCCAGGAGTATGTGACCAGAGAGACAGAAGTTGTGGCACCCAACTAATACCTCCAGAAGCTGCAAAAAACCTCAGCAATTTAGGACAAAGCTCTACTAGCTGGAAATAGAGTTCTACTGTGGCAAAGAGCACAAAATTCAAGTAACTGAGTAACAACATGAGCAAGCAAAGGAAGCAAAGCAACACAGCAATCTGACTGGATATTCTTTTTTGGAGGACAAAAATGATCAAAGGATGAAACAGGAGGAAGACAATGAAGTCAGAACTCCTGCACCAAAAGCTTCCAAGAAAAAAACTATGAACTCACTACAGGCCACGGAGGAACTGAAGAAGGAATTTGAAAATCAAATAAGAGAAGTGGAGGAAAAATTGGTAAGAGAAACGAGAACAATGCAAGCAGATCATGAAAAGAGAGTCAACAACCTGACTGAAGAAACTAACACCTTAAAAAAGAGATTAACTCAAATGGCAAAAGAGGCCCAAAATGCCAATGAGGAGAAGAATACCTCAAAAAGCTGAATTTGTCAGATGGAAAAAGAATCTCAAAAGCTTTCTGAAGAGAATAATTCCTTCAGAATTAGAGAGGAGCAAATGGAAGGAATGACTTTATGAGAAATCAAGATACTATTAAACAGATCCAAACACATGAAAAATAGAAGGCAATGTGAAATACCTCCTTGGAAAACCACTGACTTGGAAAATAGATCCAGGAGAGACAATTTAAAAATTATTGGACTACCTGAAAGCCGTGATCAAAAAATGAATCTTAGAAGCATCCTTCAAGAATTCTCAAGGAAAATTGCCATGATATTTTAGAACCAGAGGGCAAATTAGAACTTGAAAGAATTCTCCAATCACCTCTTGAAAAAGATCCCAAAAAGAAAACTCTTAGGAACGCTATAGGCAAGTTACTGAGTTCCCAGATCAAAGGGAAAATATTATAAGTTGCCAAGAAGTAACAATTTTAATACTGTGGAAACACAATCAGGATAATTCAGGATCTGGTAGCTTCTACATTAAGGGATCAAAAGGGCCTGGAAAATGATATTCCTGAGATCAAGGAAGCTAGGATTAAAACCAAGAATCACCTACCCAGCAAAACTGAGTATGATGTTCCAGTGGAAAATATGGTCATTCAGTGAGGTGGAGGACTTTCAAGCCTTATTACTGAAAAAACGAGAACTGAAAAAAAAATTTGACACTCAAATACAAGAAGCATGAAAAGATAAACATAAAAAAGAAATCATAAGGAACTTATCAAAGTTGTACTATTTACATGCCAACATGGAAAAATGATAATTATAACTTATGAAACTTTTCCCACTTTGATGATAGGTGAAGGGAATACAAATGTATGTGTGTATATCTATCTATCTATCTATCTATCCATCTCTCTCTCTTGATATACATATATGTGTGTGTGTATACATATACATATGTATACATAAATATATGTCTATATAGGAGTGTTTATATATGCATACTAACACAATCTGAGTATGTGTATATATGAGTACATAGAGGGCACGGATCAATTGAATAGGAAGGGACAGCACTCTAAAAGGTGAAATTCTGAGGTGGGAGTAGATAAGAATGAGAGGAGACAGGGAGAGAAATAACGGGGTTAATAATCTCATATAGAAGAGGCAAGGGATAATTCTTAAAATAGACGGGGAAAACAAGAATGCAAAAGGAAAAGGGTCAACTTTGTTCTCATTGTATTTGGCTTAGGGAAGGAATGGCAAAAACTCTAAACTGGTTATCTCACCACACAGGAGAGTAGGGGGAATGGGGATGAGAGGTGGGATGATGGAGGGGAGGGTAAAGTGCGTGGGGGGGGAATGGTTGCTTGAAGTACACACTTCTGTAAAGGGACAGAGACAGGGTAGAGTATAGAACAGGGGCAGAGCATAGTAGGGAGGGACATATAAGCAGTCTCTCACATTATGCCCACTCTGGAGGTGTCCTGCATAATTGCACATGTACAGCCTGTTTTTAATTGCTTGTCATTCCAGTGGGGGTGGATGACAAGGGAGGAAGGAACAGAATCTAGAATTTAAAGTTTTATAATCAAATGTTAAAAATATATATGCACATTTTATATCATCATCATCATCATCATCATCATCATCATCATTAGTATTATTATTAACTACATCCAACTTAGAATTAAGATTTACAGGCACTGTGGTAGGGAGATCCATCCTGCCCTACTGGAAAGTCAGGGGAGCCAGGTGGAGGACATAGAAAAGAGAAGATTGGGGGAGGGGTTATAGAGTGGGATAGGGATGTTTTGAGGTGTTGGGTAGTGGAAGGATGGGGAGAAAATGTGTAACTCATAATCTTGTGGAAATGAATTATGTAAACAAGAAAATAAATTAATTAATATTAAAATGTAAACAAAAAGAATTACATGGGAACAAATGGAAGCTAATAATATTATGAGAAAACAAGATACTATTAAACAGATCCAAACTAATGAAAAAATAGAAGGCCATATGAAATATCTCATGGGAAAAACCACTGACCTAGAAAATAGATGCAGGAGAGATAATTGGACTACCTGAAAGCCATGATCAAAAAAAGAACCTAGAAATCATTCTTCAAGAAATTCTCTAGGACAATTGCCCTCATATTTTAGAACCAGAGGGCAAAATAGAAATTGAATTAATTCACCAAACACCTCTTGAAAAAGATCCCAAAAAGAAAACTCCTAGGAACATTATAGCAAGGTTCCAGAATTCTCAGATCAAGGAGAAAATACTACAAGCAGCAAAGAAAATACAATTTGAGTATTGTGGAAACACAATCAGGATAATACAGGATCTAGCAGCTTCTACATTAAGGGATCAAATGGCTTGGAATATGATATTCCACAGATCAAAGGAACCAAGAATCACCTGTCTGGCAAAACTGAGTATAATATTTCAGGACAAAATATGATCATTCAGTGAAAGAGAGGACTTTCAAACATTTTTGATGAAGAAAAAACAGAGTTGATTAGAAAATTTGATATTCAAATACAAGAAGCAAGGTAAGTATGAGAAGGTAAATAGGGAAAACAAATCACAAGGAACTTATTAAAGTTGAACTATTTACTTGCCTACATGGAAAAATGATAATTGTAACTTATGAAACTCTTCTCAGTATGAGGATAATTGAAGGGAATATAAATATGCACACACATATACATACACATATATATACACATACATATACTTATATACACATACATATATATGTCTATATGAAAAAAAGATGCACATCAATAAGCATTCTTGAATCTTTAATTGACATTTTATACTATGGTATAAATATTTGTCTTTAAGCACAGCTTCTCAAAGAAACACCCTCAGACTTTATACTGTTTTGGCAATATCTGTGCCAATCTGTGATTCTCCACAGGAACTTATTTAGACTGTGTCAATTTTCACTGGGTCAGAATATGCCAACTGATTATGTAACCATCTCAATATTTTTTCACTTAATCCTTTTAAATGACAACTGTTAAATCAATTGAAAACATGGAGATAGTCTAAATTTAGGCTATTTTTTTCAATATTTAAATACTAATTTTTCTTATCTTCTTAAAAGTGCTTTAAAAAAGCTTTGTGATGTGTCTAAGGGGACAGCAGAAAAAGCCATAGTGGATGCTTGGATTCAGCTTTGGAAAGTCAAAATATCTGGATTCAAATATAGTCTCTTGAAATAAAATAACTAGGTTTTCAGGGAGAGCCCACCCCAAGGCAAGATGAAGAAAAGGCCTCTCCTTGGATAGTGAATGAGTGATGAAAGTGAATTTTATTAGAGACTGAGGGGGGGAGTGTTTGGATAATTTTCTAATGATTGTATTCAGTGATTAATAATACTTAGTGACTGATTGCTAGATAAGTGACTGGAAAGTCAGGGGGGCCAGTTGGAGGACATAGAAAAGAGAAGATTGGGGGAGGGGTTATACAGCGGGATAGGGATGTGTTGAGGTATTGAGTAGAGGAAAGATAGGGAGAAAATGTGTAACTCAGAATCTTGTGGAAATGAATTATGTAAACAAGAAAATAAATTAATTAATACTAAAATGATTGCCTCATGAGTGGAAGATTGACTTGCATTGTGAAATGATTGAATAATTGAGAACTGATTGAATGATTAAGTAAGGAGACAAACCTGCTTTGGGATGCCAGATCATTGTTCTTTTGTTCTTTGTTCTAAATACTGTGACCACTTTGGGGAAAACTATGTGGTCATTTTAATTTTAAGCTCTTGTGAACACTATGTTGTGATTTTCTTTTTTATTTTTATTTTTAATTGATTTGTTTATTTAGTTTAGTTTACAAGATTCAGTTTCACAATCTGTTTCAAATTTTCTGTCCTCACTCTTCTCCCCATCCTGCCATGGTGCATACAATCATGTATAGTATCTGCAAATACTTTCACTTTGGACATTAGTCTGGTTCTATTGGCTGTAACCAATATACTCTATTGGCTATAACCAATGGAGTGAAGAATGGGAAAAAAGAAAGAAAACCAAACATGGAAAAGAACGCTAAAGTGTAGATTGCTTCAGTCTCCGTTTAAACTCTACTCTTTTTTAGATCTTTCTCTGAATGTAGATATCTCCTTCCATCCTGAGACTTGTAGAGTTGTCTTATGTCTGTGCATTGCTGAGAAGAGTCCAGTTTATCACGGCTGGTCATCACACATACGATGTGTCTGTGATTGTGTACAAATGTTTTCTGGTTCTACTCTTCTCATTTAGCATCAGTTTGTATAAGCCTTTCCAAGTAAATAGGAAGTCCATCTCCTCCCCATTTCTTATAGCACAATAGTATTCCATTGCATTCATATACCACAACTTCTTTAGCCATTCCCCAACTGAGCAGCATCCCCTTCCTTGCCATTTTTTTGCCACCACAAAGAAAGCTGAAATAAATATTTTTGTACACATGGGCAGAGGTGGACCTATTCTTACGAAGGTTTGGATAGGTGACTCTGATCACTCAATCTTGTACAAAAAGACTTATGTCTTATCCAGCCTTGACTTGCAACACAATGAGCCAAAATTCACCTTAGATCACATTCTTTATAAGATTTTCTAGTTGGGTGGTGTCTCCCATCCAGTATCCAAAGGCATGTAACTAACTGATTTGGGTAATCTCATCTGCCAACTATGCACTTCAGAGCCTAAATAACCTTTGGGCTTCTTTAAAAATCCCTAATTTAATTCAATAATTGGCTATTAATGTAAGAGAAAAATAAATATTTATCTCAAAAGGAATAGAATGACTTCAAAATAACTACTATGCTATTTTAGATCTTCAGGGCTCGAAAGGGTCATATTACTGGTATATATAACTGTACCTGCACATATCCTTTTCATATCCCCTTCACACAAAATTAAAATGTAAGGAAAAAATCATTAAAGAATAGAATTACTAGATCAGTAGCTTCCTGAATTCTATAGTTTCTATAGCTTTCAAATAAAGAAAAAATACAACCAGCAATAAAAATTTGTTTGAAAAGACAATTGTACTTTTGCTTCTTATGAAAGATATCAATTGAATTGGGTCATAGAGAGATGTACCTATCCTTCATCATGTATTTGGGGCAGATAGAAATATAACTGACAATTTTTGCTTCTGAGGTATGTGGCACAGAAATAAACCTGGGTCAAAGGAGGGAAATATGCCTTGGAGAAGTTGCCACAAAGTGGCAGTTGGGGCCATCCCAGGAAGTAAGAAAATTACCTAGAAATTTACTATTTTAAGCAATCTCTCTGGCTTACTAAGTGATGACTACTGTTGCTTTTCAGTGCATAAAGGATAGCAAATGCAGTGACTTCTCAATTCAATTCCCTGTAACAGTTCCCCTGTCCTGAAATCACTTAATTTTTTAGGGCTGGACCTCAGTTTCTCCTTATTTTACAAGTATATGAAATCTAGGTGATTATATTTTAGGCAGAAGGCATTTGGTATCTTTTAATAATGATATAGACTTTTTAAAAGTGCTATACTCACAATTTCTATAATGTTTTTTAAATTTATTTCATTTTTGATGTATGGATTAAAACAAGCATTTTCAGGGTGGCTAGGTGGCGCAGTGAATAGAGCACCAGCCCTGGAGTCAGGAGTACACGAGTTCAAATCCGGCCTCAGACACTTAACACACAAAAAAACTAGCCGTGTGACCTTGGGCAAGTCACTTAACCCCAACTGCCCTCCAAAAAAGAAGCAAAAAAAAACAAAAACAAAAACAAGCATTTCCATAATGTAGCATAATAAGAAAGAATCTTGCATATGAAACTGCAAATCTATTATGTAGAACTTGCTATTACTTTTAAATGTATACTATGTATTTTTCCTTTTTTCTTATGCTCACCCTAGAGATTTCAACCATCAAACACAAATATGTGTGTATACATACATGTATATACATGTATGTACATATATATGTATATACATATATGTACATTATTGCAAACATATTCATATTTATCAGTTCTTTGAAGATAACATCTTTCTTCACGTGTCTCTTATACTTTATTTTGTATTTATAATACTCAAAATGACTTTTTCACTCAAAGTTTTTCTTAAAACAATATTGCTGTTATTGTATGCCATGTTCTTTTGGTTCTACTCATTTTACTCTTCATTTTTTTTCATGCAAATAATTCTGTTTTTTCTATAATGTGTGATACCAAGTCAATACTTGGTACCTTTCCGTAGTTCACTGAATTGTAATTCAGGTACTAAATTCCTTAAAAATCAATGATCATTAAGTCAACCATGGAAAGTATTTTTTGAAGTCACATTTTCCAGCGTTTGATTTTTATTCAGTATTATCATGTAATTCTGTATCAGAATTTTGGAAAACATTGCCAAAATTCTGGTAAGCTCAAGGGGATTTTGACTGCTGAAATGATGAGGTATTTTTTGTTGCTGTTTGTTTTATGTGTTCCACTCTTGTCTGATTCTGCTATGGAATTTTCCATTTGTAGGCTAATGTTTTATTTGCTTGTTCCTGGGCCAAGCAGCTACCAGCTCAGTGTTCCATCAAATCAATTGCTTACTTCAGGGCTGGAATTGACCTAATGAATAAATATTCAGTGAGGAACTCCCACACTGAGAATCTGCTCAATAAAAGCCTGATATTAATGACACTACTGAGGGCTGCTGGTTCTATTAATAGAGATGACATTTTAAGTCACATCACATATTTTAAGTCACAATAGAGAAAAAAACAGTTTAGAAAAAGTAAGGAGAAAATATAACTGAGTTTGAAAACACATGTAATATTCTGTAGTAGTAGAGGTGGTGGTGGTGATGTTGGTGGTGGCAGCAGCAGCAGTAGTAATAGTAATGATAATAATAAATCCAGTTGTGATCTTGACATTCTTTTGATTCTGTATAGAGTAAAAGCCATTTTGACTAAGCAGGACATCTATGGGTATAGGAGTTGTTCAGAGAGGGCTAGTACCTCTGATGTGAGGGATTTCTGAACTCTTTTCAAGGTTACTCATCCACTTTTGGCTCTAAGAAGCTGTAGTATGCACCACAGGACACCCCATTAAACTTTCTCAGCAGACAGGCTAATCCAGATTGAAGGTAAAAGACAAATCACTGATCTCTCTGTGAGTTAGAAGAATGTCTACTCCAAACATGTGAAGACTTCCTCCAGTGGAATGGGTGATCAAGAATACATCATTTCAACAGCCACAGGGGCTGGAGTGCTTAGAGCTTAATCAGATATTGAAGATGCCAGAATTATCCATTGATGTCAATGGTCTTCTTTCAAAATGAATGATGGAAACAGGTGTCATTTGTTCAGAATCTTCCCTCAGGGATGTGGCTTTTTCTTCAGTGAATGCCCTCAATCTTGTTCCTTAGGAAATGCCAATCTTGCTTGCTCACTCTCTCTTTCTTTTCCTGCCTTCTTTTCTTCCTTTACTCTCTTCGGTTCTCTTCTTTTCTCTGTCTCATCTCTCTGTGTCCCTTTGTAATGTTAATTAATTTAAATTTGAAGACAACTGTTTGTTATGTCAAGTAAGCATGTATTTAATCCTTAGTAACTAAACAAACCTTGTTGAAAGAAACAGAAGGTGTGAATTCCTGTCTCCTGTTGCTAACAGGAAGTGGTTGGCTGAAACAGGAAGCCAATACTGTGTATGTGTGTGTGTGTGTGTGTGTGTGTGTGTGTGTGTGTCTGTGTGTGTGTATAAGAAAAGCCCCAGAAAATCACATTCAGATTTTCTGGAGACCAGAATCTGGTGAAGGCTGAAGTTGCTGCTGGAAAGGCTGCCTGGAAGGGTGAGGTTGCTGCCCCCTGAAAGGCTGAAGAGGAAAGCCCCACCTAGACTGGAAAATAAATTTGATTTTGAAAACCTGGGAGGCGTGACTTTGATTCTGGGAGCTAGCTGAGATTTCTTCTGGGTCCTCAGGTCAAGATGAAGAAAAGACCTCTCCTTGGGTACTGAATGCTGTGATGAAATTGTAGTTTACTAGAGACCTGGTGTGTGTGTGTGTGTGCGTGCGCGTGTGTGTGGGGGGGTGGTATTTTCTAAGGATTGTATTTAGTGATTAATGCTACTTAGTAACTGATTGCTAAATAAGTGATTGGTTGAATTAACCTAGTTGCCCATGAGTAGAAGACTGACTATTCTGAGATGACTCTGAGATGACTGAATGACTGAATGACTGAGTAAGGAGGCAAACCTCCTTAGGGATACCAGATGATTGTTATTTTTTCAAAGCTATCATGACCACTTTGGTGAAAATTAAGTGGCCATTTTAAAGATAAGCTGTTGTGCTGTGATAAGTTGTAATACTGTGAATACTCTACCTTGATTTTCTGAGAATGTTTTTGCTTTGATTTGTTACAGAATAATTAGTGTTCACTAGATGGTGTGATCAGAACCTTAAAAGCTGCTCATAGTAGCATTCTTTTGGAAAGCTGCTCATACATGGTATTAGAATCTTTCTCCCCCTACCTCCCTCCACCTTGAAGGATAGAATATTGAAAAAGGAGTGAAATGCCTGAGGCATCACTTTACATACTAGATAGAGTGTCTACTGAATATCTCTTCTGTGAGAAATATATGCTAGAATTTCAAAATACAATTAGGGCAAATAGGTGTGACTGTGAATAGAGTATGAGACCCAGAGTCAAGAAGACTCAGCTTCTTAAATTCAAATCTTGTCACAAACATTTACTCTCTGTATGACCCTGGGCAAGTTACAGTCCTATTTTCCTTAGTTTCCTTATCTATAAAATGAGCTGAAAAGGGAAATTACAAACCACTCCAGTATCTTTGCCCAGAAAACCCTCAAAAGGTGTCAGGAAGAATCAGACAAAAAACTCTCAAAATTTATTTTGTTTAATTTGAAACTCTACATTCTAATCTCAGGAAGGAGAAGAGAATTTATTTTTCTTTCCTGTGATCATTACCTACCATAAAATCCCTCTCAGCTGCAATTGAGCACATTAAATGAATAAAAAACAGAAATACATAAGTAAACTAAAATTTCATCTTAATAATAACTTTTTTAGAAATTAGCTTGATTAAAATGAATGAATGTCAAAGGATTTGTTAAGCACAATGTGCAAACCTTGTACAAAGTAAAGGAACAAAACAAATAGAAACTGTCTGCTCTCAGGGAGATAATATTCTAACAGAAGGAGCACAGGAAACTACCTAACTGATTCATCTCCTTCCTCAGTCTCCAGTTCCTCTGATATCATTGTCTCCCACAAGGTGCCTCCTCTTCCTGCACCTCCTCCAGCCCCCTACCCTTTCCCTTTCCTTAGAAAAAAGGGTGTTGGGGTTAAATTTTCAATCACAGACTCACAGTTCTTCAAGGCTTCAAGTAGATAATCACTGTTGAACTCAGTTACAATAGAAATATTTGGGGAACTTTAAGGTTTAGAAAACACTATATATATATATATATATATATATATATATATAATCTCGATTGATTCTCACAAAACCTAGTGATGTTTGTTGCTGTTTATTTTTCAGTGCTGATTCTTCATGACCTCATTTGGTGTTCTCTTGGCAAAGACACTGTAATGGTTTGCTTTTCCATCTCATTTTACACATTGAGGAACTGCAGCAACAAAGACTTGCCCAGGATCATACAACTAGTAACTGTGTGAGGCCAGATTTGAACTCACAAATAGAGTTTCTTAATTCCAGGACCAATAATCTAGCTACTCTACTATTATTATTACTCAGTTTAAATACGAGAAAACTGAGGCTGATTGGTTAAATTATGAGCTTAGTGTCTCAGGAATGATTCAATTCCCCTTTCTAACAGTCAACTGTTTACCCTCTCTGCAAAGAGGAAAGTTATTGTACATTTTCTGATCTCTTTTAAGGAAAAGAGCTTTGCCGTTAGAATGACCAGATGTTTGATTTTTATTTATTTTTTGTTCTTCTACTTATATTACTGTAGTTATTGTGAATGGTTTTTCTTGGTGTAAATTTATATAAGTTTTGCCATGTTTCTTGGCTTTCTGATTTTTTTAATAAGGAAAGCAAGGAAAATGTCAGGGGATTCAAGTCAAATGAGTAAGGTAAAGATAAAAATACATTGGACAGGTAAGGTAACATAAATTTTATCAAAAAAGAAAATATAGAGAATCAATCAAAGTATATATGTTCTGAAGAGCAATGTAGCTCGAGATGCAGTGTAAGTAACCTATCCTCCAAATCTGAGTGTAACTATAAATGATGTGGAGTGGGATTTGGGGGAGGAGGGGAAATTCAGTGCTGAAGAGGAATTCAAAACACTCTTAGAAAGTCAGAAATGAAGAAATTATTTGTTTCTAGATCACCCCAGAAAACAGAAATGCAGAAGGAGGGAATGAATTGAGAACCCAAGGACAACAACAACAGAATGACATCAGTGATAACAATATGATAATTCTTTGTAAATGTATAGGAACAGACCTTGGTAAAGGCAAAATTCAGGTGGAGGTAATGATGGAAAGGTAGTCTCAGGTATTAAGGACACAGCCTTGAAAAACTCTGCCTATAAGGGAATCAATGATTTTTTTAAATTGGAATAAATTACAAAGTTAGAAGGTATAAGGAAGGAGAGAAAGGAAGAAGGGGATAAGGGGACTGTGTGTACATGTGTGAGAGAGAAACAGAGATCTGGAGAAATTTAATTTAAGGGAAGTGAAAGGAAGAGGAGGAAATGGGAGGGAAGAAGGAGGGGATAAGGAAGAGGGAAAAGGTACAAGACAAGAGGGGAAAGGAAGAGGAGGAGGAAGAAAAAGGATGAGGAGGAGGAGGAGGAAGATTTGTCCAAGTATTTATTAAGTACCTACTATGTGCCTGGGACTGTGTCTAGGTCCAGTAGGACTGTGACTACTATTCTAGTACAACCCATTAACTTTAAAAGAGGTTTGGAGAGGTAGTGATATGAATTAAAAATATGGAAAAGGTAAAATTCTGAGCACACAAGAACCAAAGTTCCTTGAATCTCAGTTCAGTACATTCTCCAATTCATATGATCATCACCTAACAGATTATGTTTCTATAGAATAATATAAAATTAACTTCAGTTGTAGCAAGAAGGATTCGAGCTTGGTAATGAAAGGTACAGACTTTTCATTAGATATTAAAGCTCTCTCTAGGTCCCCCTATATCATACCAAGAATTTCTAGGAAGTATAGAAACGGTCATGACATGAAAATTTTCCTTCAGGAAGCAAATAAAAAGACCACCATTACTACAGAGATAGATATATCTGACTCCTAATTCACCACTCAGTGAATTAAATGGATTTGTGAAATGGATGGAACCACCTGTACTGGTACAGAGATCTGAAGATCTTCCATGCCCCTTGAACTTGCTGACATAGCAGAAAGGGGTGGAGCAAGAGAATGCCAGAACCAAGCTACTGGCTGTGCTGGGGACTGGAAGCAGTGGAAACAGCAGTGGCAGCAGCAGCGGCAGCCTTTTCCTTTGAGCCAACCAGAATTTCTGCTAAGGACTCTTGCTGAGGACTTCCAGGGATGAGAACAGTGAAGGGGCTGGAGCTGCTGGGAGCAAGCTGCCTGGACGCTGAGCAGTTGTGGTGAGTGAGGAGAGGAGGATCTTTGCCTGAGGTCACCCCTCCTGTTTTAAAGGCTTGAGAATGTGGGTGTTCACTACTTTAACTACATGTGCCAACTTCATAACTATTGTGTTGGCTTTGACTTACTGGTTTGGGGGCTCAGTCTTCTGGTATTTGAATAAATGCTCTGACTATATCTCTCATGTAGAGAGCCTGTTACACTTTGTGATAAATAACCATATCAGCATACTTATAGTTACTGTAGGCATTGCGAATTCTGCATTGCTGATCCACCACCCACTAGATAATTCCATTACTCCTCATACCTGCTAACTTTTACCATACAAATGCTTATAAACCACCCTATTTCCAGACAGATTTGATTCATTTAATTTTCCATACATTCTGTAGGATTGACCTCAGTACATAACACACTGGATCCATGCATATTAGCATTTTTTAGTAGTTTGAAAAGTCCTTTGCTTCTACAATTTTTGACCTGATTTCTCATAAACACAACATTGCTCTAAGACAAAAAATGACGCCTTCATCATTTCTTTAATCACTGAGGCTATACCATATGCTATATAAAGAGTGATCATTAAAAAATGCAGGACTAATCATTTAAATGGGATACTGTTCTTGGCATGGACTAGACTTCATGAATCTTTAGAGGTTATTGCACCTCTTAATATACCAGCTCCAGCAGATTTAACTCCCAGCCAAAACTATATTTTCTTGACCTTGAACACTTATTAACATTTTATGATTCTGGAACTGTACTTACACCATAATGACCATATTATTTTATGATCTATTATTATAATACATTATTTTATAGAAGGATATGTTAAATAGCTCTGACTTTAAAAAAGCCTTTGAGTGAAATGAGAACACGTCTGATAGGGTGGAATAAATGGAAAGCATACTACTTCATAAAAGGTAGTATTTCCTGATGCTACCTAAATGAAAAAAAAAACACAATACAAATGGCATCATGGCACAAAGGAAATGACACTGGCTATGAAGTCTAATACCCTGGAACCAAATGCTTTCTCTGAGGTTTACTATCTGTGTGTTATTGGGAAAGATACAACATTTTAGTGGCTTCACTTCCCTCCTGTATGGATAACATCGGTGATAGTGAGCAAGAGCTTGTCAACAGATATTTATCAACATCCTTTCTTCCTTTCCATTTTTGTCTCTGGGTTTTTAATCAGCCACATTCATTTATAATAATTGAATATTCTTGTTTTGCCAAGGAGTAATATAAAGGCTACTCAGGGGCACCTGGTACCCTCTTTCGTGATTCATATCATTTATATTAGAGACAATGATGCCATTCAGGGAAAATCCCTAATATTTTCATAGAGGTCTGACAATCTGTTCTTTTTAAATTAATGTCTATCTCCAGTTAATCCCTGGCTAGTTTAAGGTTGAGGCAAAAATTCAGGTTACTGGAAAATGTTAAGGAAAAAAAACAAACAGAAAGATATTTCAGAATCTTTTATGTATAAGCCATGGAATGATAAATTGAGGAAAGAGAATACGTTTTCTTTTTCCCCTTTCCTGTAAAGCATTTATTTATCCTTAGAAGCTAAAAAAATGAAAGTTGACATAGCTTGATAATATGAAAAAATAAGAATGAATTAATAAAAATTAGAGAACAAGAACCATATTATAGAGTGGTAATTTTATATTCACGCATACATAATCTTTACAAAGTTTTTTCAGTTTTAAAATATTTACATTTTAAATGTTATTTTAAGATCAAACACCAGGGCACAAATACAGAATAAAGAATCAAAAACATATCATAAATTTAAATATTGCAACTTAAATACAAAGTAAAAAAGAGGGGGAAAAGCATGTCATGTGTATAGCAGAATGTGAGAGGACTCACAATATAATTTCATTTCAAGAAAACCTGTGTATAAATACTACACATTATGTTTAGCACTGTCCATCTTTTCTTTGTTTCCTTCTAAGTTTTCTTTTGTTTTCAGCTGTCTTTTTTTACTTTGTTCTTTCTCCCCCACCTACAAATAAATTTTTCTATAGTTATACATACATACATACATACACTTAAACATGTATAAATGTACGTTTTCCCTAACAAATTCAACTACTGATCTTTGTTTCTGTTTGTGCATATCTTTTGTTTCCTTTCTTCTTGCCCCCTGTAATTTACTTCTGCCCATTGCCTTACCGCACCCCAGATCTCTCCCCTATCCTGCCATTCCCATATATCTAAACACCCTTCTATAGCCCCCTATAACCTATTCCATTCTCATCCCCTCTAGAGATCCCACCCTTGTCCTCTTATCTCTCCCTATACTGTTACTGTTTACTGAATTTATAAGACTTTTATACTCTTCTGAATGTGAACACATATACATGTATGTATATATATATGTGTGTGTTATATACCTACATATGTACAGGCATACATGTATAGATGTATAGATATAAATATATGCACATATATACATGCATGTACATATATGTGAGTATATGGTTTCATCTTAAACCCATTCCTAATGAAAGTAGCTTACCAGAACTACAAGCCCTCTTCCCCTATCTAATTCTTCTGTATAAATTCTTCCTCTTGCACCGGTTTTTAAAAAATAATTACTCTCTTAGGTTTTCCTAGATGATTTTTACTTTTTAAATTAAGATCATACTCAGGTTTACCCCAATCTTTCTTATAAGATACCCAATTATTAATAAGAATCTTAGGAGGCAGAGCTAAGATGGCAGCATAGAAGCAGCAAGTTCCCACAGCTCACACACCGCCACCCTAACACCCATAAAATTTGAGCCCAGACAAAGTCTAGGACTCTCAGACTCACAAAAATACAGAAAACACATCTCTTACTGAAGGCAGCTTGGCAGCAAGGGCTCATCTTAGTGGCATGGTGAGGAGGCTGGCCCAGCCTGAAGCAGAGACCGTGGCCAGGCCCGGGGTGGTAGGAGGGAGCCAGGCTGAGCTGAGCCAAGTCGGGCCACAGCCAATCTTCAGAGGAGAGGATCTAGAGCCTCCAGCACCTCCACATATGCCAAGCTGTGACGAACGGGACGGGAGAGGGGCAGCTCACACCAGAGCAGAGACCGGCCCAGCCCAAAAACCACATCCACGGCCAGACCAGGCCCCAGGGAGGCCAGGAGGACCTGAGCCTCCCAAATAGCTGCTTGAGTCTACTTCAGAGAAGATCTAAAGCACCTGCCTGAGGGGATCTTAAAATACTACAAACCAGGGTCAGAGACAGCTAGTGAAAGTGAAACTTTGAAAATTAATTTGGAGGTAGGAAAGCAGTTCGGCCAATCTGCCCCCTGGGCAAGGAAGCAGTGGGGGAAGGGAACTGCAGGAACCAGCGGTGGCCCACACCGGGCTGCCTCAGAGCCCTGCCTTGCGGACTCCACAGAGGGGCTGAATTGCTTGATCAGGGCCAAGTACTCTTGCGTTGAGTGGCCAAGATCTGGATTGTGGTCTTGGGTGGTGGTCCTAGGGTGCACCTTCAGGAAGCCAAAGCTGGAGAGACTTGCAACACCCCCACTAATACCTCCAGCAGGTGGGAAAACCCCACTCATTTGGAACAGAGCTTTCCCCTCTGGAAGCAGAGTTTCACAGAGATAAAAAAAACCAACCAATTAATTGACCGGCCAACATGAGGAAAAGGAAGCAAAATAAGAACAGCAATAAAACTCTAGAATTCTTTTTTGTGGACAAAAAGGATGGAAGCATGTAATGGGAGGAAGGCAGCCCAGATCTCAGAACTCCCACACCAAAAGCTTCCAAGACAATTGAAGAAAACCTAAAAGCTATACATCAACTGAAAAAGGACTTTGAAAACCAAATAAGAGAAGTGGAGGAAATATTGGGAAGAGAAATGAGAATGATGCGAGAAAATCATGAAAAGAGAGTCAACAACCTGACTGAAGAAAACAACGCTTTAAAGAATAGATTAACTCAAATGGCAAAAGAGGCCCAGAAAGCCAATGAAGAGAAGAATGCCTTAAAAAGTCAAATTTCCCA
>CM053594.1:246148516-246178484 GCA_028646575.1 Pseudocheirus occidentalis
CCTACCCTGCTGGAAAGCTAGAGAGGTGTTGGAGGAGGGCATAAAAGGGAACAGATTGTGGGAGGGGTCTTACAGTGTGATCAATGTTCTGGGCTGGGGGGTAGGGACAAAAAGGGGAGAAAATTTGTAACTCAAAACCTTGTGGAAATGAATGATGTAACCAAGAAAATAAATTAAAATTAAAATTTAAAAAAAAAATTATGTGGCTTGGGAAACTGAGAAAGGCCATTTTCTTCATTGTACATCAGAAGGAATAAGTCAGTTTTGAAATACTTGGCCTTCCTGACATTTTTAGTGCCTGTTCAAGGTATATATACTGATGAACTGAGTCAATGGGCTGCCCAATCAACTGCATGGATGTTTTTAGTTAAATGACTGTGAAGCTAGAATCTGCTCTAGAAAGCCCCCATGAAAGTCCCTCTATCCTCTTTTCATCTTTCCTCAGTGATACCCTAGACATGGGGGTAGGCTAACCTAATAAACATTTTTTGACTTGAAACAGTAGAAATGTGATTCTGTCTCTCTCTCTCTCTCTCTCTCTCTCTCTCTCTCTCTCTCTCTCTCTCTCTCTCTCTCTCTCTCTCTCTCTCTCTCTCTCTCTCTCTCTCTCTCTCTCTGTCTCTCTCTCTCTCTCAATGGGAACAGGGCTGAGGGCCTGAGGGGAGGAGTGGGCAATAAAACTCTCTATGTCCCTTTCCTTTTTCTAGCATCATGTTCTCTTTTGCAATCAAGTAAACTGATAAAATATCAACCTGCTAGAACTTATGAAATGTTTGAAGGTAAAAAGACCACCACTGAGTAAGTTCATGACAAAAGTTAAGAAGAAAACTACATTAATAATTGCTAAATTATTTAAAATGTAAGCAATCACAAAGTGAAATGAAGGATGTGATCATAAAATAAGCAAAGAAAGAAAAGGTAATCAATGACAAAAATTACTTCCATAAAACTGAAAATGGGAATCCAAGTTTTGTTTCTATTGGATAGGATATTTGGAAAGTAAAGGTTTGGTGGAGTCAAGATGGCAGCATAGAAGCAGGAAACTTTGTGGGCTTCCCCCATAACCACCTCAAATACCTATAAAACATGACTCCAAACAAATTTTAGAGCTACAGAACCCACAAAGTGACAGAGAGAAACAAATCTCCCACTGAAGGCAGCCCAGCAGTTGGAAAGGAAGGGTTCATCACAGCTTGCTGGGAGCAGAGCCTAGCCTTAAGTGATATTGCTGTTTTATCCCCAGGGCTAAAACCCAACCAGCCACAGTGGAGCAATAGGAAGAGTGGATCACCAGCAGCTGTGGTGGTTTCCAGAATTATCAACCCATAAATACCAAAGACAAAGTTAAAGGTCAGTGGAACTCTGCTGGATCTGAGCTGGGGGTAGGGGGGAAATGGAGGTGTGGTCCAGCCTCTGATCCCGAAATGAAAAGCTATGGAATCACCAGCCCTGCAGCTGCCTCCACATGGCTGCTTCAGAGCTCCTGGCCTGAAGATCATAGTGGGGCCAAGCAACAATTCAGAGTATAAGGGCTCTTGCCTTAACCTGGTTCCCAAGTTCCCAGATCAAGGAAAAAATATTAGGAGCTGCCAAGAAGAAACAATTTGAATACTGTGGAAAAACAATCATGATAACACAGGATCTAGCAGCTTTAGGGATTGAAGTCCCTGTAATATGATATTCTGGAGATCAAAGGAGATAGGATTAAAACCAAGAATCAGCTACCCAGCAACTGACTACAATGTTTCAGGGGAAAATATGGTCATTCAATGAGGTGGAGGATTTTCAGGCATTCTTCATGAAAAAATCACAACTGAATAGAAAACTCTGACATCAAAATACAAGAAGAATGAGAAGATAAGCATGGAAAAGAAATCATAAGGAACTTATCAAAGTTAAACTATGTACATGCCAACATGGAAAAATGATAATTGTAACTTATGAAACTTTTCTCAATATGAGGATAGTTGAAGGGAATATAAAGGTATATATATATATATATATATATATATATATATATATATATATATATATGAGGGTATATATGCATATGATTACATATGTGAGTGGGTATATATATGTGTGTGTGTGTGTGTGTGTGTGTGTGTGTGTACAGGTGTACATAGACAGAGGGCACAGGATCAATTAAATAGGAAAGGATAATATTTAAAAGGTGAAATTGAGAGTTGAGAGGGGAATATAATGAGAGGAGGTGAGGAAAGACAGAGTGGGATAAATTACCTCATATAGAAGAGGCAAGGGATAACTGTTGCAATGGAGTTGAAGAACAGGAAGGCAAAAGGGAATGGGTCAACCTTACACTCGTTAAATTTGGCTTAGGGAGGGAATGGCATACACTCTAAATTGGGTATTTTGCCCTACAGGAGAGTAGGGAGAAAAGGGGATGAGAGGGGGGATAATGGAGGGGAGAACAGGTTGTTGGCGGAGGGCTGTTAGAAGCACACACTTCTATAAAGGGACAGGGACAAAGTAGAGAATAGAACAATTGGGGGGCAGGATAAGATGGAGGGAAATATAGTTAGTCTTTCACAATATATCTACTATGGAAATGTTTTGCCTAACTACACATTACAACCTATGTTGAATTGCTTATCTTCCCAGTTAGGGCGAGTGATGAGGGAGGAAGGAAAGTGATCTGGAATTTAAAGTTTTAAAATCAAATGTTTACAAATATTGTTATTATTATTTTAAAAAGAAGAAAGTAAAAGTTTATGGTTAGTTACAATTTTTGGCCAACTCAAGAAAAATTCACTTTCTGTTAAACTCTGCTGATGAAAATCTCAGATCTATGAATTTCCTCGCATACATTAGTAACTTAAGTATACAGAGCATAATTGAATCTGTGATGATTTGATATTAGGATCATAATTCTGAATATAAATTTGTACAGTTGGATTGTATCACTTGAGATTTAGATAAAAGTTATAGGAAATTATACTTATTTTATAGTAACCATAGGAAAGACTGTAAATGTACATTTTTAATCTAAATATCTCATGATAGTTGTTTCCCAGTCAGTTGCTGCTTTCCCTGATAAGTGCACTGTAGGTATTTTTAATCTGTTGATTAAAGAACGATGCAAGCAAACAAAACTTACCATTTCATCAATTTTGGGTGATAATGACAAATGACAGAAAGGAGGCAGAATTCCTCATGTCACATTTTTATTTTTTCTTCTTAGCATAAACAATTATTTAATTGGGAAGAATATTAATATGTAAATTGTCTACCAAAAAAATGAGATAGTAAAAGAGTACCAAGTTTCCCTCAGTAAGTTTAATTCAAAGATCTAGAAACTACTATGGAAATGTTTTGCATAACTATACATGTATAACCTGTATTGAATTGCTTACCTTCCCAGTGTGGGTGAGGAAGGTAGAAGAGAAAGAATCTGGAAATCAAAGTTTTAATAAAGAAATATTGAAATGTTTTTATATGCAACTGGAAAATAAGATATACAGGCAATGGGGTATAGAAATCCATATTGCCATACTAGAAAGTTAGGGGAGGGAAGGAGGATATAAGAGAGAGTGGATTGATGGAAGGGGTATTCGGTAGAATCACTATTTTGGGGTGGGGGTAGGGGAAAGATGGTGAGAAAATTTGTAACTCAATATTTTGTGGAAATGAATGTTGAAAACTCAAAATGAATGAATAAATACCTAGATAGGTAAGCAAATAAATAAATAAATGGATGAATGAATTTTTTTAAAATATTTGAAAATAGTTGTATGACTGGGGGGGTGGTATACAAAATTTCAGGTGAAAGGGCTAAATTGTGAAGCAATTCAAATACATTTTCAATTGTTTGTTTACAAAGTTATATTGACTGAATCAAGTCCTGGAACACTGAAACATATAATCATTAAAAAATGATTTACTTAATTATCCACATGGGGGGGGCAGAACCTCACTAAGCACTGTTTATTGTCCTTAGTGTCAATTATGCCATACATTTACATGGACAGCTCATTTACATCCATAACGCACCCATGAGTTAATCAATAAACATTTTACAATTCTTACTATGTTCCAAAAATAGCTATGTCAAAAGCTGGATCTCTTAAACTCTTAAAATAGAAAAGAAGCTGATATTGGAGGTGAATAAGAAAAGATGAAACATATTTAAATCACTGTAAAAAATGTTAAGTTCCTTTAGAGAGCTGGACTTGGAGTAAAGGATTTTTGAGTTCAAATTCTGCTTCAGAAACTGACTAGCTATTTGACCCTGGGCAAGTCACTTAACTTCTTTCAGCTTCAGCATCCTCATCTATAATATGAAGCTAATGATATTTAATATTTGTTAACCACTTCATGAACCTTTAAGTAACACATTAAAAAGTTTGGTGTTGTAGTTGTTTTCTCAAGCTTCTCCTTGAAACAAAGACCTATCTTTTGAACTATGATGATATTCTAATGATATTGCCTCTCTGTAAGTCATATGTTACTATATTCCCAAAGTAAAGAGCCTTGAAGAAGGGCATGGTAGACATAAATAGGAATTTTAGAGGAGAAGCAGCATAAAACATCTTGTGAATGAATGAATGAATGAATGAATGAATGAATGAATGAATGAATGAAAGGAAAAGCATGTATTGAGTGCTTACTCTGTGAAAAGCACATTTAATGACAAGAATATACATAGAAAAAATGAAGCAACCTTTGCTCTCAAGAGGCTCACATTCTAATTTAGAAAGCCAACACATAAGGCAAAGGTCAGATACAGGTGAGATGGAAAGCCCAGATATCATACGGTGAGATAGATGGAAAGCCCCAAAGGTCTTTATCAAACAGATGCATAAGAAGAAGAAACAATACAAAAGTCACATGGAAAATTTCTTCTTTGTAATGTGTTAGGGGTCAGTAAAAGTAATGTGATTTTTCTTTTTTCTTCTGTGTTTCTTTTTAGCATGCCTTAGTCATTTATGTCACATATTTTTATATCCTTTAAATAAAATCTTCAGTATATATTTTTGAGGCTCTGTTTTAAACTATTTGAGGAGAAAGATGCAAGAGATAGAAATCACCAGCTGTGTTTTCTCCAGAAATAATATACTTTCAAATAAATTACAAACAAATCCTTTCACAGGTTTATATTAAAACTTTCTGTCTTTTGGATTTATTAAATTCCTCTAACTCCAGCTGTGATATTCATGGGCAAAGTCAAAAGGATGCACAAGGACATCTGAAAACACAGTGCTAACCTGTCAGGCCAGTTACTCAGTGATCCACATACCCCAACTCATACATATACTGAAGAATAAAAGAGGTGGAACTTATATAATATTGCAGGTTTTATGTGAAATAATACAAAGACACTTAAGTTTAAGAATAAGTGACAATGTTCCATTATTCTCTTTTTTGTTTTATTTTAACAGGCTATTTGACTAGAAAAAAAATTATACTAGTAATTCATATATTAGACTTACTTTTCACCTTTCATTCACAGAAAACAGAAAACTAGCTGTGATCCTAGATACAAAAGTTAAATTTATGCCCTTCCTGACTCATTCTCAGATTTAACATCCAATGAAATCTGTGACTGGATGGAAGACCTACAGAAGACCTGACAATGAACCAGCAGCCTAGAGAGTTGCTTATTAGCTTATAAAAGTATAAGGAGGTGTGGACTAGGCAGAAACCAGAAGGACCAGCTCTCCATTAAAGGAAAAGGAGAAATCTATGAGATGACCTAAAAAGAACATTCCTTTTAGTGAGTTCTAGATGTATCTGTTTATTGTTCTTGCAGGTTTGCCTAATACCAGCTAGGTGTTAGAGTAGTTAGAACCCTGGACCTGTGGTAATTGGGGCCTGAGTGTATTCAAAACTTTTCTCAGATATGGAGTAATTCAGAGTAAATAATTTTACCTTTGCCAGATAGGTGATCCATAGTTGTGGTCCTACGTACTTTACCTTTCACATTATCACGTTCCATGACCTCCAATCCTTTTCTGTCATGACTGCTAAATTCTATGTAATCCTGACTGTGGCTACCAAATATGTTAATAGATTCTCTCTGGCCATTTGCAGATTTTTTTCCCTTAATCTAAGAGTTTTGAAATTTGGCTATAATATTCCTAGGAGTTTTTATTTTGGGATCTCTTTTCTGAGGATGTCAGTGTATTCTTCCAATGCATATTTTGCTTTCTGGTTCCAGGATATCAGGACAGTTTTCCTTGATAATTTCTTGAAAGACGCTAGGATGTCCTTTTGATTATGGCTTTCAGACAGTTCAATGATTCTGATTTTGGCTCCCCTGGATCTATTTTGCAGGTTGGTTCTTTCTCCAATGATGTAGTTTACAGTTTCTTCTATTTTTTCATTCTTTTGAACTTTTTATTTGATTCTTGATGTCTCACACAATCAATAACCTCCACTTGACAAATTCTAACTTTTAAGGAATCATTTTCCTCAGTTAGTTTTTGTACTTTCTTTTCCATTTGGCCAATCATACTTTTTAAGTTATTGTTTTCCTTTCCAAGCTGTTGTCTCTTTTTTCCCATAATCCTCTTGCATCACTCTCATTTCTTTTCCCAATTTTTCTTCTGTGTCTCCCCTTTAACCTGAGTGAGACAGATCTTTCTTGCTGATCTTCCAAGTTTCTTAAGCTAAAAGATTGTTTCACTCCATCTTTTTTGCTCATTCTACTCTTTCAGGATTTGTTTTGCGGCTCTATTTTATAGTTTTTTGGAGGTGAATATGGGAGGGTTATAGCAATTTATTTTATACACTGTCATTTTGGCTGCTGGAAGTTATGAGCATAAAGACTTATAATATTTAATCATAAAGACAGTCTATGATAACACCAAGTCAAAGTGTCATGGTTTTAAGTAATCTTTAGGCTGCTTAAAGTGCCTACAATGTTTTGCAATGGACTTCTGTCCATTACAACTTATCAGTAAACCTGTTTTATTTGTTAAAATTTGAAATACCATTGCCTTTAATTGGTAACACATTTGCCCTCACAGAGCACAATATTATTATGGCATCTATCCTAGCTTGAACATCCAGTTTTTCAGCCCAATTCCCCAAATTATTAGTTATTAAGGCAAATACAAATCTGAGTCAACACCTATGTATGAGGTGCTTGCAAGGTTATCACCTTCCTCTACAAATATGACAAATCAGTAGGGTTAGTTATGGAATCAGATTTCACTGTTATTTTGGGGAAAAAATATGTGGTGAGAATATATCTAAGTTCCTAGGGTCTAGAAGGCAGAGAAATATAAAAAGGAAACAAGAAAGTCTTTCTAACAAACATTAATAGTTTTTGATTTGGGTTTGGTTTTTTTTTTCCTATGAAACAGGCAACATTGTTATGAAGGTTTGTGCCTCAATAGTACAATTTATCTAGTGTATTTGTTTGTTTGTTTTGGTTTTTCTCAGAAGAGTGATAATAAGTTTCTTCAGGTTACTATGCTTTAGCATGACTATATGATTCAAGGGGGGCAGATGGTATTAATTCATTTACAATATAAAAAATGGTGTTTTTTTAAGGTCAGTAACCATCTCCGGAATATTAAATTAGTTACAAAAAGAAATCCGTTTCCATAAGTATCTATCTATCTGTGTGTATGTATATATATGTGTGTGTGTGTGTGTTTTCATATATGTGTTTGCTTGTATATATATAATCTATAAGTATAACTTCTAAGTACAGTCTTTGGGGGGAGAATGTGAATACCAAAAAATAGGACATGAAAGATCAGGAATAAGGCCACCTTGGTTCCAGCAAAAGTTTTCATGCTGCTTGAGAGCAAGAGACAAATAGAGACAAGTAAGGATACATAGAGTAGCAATAGGGTTTAATGGGGAATAGAAATCTGTGCCATCTTCCTCCTAATCTCCCTCAGCCAAGCAATCATGTGCTCAAGTCCACTCTGCACACCAGCCACCGCCACAACCTTCATGCTCCTAAGGAATATTTGATTTAATTTTCTAGGCCATGCCTCCATAACTTTCAGAGATGGTATAGAGACAAACTCTGGGAAGGTAATAGAGTCTATTCAGAAAGGTAAAGAGAGAATGGGTGGTGTGGAGGAGGGGCAGAGGTGGTTGAGGAGGGTGTCAGGAGCTGTCTGGCTGCCAGTCTGTTTGTCTGTTGCTAGCTGGGTCAGGGCTGGCTGGGAGGTCTGGCTGAGGGAGGCAGCATGTTGGTGGCCAGGCTCAAGAAGCAGTTCTACAAGGTGAACCAGTTAGTCAGTGAAAAATTTGAGGAGCTCAAGAGACCAAGCTTGATGATGACTTCAAAGAACTGGAGAAGAAAGTGGATGTTACCAGCAAGGCTGTGGCAGAGGTGTTGGCCAGAACCATTGAGTGCCTTCAGCCCAGCTCAGCCTCTCAAGCCAAGCTGGCAATGCTCAACACTGTATCAAAGATCAGAGCAGAGGTGAAGAATCCTGGTTATCCACAGTCAGGAGGGCTTTTAGGAGAACGCATGATTTGCTATGGAAAGGAGCTAGGAAATGAATCCAACTTTGGTTATGTCCTTTTGGATGCTGGTGAATCAATGAAGCAGTTAGCAGAAGTGAAAGATTCTCTGGACATAGAAGTCAAACAGAATTTTGTCACCCCCTTGCAGAAGCTCTGTGATAAAGACCTAAAGGAGAACCAGCATTATCTGAAAAAACTCGAGGGCAGACATCTGGATTTTGACTACAAGAAGAAGCATCAGGGAAAGATATCAGATGAGGAGCTTCCTCAGGTGATGGAGACATTTAAAGAGTCCAAGGAAGTGTCAGAGATCAGCATGCACAACTTCCTGGAGACTGACATTGAGTAGGTGAGCCAGCTTTCAGCCTTGATGGATCCCTAGCTGGATTACCACAAGCAAACGGTACAGATCCTGGATGAGTTAGCAGACAAGCTGAAGTGCGGGATACAGGAAGCCTCTTCCCATATTTTCTGCCCATGCCAGAAGGGTGTGAGATTATCTGGATTTGAGGTCCCTCAGTTCCATCCTTCCCAAGGATTTGGTACTTCCTGAGAGACCTCAAGGAGCTTGCTGTCTCCTCTACCCCCTCACCCCTCAGTCCCCTTGGCACAGGTTCAGGCAGCAAAGCCCCTAAGTCCTGAAACCTATGGTCAGGCTCAGCCAGCCCTGAGAAAACAGCAGTGGATGATACCTAGTTGAATTACAAGTTGAGTATAGGCAAAGATAAGCCAGTAAGTTTTAATCAGTGTAGCGTGGTCTTGTGGTGTTTATGGTGATGGAAGTGAGAAACACAGTTTGTTTAAATCACCTAGGTTTACATGAGACACTAGTGACCACCCAAGCTTTTTTGGAGGGGTGGGGAGCATCCCCTCTCCTTCCACCTTTTACCCTCATCTTCCAGCTCTAGACTTTGTCTGAGGGGTCTGGGTGGACAGGATTCATTTACTCAACTGACTCCACTAGCCACACTCCCCCTCTCACCCAGTCGCTCAACCCTCAGTTGGGACTGGACTTGACTGGGAGGCTCCCATGCAAAGGGGTAACACTAAGGTGCTCTTGAAACACAAAAGTTTCTCTCTAAATGCTTCCATGTCTGAGCAGCCATCACTACCGTGCTCTGGCTCCCTACCAAGGAACATTCAGAGACTGTCCTTCTGTCTTTTGAGGGTGGCCTGGTTCCCTTGTCCACAGTCATAGAAACTTTCAACCTCTCACCCCCCACCCCCACCCCAGGCCCTAGCTATCAGTTGTTTCCACTACTTGAGGTCCTCAAGTTGACTTAGAAGATTCTGCCCCCTTCTCTGAACCAGACTTGGAAAAGACCTGAAATGCTAATAAAGCAGTACCAAGTGCACAACCTGGGGCCGCAACCTAGAATCTCCTATGAAATATTCTCTGTGGTCTTTAGGGAATGGAGGAATCCTATGGAAATGGCTCCATCTGTTCTGTTCTTTCCCTGCCGGTCTGATTGCTCTTTTTGCTGGTTATGGCCAAAGGTTGGCAGCTGAGTCACTGGGTCACAGGACTGCAGCACAGGAAAGCCAATCCCCTTCCCCTGTGGATCTGTCCCTAGCATGCCTTGCTTGTTTGCAGCTTCCTTCTTGGAGGCTAGAAGTTAGGACTTGAGCTGGGTTTGGGGAATGGACCTGCAGGTGTCAGCCAAGTCTCTATGGAAGTCATGGCCCTCTTGCCTCAGGCTCTACTGCCTTAACTGGATGAAATAAGAAATTTGGTATATATAGTCTTCCTTTTTCCCTTCTTCCCTCCCTCCCTCTATTCTTCCTTCTCTCTCCTTCTCCCTCTCCCCCTCTCCTCTTTCCCTTTATTATTGGCAGGAGATAGTGTAGCAGTGTGGGCCAGGCTTTAGAGACTTTTATGTACTATGGTGATTTTGAGGTGGAAATAAGAAGCTATTTGTTCCATGGTTTGGTTTTTAATTCTCTGATTTTCATCCTTCTGATTCCGGGAGCCCCAGGCTTAGCCATAGCCCATTGCAGGCAATGGGTCCCAGATCCCTTTAGCATAGTCCTCTTTTGGCTTCTCTGACCAAAAAGCTTAAGTTTTGCATAGACCACACCTCTTAGAGAGCGGGAAGATCAGCCAAGGAGCAGTAGACTCCCCTGCCACCCCTGGGCCAACAAGAAGAGGGGAAATGGCATGTCAGTTCAGGGTTCAGCCAAAGCTCTAAACAGGCCCCACACACAGCTCAGCGTTGTTTTGCGCCCCCAGCCCCAGAACCCTCCTCCAGCAGCACTTCTGCCCAGTATTGTCCCCTCAGCAAGCTGATCACAATCCTGGGTTACCAGGAGTCTCATGGGAGTTACAGCCTTGACAAACTATTACATAACTTGTTTTACATAACAACCAAAAGTCAATAGAGAAAACTGGGGGAGTCAGAGAGAAGAGGTAAATTCTGGTTAGAACAAGTTCAGGATTTAGGTACAGGAATGGGGAAACCTTTTTGGATCTGTTATAATCATGGGGTCAATTGGGATCAAAGTCAAATAATTACTTCTGATGTCTGCATTCAACATTGTTGTTTTTGAACTGGTTTAGATAGTTCTCTCTTAATAGGTTTAATCATCCTCTTGGCTCTAAGTTTAGACAAAGTCAGCATCTGTATCCAACACATTTATATTCCCTGATCACATAGGTTGTTATGTGAGCACTTCTGTGGGCCTGAGGAAGCTAGCTCGTGCTCTCTCTCTCTCTCTCTCTCTCTCTCTCTCTCTCTCTCTCTCTCTCTCTCTCTTTCTGTCTCTCTGCTATTCTGTTTGATTAAATTTATTTTGCTTTTTTTTCTTTGAACAAATAAATTTTTTGTTGTTCATTTAACCAAGAAGAACCAGTAGGGGCTTCAGGTATAATTTTAGAAACATTCTAACCCACAGAGACTGAAATGTCCATTAGGAGGGCCCCAAATATTATAAAGAAAAAATAAAAATACCACACAAAGTTCAAAAACATATTCTTTATTTCCATTTCAAATAATGTCATTGCCTTCCAACACTTCAACCAAGAACTTCCAGAAATGGAGATAAGTATGTTTTAAAAACTCAAGGTTTTAGGCAGTGAATGTCACAATAATTTTACTGAAGAACAAAGATCAAAAATGAAAGAAATGTTTTTTTTAGTCAACTTTCTCCACTGACATTTATTTAAAAGCAAGGATCATTTTTTAGGGAATGTAAATTGTATTGACAAAGCATTTTTTTTTACTTCTACTGACTACCTTGCTGGCCTATTATAGGCCCACCTCCCTTCAAAAATCCCTCTCCTAAGTTCCCATTCCCATGAATCCAAACATACTTCAATAGTATTCCCTCACCTTCCCCTCTAGAGATCCTTCCCTTGTCCTCTCTCCCTACCCTATACTCTTACTGTTTTATTTCTTCTGAATTTAGAAGATTTTTTGTAGTCTTCTAAATATATATTTGTGTATGTATATATGTATGTATGTATGTAGTTTTCCATCTTAATCCTATTCCAATGAAAGTAGGTTAAAAGAACTACCAGCCCTCCTCCCCCATCTAATTCCTCTGTATTGATTTTTGCTCTTGTATCTCATTTGTATAAAATGATTACTGTTTAAGGTTTTCCTAAATGGTTTTACTTTTTACATATCATATCATACTTAGGTTTACCCCCAATCTTTCTTAAGAGCTATCCCATCATTAACAAGGATCTTAGACATAGGTTTCATATTTTAAATATAGAAAAAGTAAATAATCTGTCCTTATTGAATCCCTTGTAATCAGTCTTGGTGTGTTATGTTTGATTTGGATTTTTATGTCAAGTCTTCTATTAATTTATGTGTTGTTGTTTTTGTTGCTGTTTTTCTTAACAAAATCTTGAAAGTCTGACAGTTGATCAAATGTCTACTTTTTTTTCATTCAAGATTATGCTTAACTTTGCTGGGTATGATATTTTTAGCAGGAGTACAGTCTTTTGTTCCAAGTGTTCCAAGACCTATGGTCCTTTAGTATTTCCATTGCTAGGTCTTTTGTTATTCTATTTGTGGCACTATCAGATATAAATGATTTCATTCTTCTTACTTTTAATATTTTATCCTTGATTTGGGGGTTTCAGAAATTGACTATAGTATTCCTATGAGTTTTCCTCATAGGATCTCTTTTAAGTGGTGTTTGATGGATTTTTTCCTATTTCTACCCCTCCCCTTGTTCTAATACTTCAATACAATTTTCTTCAATTATTTCTTTTATTATTGTATCAGTTATTTTTTATCATACCTTTCACTTTATCTGAGAGTTTTTGTTCTCTTCTTGATAATATTCTCTAGATCTGTTTTTATAAGAAATTCCACTTCTGTTCTATTTTTTCTTATTCATATTTTGTGTAATTCTTTCTTGATTTCTTATAATGTCACTGATAACACCTTGCCCAATTCTTATTTACAAGGTGTCATTGTCTTCCTTAAGATTCTGGATCTCCTTTTCTTTTTTTTAATTAAATTTTACGTTCATTTTTAGTTTACGTTATCCATTTCCACAAGATTTTGAGTTACAAATTTTCTCCCCATCTTTCTCCTATCCATCACTCCAAAACAGCAATCCCACTGTATATATCCTCCCCAAATTCACTCTCTCCTAAATCCACTCTGATCCCTCTTCCTACTTTCTGGTAGGGCATACCCAAACGACTACATATCCTATTTCCCTGTTTCAGGTAATAATAATAATAATAATACTAAAATTTTCAAGCATTTGGTTTTACAACTTTGAATTCCAGATTCTTTCTCTTTCTCCCTCTTCACCCATCCTTACTGGGAAGTTAAGCAATTCAATATAGCTTAGGCATGTATAGTTACACAAAACATTGCCATGGTAGATATATTGTGAAAGACTGCCTATATTTCCCTCGATCCTAGACCACCCGTACATGTTCTGCTCTCTACTTTGACCCTGTCCCTTTTCAAGAGTGTGTGCTTCTAACTACACTTCCCCCTAACCTGCCCTCCCCTCCATCATTCCCCCTCTTTTCCCTTCCCCCTACTCTCCTGTCAGGCAAGATGACCTATTTAGAGTGTATGTCATTCAGTTCCTAAGGAAAATTCAACGAGAGTAAAGTTGACCCATTCCCTTTTGCCTTACTGTTCTTCCATTCCATTGTAAATCTTATCCCTTGCCTTTTCTATATGAGATAATTTACCCCATTCAGTCTCTCCCCTTCTCTCATTATATTCTTCTCATACCTCTCAGTTTCATCTTGTAAATATCATCCCTTCCTATTCAATTGATCCTGTGCCCTCTATGTATACCTGTACACATATACACACACACTCACATATGTATTCATATGCACATATGCCCTACTATATAGACATATATGTATGTACACGCACATTTATATTGCCTTCAACTATCCTCACCCTGAGGAAATTTGCATGAGTTACAATTAGTATTTTTCCATGTAGGAATGAAAATATTTCAACTTTGATGAGCTCCTTATGATTTATTTTACTTGTTTACCTTCTCATGCTTCTCTTGCTTCTTGTATTTGAATGTCAAATTTTCTATTAAACTCTGTTGTTGTTGTTTTTTACATCAAGAATGCTTGAAAGTCCTCCACCTCATTGAATGACCATATTTTCCTCTGAAACATTACACTCAATTTTGCTGGGTAGTTGATTCTTGCTTTTAATCCTAGCTCCTTTGACCTACAGAAAATCGTATTCCAAGCTCTTCAATCCCATCAGGTAAAAGCTGCTAGATCCTGTGTTATCCTGATTGAGTTTCCACAATATTCAAATCGTTTCTTCTTGATTGCTCTTAATAGTTTCTCCTTGATCTGTGAACTCTAAAACCCAGCTATAATATTCCTAGGAGTTTTCTTTCTGGGATCTTTTTCAGGAGGTGATTGTTAAATTCTTCCAATTTCTAGTTTGCCCTCTGGTTCTAAACTATCAGGGTAATTTTCCTTGAGAACTTCTTGAAGGATGCTTTCTAGATTCTTTTTTTTTGATCATGGATTTCAGGTAGTCCAATAATTTTTAAATTGTCTCTCCTGGATCTATTTTCCAAGTCAGTGGTTTTTAAAGGAGATATTTCAGATTCCCTTCTATTCATTTGTTTGGTTCTGTTTAATAGTATCTTGATTTCTCATAAAGTCATTAGCTTCCATTTGCTACAATCTTATTCTGAAGAAATTATTCTCTTCAGTGAGCTTTTGAAATTATTTTTCCATTTGGCAAATTTGACTTTTTAAGGCACTCTTCTCCTCATTGACATTTTGGACCTTCTTTGTCATTTGAGTTAATCTCTGCTTTAAAGTATGATTTTCTTCATTCAGGTTGTTGACTCTCTTGTCATGATTTTCTTGCATCATTCTCATTTCTTTTCCCAATTTTTACTCCTCTTCTCTTACTTGATTTTCAAAATCCTTCTTGAGCTCCACCATGGCCTGAAACCAATTCATATTTTTTGGAAGCTTTTGGTGCAGGAATTCTGACTGTGTTGTCTTCCTCCAGTTCCCTCCTTTGATCTTTTTTGTCCCCTAAAAAGGAATCTACAGTTGGGTGGCTGTGCTTGCTTTGCTTCCTTTGCTTGCTCATGTTGCCAGTCAATTACTTAATTTTTGACCTCTTTGCCACAGTAGAACTCTGCTTCCAGAGGGGAGATCTTTGTCCTAAATTGCTGCCTTTTTGCAGCTGCTAAAGCTATTAAGAGAGTGCCATCTCTGCAACCCCTCAGGCTCACTGGTTACATACCTCAGGACTACTACACAAGACCATGATCAAGATCCAGGCAGGTGAAAGCAAGAGTATTTGCCCTCTGAACGTTTGGTTGGCTCCCCTACAATCTGCAGGCCAGGAGTTCTAATCAGCCACATGGAGGTGGCTGCAAGGCCGCTGTACCTCTGCCACTTCTAGTAGGGGCCAGAACTGCTCTTCAATTCCCCCACTTCCAACAGAGTGTTACACTGATCTCTCAGGTTTTTTTTGGCATTTATGGGTTGATGTTTCTGGAATTTGCCAGCTGGTTTTTCAGTCTCCCAAAATCTGCTGCAGCTGCTGGTCAGGGCTGCCCTGGGGCTAAGAAAATGGGATAATGTAGGGCTGGGCTCTGCTCCCAGCATGCTGTGATTAACACTTCCTGTCATCCTGCCAGGCTGCCTTCAGCAGGAGATTTGTTTCTCTCTGTCACTTTTTGGGCTCTACAGCTCTAAAATTTGTTTAGAGTTGTATTTTATAGCTATTTTACATGGTTGTGGGAGGAGCCACATAGTTTTCCTGCTTCTATGTCACCATCTTGGCTCCCTGGATCTCCTTTTCTAATTGGTTGGTTTGCCTTTCATGAACTTCTTAATTTTATTGGATTCTTCTTTGTCTTATTTTTTTAGTTCTTCCTCCACCTCAGTCATCTGATTTTTAATTTTAAGATAGTGGTTCTCAACCTGTGGGTTGTGACACCTTTGGGGATAAAATGACCCTTTCACAAGGGTTACCTAAGACCATCGGAAAACACATATTTCTGATGGTCTTAGGAACTGAGACGCCACTCCTCTATCCACCTCCAGGCTGGTCTGTCCACATGTAGATATGCACACATACAAGTATTAAAGGGTCATGGCATTAGGAAGGTTGAGAACCACTGTTTTAAGATATTCTATGAATGCTTTTTGGGTGGGTGACCATTTGATGTTACTCTTTGGAGTAGAAGGGGGTGTCTTTGCTTCAATATCCTCCTCTGAAGATGTACCCTGGTCTTCACTGTTCCCATAATAACTTTCTGTGGTTTGATTCATTCTCCTTGGCCTTTGCATATTTTTGTGGTAATAGCTTAATTTTGTAATCACCTTTAGCCCTAGAGTATAATGAATTTTGTGTTTTGGCCCAGAACTTTAGTTATGCACTCTAACCTGGAAATAAACCCAAACCTCCAACCTCCTGTAAGTGCCCATAGCCAGGCGCATTCTGTCTCATTGCTTCTGCATCCCACTGGACATTTGCACTTTCCTTCTTACCTCTGCTACTCTTTTCAGCATAGCTTGGTCTGGTGTTCCTTGTCAGCAAATGTTTCCTTGGTCTTCACTATCCCATGAGTAAAAGTTCCTGTGGCTGAGGCATAGGCAACCTCCCAAATCAACTAACCACAGGACTTGCCACATGTTTTTATTTTGTTTGTTTGTTTTTAAGCAGACCCTGACCTAGATGTGTATACTCTTTGCAGAAACTAAACATGGTCCTGGGATTTTTCTTCTGATCTTCTCAAATTGTCCCAGGAAGTCCTCTGTTTTCCCCTAAGGTGCTATTTTATCTCTTTTGTGGGGGAAAATCTTGACAGCTTGGCATTTTCTGACCTACTTTGCAATTTTTCCAGAATTCTTTCAACAACACACTTTTCAAAATAAATTAATAAATTCAATTTTATTACTATAGAAATTTAATGTTAAGTTTAAATGCTTCTTCAGAGTTTTAGTACACTGTGTTATCTTAGTTGTAGCCCTCAACCTATTGTGAAATGGTGATAATAATTCTACCTATCTCCCAGGGTTGTTGCAAGGACAAATATAAGCCAATATTTGTAAAAACACTTTGAAATCTTTTAGTGGTATATAAGTAAGAAAAACAATAGTTATTCATATGGTGCTTTAAGGTTTGTGAAACACTTTACAAATCTTATTTCATTTTATCCTCCCTAAAACCTTGGCAGGTAGTTTCTGTTATTACTCTTATTTTACAGATGAAGAGACTGAGGTAGAGAGAAGCTAAGTCACTTGTCCATAGTCACACAACTAGGACATGGCTAAGGCAAGATTTGATATCAGGATTTGTCTTGCTCCAGGTCCAGCAATCTATCCACTGTGTCATTCAGCTCTATGTCTTTAGATGCTGGCTGGTTGTTTGTCGTTGCTGCTGCTGTTAACCTGCTTCTCAATTCTAGCACACTAATTATACTGGAAATATATAAGCAGAATGGGCGCACTTAGAATCCATTGAAGGTTTCTTTTCCATATGAATTAGATACAAAATATAAGAAGTCTGTGGCAATGAACCCCTCAAAAGAATTATCTTCACCATTAAGGAAAAGGGCCTGTTTCTATAATCTTTTCAGCTTACTGAAATAGAGATCCTACAAATCTTACTAAACGTGATATGCATTGATTATGTGGAAGTATATTTGCTCAGAATATTTAATCTGTTTTCTTCTGTCACATGGAGATAGTAATATAATGCAATGAATAAAAATACATATTCAATTAAACTCAGAATATATAAACCATTGAGTTGGACTGCTTTTAGAGGTTAAACCCACAATTTGTGTTAGTATGTTTCTGTCTATATACAGAGACTACATACTTGGGGGAAAGATAGATTTGTCAATCAATTAATAAATAAATATATTAGTTATTATAGTTTGGATATTGAAATTATTCTAATGGGTGGCAAGAGCTTGGGGGTTAAATGCAACAAACATTATATGGGTCTCTATTGCATATGAATTAAATTGCAAACTCTTTAACTGGTATTTATGGTTCTCTACAATCTCACTTTTATCTACTTTTCCATAGTCACTTAACCTTAATCTCCTATAGTAACCCTATGTTCTACCCAAAGTAGAATACTGCTTCCTAAACTTCAGTCTCTTCTTGCCTCCAAACATTTATCCAGGATGCCTGAATTCAATTAAGTATGAAGTGATACATGAGTATAAATAAAAAGCAAATACAACTGAATAATTTATAAATATATATATATGGATAGATAGATAGATAGATGGTATATTTAGCTAACATTAATTGTGTATATTATATAATATTTCAAAATAATTCTGTTTTGCATAATTATAATGCACAATATCACCTTCATTGTTTGATTTTTAAAATACATACTTTGATTTTTTTTTCTGTCATGGTAAGTTTGAAGTCCTCTGTCCAGCTTTCTAGTTCCTATTAGACTGGTCTTACCTAATGATTTAGCCCCATTCTATTATTCTAAACCACACAAAATTGTCCCTCTGCTTGAAGCAGGTTTGACTACTTGACCATAACCTTTTTATGTGTTATTATTCATCTATCACTCTGGTGTTCATACAGAATAAACACTATCTGATTGTTGAGATACTAATGTGAAAGTAGATTACGATTCCCCTGTTTCACTGCATAGTCCTTGCAGGTTTATGCCAGGTTTTTGTTTTTGTGTTTGTTTGTTTGTTTGTTTGTTTTGGCAAAAAAAAGCAGGATGCTAACATTTTGTAAAGTGGTTTTTTTTAATTGTGCCAATATTACTTTAAATCATTTATTACCAAACGGTCCTTGGTGAAAGAATAGGATGTATAGAATATTCATGAATATATGTTAAAATTGAATACTGATATAATGTACATGAGCTGAGAATTCTACACTTATAGCTTACAGTGTGGGAGAGATAACTGTATATCAATATATACTGTTGTTCTCTTTGCCTTTTGAGCAGCATGATGAATAGTATTATACCATGTGACAATTACACAAAGGAAGGTTATAAACAAAATTATGGACTGAAAAAACAGGCAGTTACAATTATGCTGTGGCCACAATTATGTGGTGAAATACACAACTTTTGATGTTTTTTGTAGGGGTGGAGGAACCAAATATTCTTTTAAAACTCATTGTCAGAAAAAATAATTTCAAGAAGGAAGCAGTACATAGGCAGGTTCTTCACTGTCAGTGGCATTAGAGACTGTGTTATCTGGGAAGAGTCAAAGGAAACGTATCAGTAATATTAATAGATAATATTTAACATAATCAGTACTTATTATTTGTAAATTCTACTGTGAATTCACCTACTCACTAACATTTATTTATAACTCTGTAATGGTAATGGGAACTTGAAGATCTTCCCTGCCCGTTAACAGGCTGAATGCAATCACATGGAGCCTCTTGTGGTAGGAGCTCCCTGAGCAGGTGGAGCAGAACCCAGAAGAAGCAGGGAGTCAGAGCAGTTAGAGCTGGGAGACAGAGAAGAAGCAGGTAAGGAAACAGTTAGGCTTTATGGGAAGGCTTTGGGATGACATGGCTCTCTGCTTTGTTATGGTGCATTAACTTATTTGTTGCTATGATGTATTGAGTTTTCTGGTGTTGGGATTTGACTTTCTAATGTCTGAATAACTGTTTTGCTTCTGTCTTCTATATGGAGTCTGTTATGTTTTGTGATACAGAACTACACCAGCATATTCACAGTTGCTGTCACTCTGTGAATATCACATAGGTACTACAAGTTCAAAAATAATTACTTGTGGCACTTTCACAGTCATTCATAGACCAATACAAAGCACATAAAAAAATGAATGACTGGACACCCACAGTCCCAGCTGAGGTCAAACAAGGAAACACCCTATCTTCTTGTTTCAGATCTCATTCTATAAGCATTTACTCTATTATTGCCTTCATTTTATAGATGAGGAGACTGAGGTAGACAGAGGTTAAGTGACTTGCCCATGTTCATACAACTAGGAAGCAGCTAAGGCAAGATTTGAGCTCAGGATTTGTCTGATTCCGGGTGTAGAACTCTATCTGGCACTCTGTCCTTTTTAAAGTTTATTTACTGTCATGCTTTTCACATTTTTGTGCTTTTCATTGGTGATTTCACTATTTAAAATGACCCCCAACCAATCATGATACTGAAGTGTTGTCTAGTATTTTAAGAGCAAGAAGGCTGTGATGTAACTTCAGGTGTGTGTGGGGGAAGTGCTGGATAAGGTTCATTCAAGCATGAGCTACAGTACTACTGGCTGTAAGTTCAGTGTTAATGAATCAAAAATATGGTACATTCAGAAAAAGAAAGAGAAAATTCAACAATCTCTATGTGAGACTGCTCTGAAAAGTGGTTAAATCCATTTTGTGACCAGAGGATGACAGTAACCTAATCCTATATTTCACTTAAAAATAATGTTTCAGTATTCACTGAATTGGATTGGGGTGATTTTAAAGAATATAACCATAAATCATGACAACCAACTATATAGCATTTAAATGTTGGCAGAAATGTTTACTATCTTTTTTTTTTCATTTTATTCCTGGAACAACCCTATGAGGTAGATGACATTATTATGCTTTTTTATAAGTGACAAACTGATTCTAAGGGAGTCTAAGTAACTTGACCAGTTACCCGGTTAGTAATCATCTGAATCAATATTTAACTCTGGTCTTCCTGACTCTAGATCCAATGCCTGTGATACTATTGTCATATACCTCTCCACTTTTATTTCCAAGCTTGCTAAATTCTCTTTCATATCCCACTCTTTTTCCCCCTCCCCTTTCCTTCTTTCATTATTCTAATTTAGGTTGGGAGCACATAGGTCACAGGCATGCTGGATCTAGGAGAGATATCCTTCTGTAATCTAATTCCATCCTCTCAATAAGAATATGTGCAAATAGTAAGATTTAGAGGCTGGTAAAGAATTCACTCAAAACTTATTGACTTAAATTTCAATAATCTATTCATATATACATTGAAGTATATTTTAATTGTGTATGAATTCTAATTGTATGTGATTTATAGTTTTTAAAACATTCTTAATGAACTTTATACATTCTTCTATTCCAACTCCACCCCATTCAGTCCATTGAGCATGTATTGTTACAGCCAATTGCAAAGAATCTAGGGGTTTGGTGAGGGAGTTGTGGTGAGGGTGGCAGGGGGCAGTCTAGGAAGATGAGTTGGGGTTAAAAGCCCAGCATCCTGGTAATGTTTTTTTTTTCTTCCACCTTTCTCATTCTAAGCATCCTTTAAGTTTTCACACATATATACTCCAAACCTCATTCATTTTCTTTTCTTCTCAATTATATAACTTATTCTATCTTCACATTTCAAAGTATCTCATTTCAGTGTATCTCATTAGCTAATATTTTATGTATTTTCATATTTTCTTCTCAAGTATATCACAATCTCCTTAAGGTCAGGAAACAACACAGGATCAAAGACATTCAATGATGAAAGGTACCTCACAAGCTAATCTCATTCAATATACTCCTTTTATAGATAGGGAAAATGAAGACAAGAGAGGTCAAAGGGCTCCCAACAATCACACAGAAAGCAGTATATCTAAGACTAGAAGCTGATCCATCATATTTACAGGAAAGTACTTCATTATTATCTGTCCCACATTTCTCATCTTTCTCGGTTAACAATAATGACAAAATACTGTTGAGTATAAAATATGTGGGCTGTTGTGGAAAGAGGCTTGGGCTTAGAGAGTCAAAAGAAACCTGAGTTCAAACACTGATTTTAAAACTGTGCAAACATATTTATAGCAGCGTGTGTGTGTGTATGTGTGTGTGTGTGTGTGTTGGGAAAGAACTGGAAATGGAGGAGACGCTTGTCAATTGGAGATTTCACTGAAAAATTATGTATATTTGTGATGGAATATTATTGTGTGGAAAAAAATGATAAGCAGAATGTTTTAAAAAATACAAAAAAACAACCAGTGGTGATGAGGTGACACAATCAATAGAGCACTGGCCCTAGAGTAAGGAGAACCTGAGTTCAAATCCAGCCACAGATACTTAACACTTACTAGCAATGTGTCCTTGGGCAAGTCACTTACCCCAAATGCCTTGCCTTCCCACCTCCAAAAAGACAAAAAAGATGCAAAAAATAAACCTGGGAAATCTTATATGTACTGATACAAAGTGAAGTAAACAGAACCTGGAGAATGCTGTACAAAGGAACTCAATATTGTAACAATAATCAATTGTGAAATATTTAGCTACTCTGACCAAGGCAGTGATACAAGACAATTTCAAAGGACCTCTGATGAAAAATTCTACCCACCTACACGGAAATATATGATAAATTCTGAGGATAAATTCCATCATACTTTTTTTTTTTAAAAAAAGCTTTCATTATTTTTCTTGTTTTTCTTTGGTCCTTTGTTTTTGGGAGGTTTTGTTCATTTGTTTGTTTGCTTTATGTACGTATATGTTTTATTTTGCAAAATGGCCACCATGAAAATACATTTTGCATAAAAAAGAAAAGAAAAACTAAAACAAACAAATAGATATTTCTTTTAATATTTAGCACACAAAAAATAACTTCACCTTTCTGGCTCTATTTGCTTATCTGGAAAATAAGAATATTAGCTAAAGAAATTACTTCATAGGATACTTTTAAGGATCAAAGAAGCTACAAGGAACAACAAGTAGGTGAAGTTGTCTGGTACGTTGACTGTGTGAAGGAAAACAGTGTATAATAAATCTGGAAAAAGTTTGGGGTAAGACAGTAGTATTGTGTAATTCAGGGCTATTCTGGTCTTCTGAAAAGAGAACTATACCTCATACCAACAAACAATAATGTGTTCTTAGTACAGAATCTACTCCCACGTTAAAAACAAACAAAAAAAAAGAAGATCTGTCTAAAGAGGAATTCTCACTGCTATTCTCCAATTAGTTTCATTACCAAAACCCTCTTGCATTATTTGTGGATTAAACTGTAATTGGGAGTATGTTTTGTTTTGTTACTCTTCGTTCTTAATTTCTGCTACTACACTCCTTGCATCCTACATACTTCAAGGGATCTGGGATGCCACTGATCCTCAAAAGGATCAGAATGTATTCACACATGAGGTACTCTTTTCTTCCAATAAATCTACCATAAGATGTTCACTCAGTGACTTGGGATCTTTACCCTACATAACTTTACAACCCAAAATGTACTTAGAATTGTGCCACTGTGCATGTAGTTGGGTATTCAATATTTATCAAATTAATTATACAACAATTTAAGCTGTTTTCAGAAAACTATTTGAATACCTAGAGAAGAAACACAGTGTATGCTATATCATGAAAATATCTACACTACTGGATAGTTCATTTTGTGTTATTGAGAAATATCAAGCTACAAGAATTTTGAAAACAAAGCTTCAAGGAATGTGAGAATTTATACACACACACACACATATATATGTATGTGTGTGTATGTACATTCCTACATGCATATATATGTGTGTATATGTGTGTGTATGTGATTTCTTAACATTTAGTTAGGGTATTATTTTCCTAGATCATTCATCTAATTCCAAGGAGATTGTGCATCAATGCAATTACGAGTACTACAGGCAATTACACATGTGTGTAAACCATGAAGGGCACTTTAAATTCTATTTAAATCAAGTCTATTTCCAAATGTTAATTAGCTAGATATATGACAACTTTATTCTAATTTGGCCACTGGCATTATAACGTTCATCAACAGTCTTACTTAATCTTGTATTTATTTCCTTTTATTGAAGATACATAAATATAGTTAGATGATTAAAAAAAACAGCCCCTAGAGCTCCTTCTATGACTTGTAAACTTCTCCTTATGTTTTGAGTTAATGGCTCCTACAATACCACATGCTGAATATGAACATAGTCAACAGGGCCCTGATAGAACTCCATATGGAACAATGTTAATTTTTGCCTACACATCTACTGGTCCATATAACATACCACACTATACAGGTTTGTGATATTGTCAAGGAAAGGTAGGGCAACAGTGTTATGAATGACAGCTATAAAAAGCATACTTTTGCTGTATTTTTAACACAGGAAAGTGTCTCAGCTGTCAATGTGAGCACAAACTCTGTTTCAGGGGAAATCTGAGATGTGTGTAAAAGAAAAAAAATTCTAAGATTCTAGAAAGTGTGACTCCTTTCAGAGACAAAAATCAAAAGCAACAAATGTGTGATTCCCTTTACCAACTTGTATATTCAAAACATGTTATGATTGTCATAGTTTTTAAAATAAGTAATATGATATGTCAGCAATATGAAAATAAATTTGAACTCAAGACTACTGGGCTATGGTGTTAGTTCTTCATTTATATGCAATTTTGTAGCTATTTAAATATAAATAAGCATCACAGAAAAAAATAGTGTTTGTAGTAGTTGGTCACATCATTTCATCTCTGTATTTGTTTACCTATTTACAAATGTTTATGGAACGTTGAATATTACATATTAAATTTACAAAGGGCTGAACTATAAAACACATTATGACAATGGGACAAAAAATCCAGATCTAATTTAATGGTAATAAAATATTGTTTTGAAATTTACATTGCATTGACATTATGTGGAAGTGTCCCCTTATATTAATTCTGTTCTGTTCTTTTAATGTGACTTGCTTTCCTTCTAGAGGACTTGAAATATCTTATAAGATAATGGAGTTCACATTCTCTAAATTGCAGCAAGACAGGAACTAAACCACTTAAAACAAATTGAAATTTAACCTTTTTAAAAAAAATCCTTCAAAAGAAAATGATTGTGAAGTCTCCTTCAATTCTTCCATTCCATTAAATAAAGGTTTTCATAGTTTTTCTTGTACATATTTTCCATTTTGTTGAATGAATTTAGGGAATTGTTTTTCTTCTATCAGAAATTATTGTGTACTGTGTACTAATCAAAATAATATATTGGCCAGTGAGAGCTAGAACAGTAGGTTGTGTCTAAAGTAATGCCATATGTATACTTCAGTACATGTGCAAGCATACAAAAGGCCCTAACTGAACAAATCATTTTTTTTCTCCCTGACTGCATTTAAAAATGGATACCAATATGTTGCAAACTTTGGGGTAAAAAAGTAAGAGCCTCAGATCTTTATATCCTCACCCAGGCAGTAAAACTTGTAAGCACCCTGCTTTGCTCCTGCTTTTGTTTCTCTTTAGTCGATTGTTTCTTTTTTTTTTTAAGTAAAGAGAAGTAGTGGAGATAGTTATAACCTTGTGAATTTCAAAAGGTCAGAAGAATAAATTTTCAGAGATCCAGGACATAAACTCTAAGCAGTCAGTCAGTAAGCATTTATTAGGTATCTATAATTATCCCTTCCACATCATGACTTTCCCCATTGTGGTTTAGATGTATTGCCATCAGCATAAAAAATTAAATAGGGATTTGGAGGAGTTTTGCAGAAGCCACAGGATACATATTGAGGCTAACAGATGATATAGAAGTGTAGTAGCAAGCACCCTTGCACACCCAGGATGGCCAACTAGCACAGATTCTTTGATCTGCTTTTGTAAAGCAAATACAACTTGAACAAAGTCAACATTCTTACTTTAATTATAGATAAGTAAAAAGAAGTGAGTATGTAAGAAAGAATACAACAGACAGCATTCCAATTGTCTGAACTAAGTACCTTCCATGTCCTTAATAGGCCTAATATCATCACATGGAGTCCATGGTGGGAGGAGCTTGCCAAAAGAGTAGAAGAGGAAAGGCAAAACAGGAAGGGAGAACAGGAAAGAGCAGAGAAGACAAAAGCTTGAGAATGTGCTGCCACCAAGCAGAGCTAAGAGAGAGACTGTTTGTGGTATTGGCACTGTTGTTCTGTCTCTTGTTCTGTTTTGGTGATACTTTGTCAGACAGAAGCACTCTGTCTGTTGACTTGTTACTTTGTCAGATAGAAGCATTCCGTCTGTCAATCTGTGTACTTTATCAGACAGAAGCACTCTCTTCACTTGTGTTGATTTCTCAGACAGAAAGTGAATTGAGATGATAATTCTAGCAATGTGTGCAAATATTTTTGTAACCCTATTGAGCTATGTTTTCCTAAAAACAGAAATTTTGAAGAGCTTGGAGTAGAGCAGTCCCTATGAGCTGCAATGTGGAACAGGAGTGGAGAGCTGCCTACCAGTGAATCAAGGAAACAGTTGGGTGAATCCAGAAAAAAGCTGGGAGTATGAAAGAGGAGCCATACAGTTTGAAAGTCAGTCTTGAGTTAAGATGACAGTACTTGGGTACTCAGTTTTGAATGAGGATATTGTAACCTACTGTGACATAGGGGCGGACTGCCTTTGTACTTTCCACTACCTCTTAAGGATGATTGGCTTAATGATGATAGGAAGTCAGCTTGAAGTGAAGATGAAAGAAGACTTTGCTTGGGTACTCTATGTTGATTGAAGAGACTGTGACTTACTGAATTATATGTTTTGTTTAACACTATGTGGCCACCTTATTCATAAGTTGTTATGGTATATTGTTGTGAATACTGTGCTATAGTTTCTTGAATGTTTTGCTTTAGATTATTGCTGAATAGAGAGTCCACTATACTATGCAATTCGATCCATATAATTATTCATAGCAGCAGTCCTCAGGAGAGGTGCTCTTTCTTTACAAATAGTGAGCCCTGAGTAAGGAATGTGGAATTAGTCACTTAGTAGGTTACTCATGGTTGGCTTTAGAGCCTACTAATGGACAGAGAAGACATTCCTGTTTCATTAAAAATTATAAGAGTCTATGACCAAATACTTTCCCCAAAACGTGACAATAAATTGCTGTGAACACCCTCTAAAAAAAAGAAAAATCTAATCAGACTCCTTGGGTAAGCAGGGCCAGTCTAAACATTTTATGTGGTTCTTCTAGATCCTGTGGATGTCACATCCTTAACCCCTATGATGGGGAAGAGATAACTGAACTATTTGCCAGGCACTGTGCTTACCACTGGAGGCAGAAACTAAAAGCAAGTAAGCATTAGCATTAGAATTTACCATCAGCAGAGACTTGTAAGGCATCAGCACAGACCTAAGTGGTAATGTCATTGACTGACAGTTGTAGTTGATGAAACCAGTAGCCAAAATATTATGTTCTACTTCAAAGCAGCAGCTGGTCCAGTGATTATCTGTGATTGTCCAGCCACAATAACAAGTGAAACAGGTGGAACATACATATATATGGTGTGTGTAGACATAATCCTATATTCACATAAATACTCCATATATGAAAACAAGCACATAATGCATTTGCATGTATTCATATACAGGTACACAACATGCATTTTTCAAAAATCATTTCATTTTTTAAAAGATGAGTAAAGTTAATCTCTTCAAAAGAGGCATTTAAACCTTCTTTGAAAGCTGCAATGTGACAACAACCAAGATTTCCATGGAAAGTAATGACAATCTAGAATAAGAAGGCACAAAAAGTTTTTGCATATGGGGACAAGTGGTTGTAGGCATATATTTTCAGATTTCTAAGCTCCAAGCTATCCTGTTACATGAACAAAACTAGTAAAGTTGATTTTCCATCTATGTGTTCATTTTTTCTCCCCTCTGTGCCAAGAATGTGTCAGTTTTCAAGTTGTACCACAAGATGAATTTGGTCAGTTTGTTTACTTTCCTAAATATATCTGTCATTCGGGTATCATCAAGTACTTTGAAATCAATTTGATAGTGGAAGAACGGCCATATATTATAACCTAGAGGAACCCAGTTTCCACACAAAGAAAGACATTTTTTAAATGCAACAAAAGGAACAATTGTAAGGAAAACCAAATAAAAACCAGTATAAAATCTCTTAGCTAGTCCAGGATTACACAAAATGACTGTCAGCAATTGATGGACTGTGGAAGACATGGTCCAGAACCATAATAAGAGATGGGACAAGACACAACAAACGTCTACTCAGGACACTTCAATCTCCACTCACCAATCTCTACTTCAGAGGATCAGAGCAGGCCAGAGCCCAGGACAGGAAGAGGCATCCCACAAGTTCCATTTCTATCTATCAGGAAACAGATCAGTCTATTGTCCATTGCTATGAGAGGGTAGTCAAGGGCCTGATCCCTAATTGCTACAGGAGATAGGACCAGCCTAGCATGAAGGCAAACCATAATCAAGCCAGCAAAGAGATAGTCTGTGCCCAAGCAGCACCCAGGAAGCTTGGGCCTGAGTCACTGCATAGGGAAAAGTCATTCCTGTAGAAAACATGGCTGTGACTTAATGAAGTGAGAATAAAGCAGTTCCTACTCATAACACTCAGGAATATTATTTGACCCACTTTCATGTTTTCAATTCATAATTCATAAATAAGTCTGGGTATACAATAAACAGAATCAAAGCACTTGTACACATGTTTACACAAACAGACACACGCAAAAATACCTTGGACTGAGAGAAGGACAAATATTGAGTTCAAAACAAGAGAATTAATCCACAAGTTCGAGTACAGAATCATATAAATAAACATCCTGGACACGAGATGGAGGTGGGGAGAAGAAAAAATCGTTAGAGAAGGAAAAATTGGGCAAGAAGATCAAAAACTTAGAACAGATGTTGTTAAACAGTTCACAAGAACACCACCAAAATTAGAATGGACCAAATGGAAAACTAAAATGACATGAGTCAGAAAGAAATATTAAAACAAAATCAAAAGTTTTTCTTTTTTTAAGGGAATGCAGAGAAAATGAAAACAACCTGAAAAAATAAATCAAGAAGAGAATCCAAGAATCAATAGTCTGCTTAAAAATCATTAACAATCTCTCCCTAAAAAATAAAAAAGCCAATCTCATATATTTCAAGAAATTTATTATTGGAAATTATTCTGCTCTCTTTAAACTAAATGACACAGTAAATATAGAAAGAATAAATGAATCTCCAAAGTGAAAATTTTCAGTAATGTCATTGCCAAAATCAAAAACTTCTAGAAAGATGAAATACTACAAACAACAATAAAGAAGAATGGAAGTGATAAGAAGCCATAGTCTAAATCCTACAAGAGATCCAAGCTGCAATAATAAGATTAACAACTATAGCTAGCATTTATAGAATTTATGGTTTATGAGGTGTTGTACATATGTTAGCCTATTTGTTAAAAGAGAGGAGGGGGGAGAGGCAGAGCCAAGATGGCGGCATAGAAGCAGCAAAGCACCACAGCTCCCACACAAACATGCTAAAAAACTCATAAAATGGGATGCTAAACAGATTTTCAAGCTCCAAAACTCTCCACAAGACAGAAAGCACATCTGTTGCTACAGGCAGCGCAGCAGGTGGGGCTCTTCGCAGCAGTCTGGGACCCACGGCCGAAACCCCGGCCGGGTCAAGCCCTGGGGCATCAGGCAGGGAACCGGCTATAGGAGAGCAGATCGGCTGCACTGGAGGCACAGTTACCACACAGAAGAAAAAAAGGCTAAGAGAAAGGTTAGTGGATTTTGCTAACTGGGAAGGAGAAGAGCGGGTCCGGCCAAACTGCTCCCAGGGCAAGGAAGCAGTTGGAGGCGGCTATAGCAGTAGGAATGGCTGAGAGCCACAGCGGTCCCACTGGGCTGCTTCAGAGCCCTCGGCCTGCAGATAGCAGGGGGGCTGACGTGATCCATCGGGGACAAAGGCTCTTGCGTTGAGGGGCCTGGATCTGGATCGTGGTCTTGAGTGGTGGTCCTGGGGTGTGCTTTCAGTGATCCAAGGCTGGGAGTGGGGCTTCAGCACCCCACTAAGAGCTCCGGCAGCTGTGAGGGCCCCAGCGATTTGGGACAGGGCTTTCCCCCTCCAGGAAGCAGAGTGCCACAGAGCTAAAAAACCAAGCAATTAATAGACAGGCCAACATGAGAAAAAGGAAGCAAGCTAGGAACAGCAGTAAAACTCTAGAATCCTTTTATATGGACAAAAAAGACCAAAGCATGGAGCAGGAGGAAGACAGCTCAGTCAAAACTCCCTCACCAAATGCTTCCAAGACACTGGAAGAATGCCTACTACCTATACATCAACTGAAAAAGGACTTTGAAAATCAAATGAGAGAAGTGGAGGAAAAATTGGAGAGAG
>CM053594.1:246178984-246234718 GCA_028646575.1 Pseudocheirus occidentalis
GTGGGAAGTTGCTGGAGGCTACCTGGAGACCATAGATAATGGTGGGCCAGGTCAGTTCATGGGTGGGAACAGGAACACTAAGCCGTGGAAACTATTGGAACAAAGGAGGGCTAAAGACTTGGGCAGAGCCACAAATTAAGGCCCATGACCTCAGGCAAATGTTTTCCCTGGGAAGGTTTACTTTCCCAGAGCCTGTACCTCAAAGATTCAAGGAGCTCAAGGGGGGAAAGGGGGCAGTTCCAGAGCCTACACTTCATCATTCCCCCCTCAAACAAATGGGACCCAAATTCTCAATACCATCATTTGCAAAATGGGGAAAATAAATAAAAAGGACCCTCCTAAACTCTTTCCAGTCTCAATATCTAAACCTTCAATAAAGAAGAGAAAATAAAAGAAAACCCAATTTCTATAGCAAACATTGATTGAAAAATATTAATTAAAAATTAGCAAATAAGTCATAAAGAATGAAATAATAAAACAATAAAATGGTTATTTAATGTGATCAGTTTGGAATTGTGGGACAATTGGTTCAATATAAAGAAGCATAAATCTAATAAATAGTATTAATAATAAAAATAATTGAAATAGAAAATACATTATTTTATATATATGTGTGTGTGTATATTATATATATTGTGTGTGTTTATGTATGTGTGTGTGTATATATATATATATATATATATATATATATATATATATATATACACGCACAATCAGTAGGTACTTAAAAGACTGCACAAAATCCAATATCAATTTCTGTTAAAAGGACTAAACAATAGGGAAATCAATGGGATTTTCTTCAACATATCTATGTAAAGTATTAATGATTTATGCTGTTCATACTTATTTGCCTTAAACATAGCTTCATTCCATCACCTTCTTATTCTTAAAATGTCAAATTTCCCATCTTCTTTCACATCAAAAAAAGCACCTCTGTGTCTTGTAAGGCCTAATTCAATTCCCACTTTTCCTCTTAACCCTTCTTTAATTGACTTCCTGAAAGTTCTCACATCCTCTGATCTACTACATTTATGATACTTCACTAAAATATATACTGTCTTGCCTTGTGCTTTCTTCTTTCACACACATTACTCTTGTGTTTCCAATATACATTTAAATATCCTTGAGGGCAAGAGCTATATTTCTTTGAATCCCCCACAGTATATAGTAGAGAACTTAGCACCAAGTCAGTCCTAAACAAATACTCTAATAAAGTTGAAATTGATTCTATCTGGTAAGGAAATGTGAAGGACTACAAATACTATTCCTGTTTTGGTTCATGGGAAACACATGAGTGCAGTGGAGACACTCTACTGAATTGAGAATCAGAAGACCTACATTTTAGTCTCCTCTCTTCCACTAACTTAGCTATATGATCTAGCATGATCACATCTATGATGTGTCCAGGACTATGACAGGCCCTGGAGATACACAGATAAAAGTGAAATAATTGTCCCTCTTCTCAAGGTACTTATATTCCCAGCCTCCCTTTTTGTTTAATTTTAAACTTAAATCACCAAAGAACACAAACATTTCAATATCCAAATAAGAATAAGAGGGATAGGATTCTGAGAAGATGGCAGAGAAGGTCAGAAAATTTTAAGCTCTTTAGATTTTCCTCCACAAGAGATGAAATAGTGCCCCTGGGCAAACATAGAGCACTAAAAACAAATAAGAGTAGGGGCACAACAGAGGTTCTTCTGGGACTATTGGAGAATATCAGAATAAAAAACCCAGGACTAAATTTTCCCCCTTTGTAGAGTAGACACCTAAAGTCTAGTGTCCTCTTTACACAAAGCCCCAAACTGCTTAAACAAGTGGCAAACCCTAGGGTTAACAAGGCTGGGAGGCCACCCCACGTCCAGCAACAAGAACTTTTTCCTGGACAGTGAGGGAAGTTGGGTGTCTGACCTGGAAACACTGAGGGAATCTCTGCTGTTAAGAAAAGCCAGACCCAGCTGTGCTGCAGAGAGTGGAAGGGGTGAGAGGAAAGCAGCACACACCCAGTGAATGCAGAGTCAGAAGGATGTGGATGCCACTGACTGTGGGCACTTATAATAGACTGAAGGTATTGGTTTGAATTCATGATCAAAGGAAATAAGTAAGGAGGATCAGAGGCCAAAGGTACCATCCCCCGTACCCCAGGTTTAGAGGTGATTAGAAAAAATAAATTATTCCCAAAAAACTGCAAAGGAAAAGGGAGGAAAAAAAAACACCAGCCATTGAGAGGTATCATGGGAATAGAGAAGACAGGAATTCATCTTCAGAGGAGGATACTGAAAGAAAACCTCATCTAGTCAAAGAGTAATGACAAAAGGTCACCTTCCCAAAAATAATTCATTAAAGAACTTAAAACAGATTTTTAAAGATCAAATGAGAGAGATTGAAGAAAAATTAAAAAGAAAATAATAATAATACAAGAAAAACAAGAATTTATGACAAAAAAGTCAACCAATTAGAAAAGGAGATCCAAAATCTTAAGAAAATGACTCCTTGAAAATCAGAATTGGGTAAGGAGAAGCCAGCAAAGTTATAAGAGATAGATAGATAGATAGATAGACAGACAGACAGACAGACAGACAGACAGACAGATAGATAGATAGATAGATAGATAGATAGATAGATAGATGGTAGATAGATAAGTAGATAAATAGGTAAATGAATGAATAAATAAACAGTAAGGAAAACTAGAAGAAAATGTTTCACATCACATAAGGAAAAAAAACAGATCTAGAGATAAGATCAAGAAGAGTTGGACAACCTGAAAGTTCTGACCAAAAATGAATCTTGATACAATAATACTAGAAATAATTAAAGAAATTCATCCTAAAACATTAGAACAAGACAGGAAAGTAGAAATAGACAAAAATCCACTGATCAACTCCTGAAAGAGATCCTAGGAGGAAAATTCACAGGAACATTATGGTTAAAAGCTGAAACACCTAGATCAAGGACAAAATATTACAAGAAACAAGAAAAAAACAACATATCATGGTACCACAATTAGAATCACACAAGACCTAATGTTGGTGACACTAAAAGATCCCAGGTCTTGGAACACTATTTATTGAAGAGCAAAAGAACTGGGCCTCCAGAAGAAAATATCATACCTAGGAAAGCTTAGCATAATTTTGAATGAAAAATAAATGGACATTCAATCAACTGTTAGACTGTCAGGATTTTGTTAAAAAACAAAAAAGAACTGAACTTAATGGAAGATTTGGCATACAAGAGCCAAGAAAAATATAAGGTACATAACAATGACCAATTATAAGAGATTAAATAAAGATAGAATATATACCTTTTATGTTAGGAAAATGTAAAACCTATGTCTGAGGTTGTTACTAGCAATTAAGTAGCTTATAAGAAAGACTGGATTAGACTTTAGTATGATATGATTTCAAAAAGTAAAACTTCAAGAAAAGCTAAAAGAGTAATTATCTTAATGCAAATAGGGTGCAACAGGCACAACCAATACACCCACACAGAGGAATTAGATGAGGGAGGGGGCTGTTCTGGAAATCTACTTTCATCAGGAATGGGTTTAAGAGGAGAAAATACAGGGGCGGCTAGGTGGCGCAGTGAATAGAGCACCGGCCCTGGAGTCAGGAGTACCTGAGTTCAAATCCGGCCTCAGACACTTAACACACACACACACACACACACACACACACACACATACACACACACACACACACACACACACAACTAGCTATGTGACCTTGGGCAAGTCACTTAACCCCAACTGCCCTCCAAAAAAAAAAGCAAAAAAAAAGGAGAAAATACATATACATCTAGAAGAGTGTAAAAGTTCTAAATTCAGAAAGAAATAAAACTCTATGTGGATAGGGAGGGCTGAGAGGATAAAGGAGGGATCTTTAGAAGAGAGAATGAGGGAAAAGGTTAAAAGGGGGGTATAAAAGGGGAATTTAGGAGAATAGAAGGATAATGGTGGGATTGCTGGAGTGATGATAGATTAAGTAGCAGGTAAAAGTAAAGTAAAATAGGTGAGATAGGAAAAAAAGAGATGCACAAAGAAAAAAGATTAGAAGTAGGATCTCTTAGGTAATGTATATACTTATATGTGTATGTATATGTATATGTACTTATAAATACACAGGAACAATTACATCCATCCTCAGTTGAAGCCTTGAGGTGACAGGTAGGAGGAAGAAGGGAGAAAAGGAACAAAGTAAAAATGTAAGAGACAAAAAAATAATCCCACAAACAATCAAAGATGGATATCTTGCAACATTATGCACAGTATTTAACATGCAGATTTTCTTTAAATGAAAAGTTATTGCTATATAATCTAAATACTCTCCTATGTTCTGCCTTGCACATATTTTTTTTCTTATTTTATATTTAAGTTTAATATTTAAGCTTATGCTTCTTTTTCTTTTCTTATGTAATTTTTAGTATTTGTCTAAAATTTAAAAAACAAATTTTAAAAAACCAAGAAAATGGCTGACATTTCAACAGGGGAAAAACTCACGTATATATAGGTAAATAGAAAACATGTACAAAATTTAAAAGGTATAGGTGAAAAGTAACAAGGTATAGGACAGAAGGTACTAGCTTCTGGTAGAAATAGGAAATGTCTCATGCAGAATTTGGCATTTGAGATAAATATTGAAGAAAAACAAGGATTTCCAGAAGAGGAAGTGAGGAAGGATTATTCTAGGCAAGAAGGTAAACCAGTAAAAAAGCATGGAGATGGAAGATGAGAGTGATATCTGAGGAAACTAAAGACTTCTAACTCCTTCCATAATGGTCACAAGCACATTTATCTTAGCCAAATTTTCATATTTAATTTAGATATTCCATTAAAGTTCAATGTAACAATTTGTGGGTATCAAATGACAATACTTTGAGAACTATTTTTGAAATCTATGTTTGACAAGGTTTTGATAGTTTTGTTTTGTTTTTTTTAATTAAGTGGGGGAAATATACTGGGATCATAGGACAGCAATAAACAAAGTAATGTTTCTTCAAGCAATTGTTCCTTTGACTATTGAAGCTCACATTGTTTTGTAAATGTTGTAAAATTCTTCCTGACTGAAAAAAGTGAAAAGTAAATCATCCTGATTCCATACCCTACATTGGAAACAAAATGAGTCTTCAATATGAACGTTTGCTGTTATTGCTTGTCCTGCAGAGGTTAGAGTGCAGAAAAACTTCTACTAATCTCTCTTTACTCAGTGCAAGTTCAGAGTATAAAAGTAGACAACTGATATAAAATCAACTAAATATCTTGTACTATTGCTATCTCTCTGCCATGATTTACTCCTCTAATAAAATAAAACCTGCATTTTCTATTTGCAATGTGGAAGATACAAATGATACACACTGCAGAAAATAAAGACAGGGAAAAACCAATGTATTAAAATGAGAAAATGACTTTTGCCTTATGGGTCAGAGTATGTGAGGTTCTAAGGTTCATTTCAGACTCTGGTAGTGAAAATTGATTCAAGTACCTTGAGGGATTGGGGAGAGGAGGCATAAAACACTGTATCATTGCTTTAAAATATGTAATTGGTTATACAGTTTCATTTTAATCAGAATTAGGTTTGCTAACCACCATGTTCCATAACATATTGTGTTCCTTTGATTGCTCATAGCTATTCAGATCATTTGGAGAGCTTCCATGACTCTGGAGATAGATATAGCACTTCCATTCCATTTAATTTCTTTCACAATATAAATATTGATCATGGCTTATTCTCAACAAGGCAATGAATTTTCACTCTTATTAATAGCTATTTGTACATGCCATATGCTAGAGGAGTAAAGGTTCTTGCAAAAGCATGCTCTACTCCAAATTCTTATTTTAATTTGATTTGTTCCCATTTCTCAAACTTGGGGGATTGATAGAATAATATAATATAATTTATTTCACCAATCCCCTGGCCCCCAAACAACCTAAACACTAGTTTCTTCAAGATTCCCTGATAATTGTCACTAGGTGTCCTCCCTTAGGTTGACAATTTACCACCCCTGGGACATGCCTATACATAACAAGGAATTAAAGTAATTCAGATAAGAAAGCATTCTACTTTACTTCGTTTTGAATTTATTATGAACCTTTGTTCCTGCTAAGCCTAGGCCATATAAATAGACAAATAAGAGCGACCAAATCTTTCAGTCATCTACCACTGAACTATTCCTTTAAGAAGTGTCATTTAGGAGCGGCTAGGTGGCGCAGTGAATAGAGCACCGGCCCTGGAGTCAGAAAGAGCTGAGTTCAAATCCAGCCTCAGACACTTAACAGAAAAACTAGCCTTGTGACCTTGGGCAAGTCACTTAACCCCAACTGCCCTCCAAAAAGCAAAAAAAAAGTGTCATTTATGAATATTGTGACTTATTTCAAGACAAAATGATACATATAAATGAGTGTTAGCCTCTCCTCTTTCTACTTTCCAAACTGTCTTTCATACCATTGCCAGATTAATCTTCCTGTTGTATAAACCACTCAAAATCTTGCCTTGAAGTTAGTGAATGAAGGTCAAACACCTTGGCCAGGCATTCAAGGTCCTCTGTAATGTGTCACTCTCTTACCTTTTCAGTCTTATTTCATATCACTGTGCTCTAGGTAACTTATGTCCCAGAATAACTTTAATATTCATTGTCTCCTCTATATTGTACAGGATTATCTACTACCTTTGTTCATATTTTTTTTTCCTTATGCCTGAAAGTCCCTCCCCCAAGTTTCAACTCATGCTTTAAAGGCCAAATCAAATGCCACCTATTTGAGATAGCTTTCCTATTTTAACTTCCTATTTCAGTCATATGTATTAATGATTTTGGTTCACATATCTCTTATTAAATATCATTTTGTTTGTAAGAGCTAACCTGCACTTTCACTTTATGGGTCTGATTGTCTGAGTTTCTGAAGTTCTGAGGTTCATTTCAGACTCTGGAAGTATAAATTGATTTAAGTACCTTGTGGGATTGGGAAGAGGAGGCATAAAACACTGTATCATTGCTTTAAAATATGTAATTGGTTATATAGCTTCATTTTAATCAGAATTAAGCTTGCTAAGCACCATGCCCCATAATGTATTGTGTTCCCTTGATTGCTCATATCGATTCAGATTACTTGGAGAGTTTCCATGACTCTGCACTGTGGCTGTTATTGTATACAACGTTCCCCTGGTTCTGCTCCCCTCGCTCAGTATCAGTTCATCAGTTCATCTTAGTCTTTCCAGTTTTTCTGAAGTCTGCCAGCTTATCATTTCCTATAGCACAATAGTATTTCATTGCATTCATATACCACAAGTTGTTCAGCCATTCTCCAATTGATGGGAATTTCTTCAGTTTTCAATTTTTTGCCACCATAAAAAGAGCTTATATATATATATATATATATATATATATATATATATATATATATATACATATATATGATAATTTATGATTTATGCTAATGATTTATGTGGGTTTATTTTATATCCTGCAAATTTGCTAAAGTTGTTTATTTTTTCAGGTAGTTTTTCACTTTATTCTCTAGGATTTTCTAAGTATATGATATAATATTCATAAAGTGATAGCTTAGTTTCTTCTTTCCCTAATCCAATTCCTTACATTTCTTTTTCTGCCTTTATTGCTAAAGCTATCATTTCTAGTACCATATACTGGTAATGATAATAGACATCTGTTTTTCATCCTTGATCTTATTGGAAATGCTTCTAGCTTATCCTCATTATATAAAATACTTGCTGATGGCTTTAGGAAGGTGCTATTTATCATTTTAAAGAAGACTCCATTTATTCCTATGCTCTCTAGTGTTTTTAAGAAGAATGGTGTGGTATTTTCTCAAAAGCCTTTTTCTGCATCTATCAAGATAATCAAGTTTTTCTCTGAGTATTGTTCTTGTGATCAATTATGCTGATAGTTTTGTTTTTCTAATACTGTACCAGCCCTGCCTTCCTGGTATAAATCCTACCAAGTCATAGTGAATTATTCTCATGAGAAATTGCTGTAGTCTTTTTGCTAATATATTATTTAAAATTTTTGCATTCATATTCATTAGGGAAATTGGTCTAGAATTTTCTTTCTCTGTTTAACTCCTCCCCATTTAGGTATCAGAAACATATTTTATTGTAAAAAATATTTGGTATGACTCCTTCTTTGCCAATTTTCCCAAATAGTCTATATAGTATTGGAATTAATTGTTGTTCAAAGGTTTGAGAGAATTCACTTGTAAATCCATCTGACTTTGGAGATGTTCCTTCTCCCCTACCACCACCACCTAGGGAGTTCATTGATGGCTTGTTCATATTTGTATCTGAGATGGAATAAGTATTTTACTTTCTCTTCTGTCAATCCATGTAATTTGTCTTTTTTGCAAATATTCAAACATTTCACTAAGATTGTCAAATATATGGGTACTCAGTTGGGCAAAAATAGTTCCTAATTATTATTTTAATTCCCTCTTCATTGGTGGTGAATTCACCTTTTTAACTTTTGGTACTAATAACTTTTTTTCTTTCTTAATTTTTAATCAGATTGACCAAATATTTATAAATTTTATTCATTTTTTTCATAAAATCACCTCAGTTTTATTTATTAGTTCAACAGCTTTCTTAATTTCAATTGTGTTAACCTCTCCTTTGGTTTTTAATATTTGTAATTAGGCATTTAATTGGAAGTTTTTAATTTTTAGTTGCATGCCCAATTCTTTGATCTCTCCTTTCTCTATTTAATTCATACAAGCCATTTAGGGATATGAAACTTGCCCTAAGAACTACGCTCTGCATCCCATAAATTTTGATGTCTCATTATTGTCATTCTCTTGGATAAAGTTAGTGATTATTTCTGTGATTTGTTGTTGGACTCACTCATTATTTAGTGTTATGTAGCTTCTAATTAATGTTAAGTCTGTCTTTTCATGGCTTTTTGTTACACATAATTGTGAAAAATGTTAGTAGTTTGATTCCCACAAAGTTCTATAAGAACAAATGGCTTTTTCAAAAACAGATCCTGCACATGACATGTAGGAAAGTATAAATCAGGCTAAGACAGGAAGGGTAGAGCCCTAAATCTAATCATATAGCTGGAAGAAGTCTGTAAGTTTACCCTTTGAAGGGGGCTGAGATAAGCTGGCTCAGATCAACTGGGTGTCAAAGGATGGTCACAAATTTTTCATTAACATTCATGCTTAACTAGCCTATGTAATGAATAGGTCATAAATATTGTGACCCAGAAGAACTCAAACAAATCCCAGTTCTGAAGGGAGGAACAAGACAGGAAATTCAAATGGAAGCAGCATAAAAGGGTTGGCCTTTGTCTGATTTTTTTTTTGGTATTCTTTTCAGGAGGCTACCCATTTATTCATTACAAAATAAATGTAAAATAAAGATAATTCCTCGCTCTCCAATAAGTATTGTTTATTCCTAGACTGAACATGTTAATGATATAAATTTTATTGCATCATTATCTGAAAATAATATATTTAATATTTTTGCTTTCTGCTTTGGATTGTGAGATTTTTGTGCTCTAGTACATGCTTTGTTTTTGTATAGGTGCTAGGTATGCTGACAAAAATGGTATGTTCCTTTCTATCCCCATTCAATTTTTTTTTCCAAGAGGTCTATCATATCTACCTTTTCTAAAATTCTATTCACCTCCTTAATGTCTTTCTTGTTTATTTTGTGGTTGGATCTATCTAGTTCAGAGAGGGGGAGGTTGAAGTCCCTCACTAATATAATTTTGCCGTCTATTTCTTCCTCTAAATTGCTTAACTTCACCTCCAAGAGTTTAAATGCTATACCACTTGGTGAATATATGTTTAGTAATGATATTACTTCATTGTCTATAGTGCCATGTAGCAGCAGATCTATTTTTTTGTTTTTACTCTGTTTGGGATCAGGCTTGTTACACCTATTTTGTTTTGTTTTGTTTTTCTTCAGTTGAAGTATAATATATTCTACTCCAGACTTTAACCTTTACTCTCTGTGTATCCCTCTGTTTCAAATGTGATTTTTTTTTCCAAAAACATACTGTAGTATTATGGTTCTTTTTCAATATATTTTGCTATCTGATTCTATTTTATGGGAGAGATCAGCCCATTCACATTCACAGTTTTGATTACTATTTGTGTCTTTCTCTCCATACTATTTATGCTTTTCTTTATCCTTTTTCCCTTTCCCTCCTCACTAGGGTTTTGCCTTTGACCATTACATTCCTTAATCTGCCCTCCTTTCTATCAGCTTGCCTCCCTTTCCTTTACCTTTTCACTTACTATTTCTCCCTTTCCGTTTTGTGCCTCTGTCCCTTTACTTCCCTTCTACTATAATATATGTCTTTGTACCTCTTCAAGTGGCCTTTTCAATTTACCCTTTCCTGCCTTTTCCTTTACTCTTCTAACATTAAAATCATTTTTCAACACTTAAGGGTTTTTTTTTATCATTACATCAAAATCAACTTAAACCTATCCCCTCTATGTATTTCACTTCTATATGATGTAACAAACATACAGTTCTCCTGAGTTATAAATATCATCTTTCCATGTAGGAATATAAGCCTTTTGCCCTTATTGAATCACATGTTTTATTTCATTTTTCCTTTACTGTTTACCTTTTAATGCCATTCTTGGGTCTTGTTTTTGAAGATCAAATTTTCCATTGAGTACTAGTGTTTTCATCAGGAAATTCTGGAAGCCCCCTATTTCATCTAATGTCCATCTCATTTCCTAAAAGACTATGCTCAGTTTTTCTGGGTAGTTGATCCTTGGTTGTAATCCAAGCTCCTTTGTCTTGTAGAATGTAGTATTCCAAGTCCGACAATCTTTTAATGTAGAAGCTGCAAGGTCCTGCATCATCCTTACTATTACTCCACAATATTTCATTTTTTTCTTTCTAGCTGCTTGCAGTATTTTCTCTTTCATCTAATGTGATATTAACAAAAAATGAAGATCTTCCCCATCCATTAACAGGCCTATGTGACCACATGTGTCCCTTTTTCCCTTGGAACAGGTGTTGTGTTCCTAGGTATAATGGTACACAGGTTTTTCAATTGCAGCTGTGATACCTTCTGAGCAACATAGAGCCATTGCATAAGGAGGTGCTTGCTTAGGGGAAGGCTTTTTTTTATGAGGAGGCTTGCTTGCAGCAATACTTATGCATCTTTTGGTACTGGTCCAATTAGTCACTAAGCCACATGGGTTGTGATGCCTTCTGGCCCTGAACCTATTAATTGAAAATTTAATTATGAGTAGGACCTTTTGATTCCCTGGACAGGAGTCTGAGTAGTTGTTTGTTAAAAGCCCCCCAACTACATAGATGTGGGTGCTCTACTGGTCTGGTGGTATATATATAGATGGTTGTATTATTTTGTTTAGACAGTTGAAGGCCTGTCTATTGGATTCTTTCTTGGATACTCACTTCCTTCTCCTAATCTTTATTTATCTGCCTGTTAATTAAAATGAGATCTTTAATCTCTTTAAAGCTGTCTTTCCTTTAGAAAAGCAGATTAAATAACTTGTGCTAGCAGCCCACCCCGTGTGGTTACTAAGATATCTGATAATTCTGGAATTTGGCTCCCATAGCCCTTGGCCTTTTTAATTTAGGATCTCTTTTAAGAGGTTATTGGTATGTTCTTTTGATCACTAGTTTACTGATTCCAGGACCTCAGAAAAATTTTCCTTGATTGAAAGATGCCCTTTAGGCTCTTCTTTTGATCATGATTTTCAGGTAGACTGATAATCTTTAAATTATCTCTCATGGATCTATTTTCCAGGTCAGGTGTTTTTCCAGTGAGGTAGTTTACACTTTCTTGTATTTTTTTATCCTTTTGATTTTGACTGATTCTTCATGTCTCATAGAGTCATTATCTTCCACTTGCTCAATTCTAATTTATAATGAATTGTTTTCTTCAATTAGCTTTGGTACGTCTTTTTTTTTTTCCCCATTTGGCCAGTTCTATTTTTTAAGGAGTTATTTTCTTCAGTGTACGTTTTTTTTTCCATTTTGTCAATTATATTTTTAAATGAATTGTTCCATTTTTCTTCTGCCTCTCTAATCTGACTTTTAAAATCCTTGTTGAGCTCTTCTGAGATGGCTTTTTGAGGCTGAGACTAGTTTATATTCCCCTTTGAGTTGCTGGATGTGGGTATATTGACTATTTTTCCTCTCCTGAATTTGTGTTTTGATCTTCCCTGTCACCAATACACTTCTCTATGGCTATTGGTTTTCTTTGTTGCTTTTTATCTTGTTATTTGCTTTTTTTCCCTGGCTTTTAAATTTGACCTCTGCTTCCCAGGCCTAGTGGACAGTGTCCTAGACTTCTTGTGCTAGGGGTTTTTGTGCTGGGGTCTCAGTTGCTGGAGGTTGTAGTAGTCTGGAAGTTTACCTGGTGCTGAATTAGCTGCTGGTGGTAGCTGGTGTGTGCCTGCTGTTGGTACTTGACCACACATCTACCCTGGGAGTTAGGATCTCCTGCTGAGGTGGGGTTTCCTGCTGGATTGCTAGGACACCTTCTATTCTGTACTGATCCCCTTTAGCCACACCAAGAGGGACATTTCCCATTAATCTCCTTATCCTTCCAAGCTAAAAGACTGCTATACCTTATCTTTCTGCTGGCTTCGCTATACCAGGATTTTTCCAGAGGCAATATTCTCTGAGTTTTTCAAGTTCTGTAAGGGAAGGTGCAAGTGACTTACTGATTACTCCATCATCTTGGCTCCCATAAGTTTAAATTGGTGGCTTTCAAACATTCAGTCTGTGGGCTGATAGCTCCAGAAGCAGGCACTGCCATATATCTTGTGGAGGCCTGTGCTTCTCTCTCAGCCAGTTCTGACAGAATCCTCCTGCTGACTTTCTGAGTTATCTCTGGCATTTGTGGGATGAGAAGTCTGGAAAGCCCCACCGTTGCCAGTGATTCAGTTCCCTGAGGTCTTTGGTGTCTTTGCTGGGGTCCGGTCTGCAATGGCCCATCCCTCATAACAGACTGCGCTCCTTTCCTATACTGGTGCAATAGACCCATCCTATTGATCTTCCAGGTTTTCTTGGGCTGTAAATCTGCCTCCCTCTGTCTCCTTGTGGATTCTGCTGCTCTAGAATTTTTTAGTCACTGTTTAGAGGCATTTGTAGGGGTTTGGAGAAGATCTCAGATGAGTCCCTGCTTTCACTCTGCAATCTTGGCCCTACTGCAATTAAATTCTTTTCTTAGCATGCCTTAATATCTGAGCTATTTCTCTTATAGTAATAACATTTGTTTTATCCTTGCTGACTGATTTTTTGTAAATGTCCTTGATAAGCATCTTTCACTTCAGCCTGAAATGTCACAATTTTAATAATAGCAATTTTGCTTAATCATTTCTGGTGCTCACCAGAGAAGGTACTGAGAATATTTCTCACTCGACAATTGATTTGAATTCTAAATGAAACTTTTGTGTTCATAGTTTTGTTTATATTGAGGTTGTCTTCTTTTCCTATTAAGACAGTGTTAGTTATTAATTATGATTACGTAACAATGTAAAGGAAACAATTGATGCAAAATGGATACCATATCTCTTGTTGAAAGTTCTGATCATAGTTTTCCTACCTAGAAAACAAAAACAAAACTATTTTAGCCTAATTTGTCCTAATAGATTATAATGTAAAGATATTAACTTCATACTATAGGAGAATACATTTCCCTGATTGATGGTGTTGAAACCTTTTGTATCTCAGGAAATTAATAAAGCAGAAGTACTATGTAAATCTGGAAATATAATTAATTATTTAGTTATTTAATTAGATTATTTAATCTCAACTAGTAATTTGGAAGTCCAGACCTCCCAGTACAGGAATCTCTCTATGTGGTAAAACATAGTAATTGGTGGCAACTTTGTTTTAGAAAGATTCTGAAAAATTGAGAGCTTGTCACTTAAACATGGTCATAGAGCTGTTACGTTTATGTAAAAAAAAAGATGTTGGTATTATGATTAAATTTCTTTAAAAAGAAAATGTGAACATTTAGTTTAAATATGACCTCAGGAAACTCATAGCTGGGTGACTTTGGCAAGTCGTTTAATCTCTGTCTCAGTTGTCTCATCTTAAATGAGATAATAATATTATGTACACCCCAGTGTTATGGCAAGGATAATATGAAATGATATTTGTAAAGTATTTTCTCTGTGGGTCCTGGAGGAGAATGTAAAGGAATTGCTAAGGCCATCATTCCCTTATTGTTGTTTATTATTTCATCACTTGGAACATCAGCACAGTCAGACTAAAAGTAAACTAGACAGAAACATTTAGCACTTAAAAAGAATTCTAAACTTTTTAGGACTGTGCAGTGAAAACCAAGGGGCTGATAATGGAGCTAGTGGACATACAAATAAAGAGATCTTACCTGATGTGGGTGAGGACTGAGGGTGGTAAATGTCCACCCCATGGTCTATTACACAAAGGTTCAGGATCTTGCTGAGATAGAAACCACAAGACTACAGAAATAAAGCAGACTTGGGGCAAGACTGGGAAACTCCCATAAGTGGAAATTCCCAAGCTTATCCTATTATGGTTCTCAAAAGTAGGGTTTAGGTGACTCCTCAATCTTAAGAAACCAACTATGGGGGGACCCTGTCCACTAAAATACTGAGGTAGCTACCAGAGAAATTTAATTGAAACCTGAAGAGCCCCAGGAGCTATGGTTCTGTAGGGTGTGATCTAATGGAGTCAGTGCTGAAAAACTTTCTGCTTTTGATTTCTGGTGGCCTAGAATAACTACTAACTAAATTTATCTTTGTTTTTCAAGTTATTAGAAGACACCCTGTTTTCCTGAGCTAAGGCCAGCAAGTAGGCTGTGCCCTGAGCTTGGCATAACAACAATTCTTTACACTCACCCTCTAGATGACCTCAGTCACAGAAAAAATTCCAGAAAAGTTTCATATAATTATTATATTGATTTTCCCAGCACCAGGTATTCTCTGAGCTATAACAAGCATCTGTTGTATCCATGTTTGGATCATGAAGCCCTACTATTGTTGTAATGGCCATTTTGTGAACATCTCCCATCTCTCCCCATCATGGGTAAATTTTCCTAGGAGACCTCTGCAAACACAACAAAGCCTGCCTAGGCAAAAAACCTGCCAAGTAAATCTGCCCAAATCTGCCTCCTGGAACCCATAGCCCCCCCTTTTGTTCAGCTCTCAGAATAGACTTGGGAACTTTCCAGTTGGGCAACAAACTGATTGCTGCGTAATGACTTATAGGTAAAAAACTGATTCTCCTCCTTGCTCATAATAACTATCAAGTTGTGGTTTCCCCTTGGTAACAGTTATGTTGTGGCTCTTGTCTATATAAGCCCCGATCATATGCATCTCTGGGCTGCTTGATTTGGGTTGCCCTTTCAGTTGCCGGCTTATTAAACTCCACTTAAAACTATGAAAGGTCACACTTGTTGTCATTTTCAGTATACTACAGCTCACTGCTCAGTCATTGGTGTTGATATATCCAGCACTTGTGTTCTTGCTTGCCGTCCCTTTCCCTCACTTTGAAATTAAAACTCTGTTCAATTCCTGACTCTCCTAACCTTTGCTCAGCTCTGGCCACTCATAGGTGAGACACCAGTTCCATCTGGTTGATAACACCAGTCAACAGTAGGTCAATAAGGATTTATTAAGTGTCTACTATGTACAAGACAACTTATTAAGTACTAGGGACACAAAGAAAGGTAAAAGACAATCCTTGCCCTCAAGGAGCTCATAAACTAATTGCATACAAACAAAATTTATGTAGTATAAATTGGAAGTAAATAAATGAGATATAGTACTACCATTAAGGTGCAGTAGGAAGGGACTGGCAGCTAAGTGGCATAGAATTCAGTCTCTGAGGTTAGGGAGACTCATTTTCCTGAATTCAAATCAGACCTCAGACATTTACTAAGTGTGTGACTCTGGGCAGTTACTTAACCTTGTTTAATTCAATACTGGAGTTATAGTTGAGTTACTTCAGTCCTGTCCTACTCTTCACCTCCCTTTTGGAATTGACAAAGATACTAGTGTGGTTTGCCATTTCCTTCTCCAACTCATTTTACAGATGAGGAACTGAGGCAAACAGTGTTACATGACTTGCCCATGGAATAGCAAACCATTCCAATGTCTTTGCCAAAAACAACATAAATGGGGTTACAACAGAACATTGGGAAGGAGATATGTTCTTTGTCCCTTTTAGTTAACTAAAATGAATTCCCTCTTCATCTGCTCCAGAAAGATGGAGATCAGCTAGAGAAGGGATGAAGTTTTTAAAGTAAATTGATTGTATAGGTTGGATTTATTCAGCTACTTGAAGACCTCTCACTCCTTATGTCCATTCTGTTTTGGGGGTCAATTAAATCACACCTCTTATGTGGAACCCCACAGAATGTCTTTAGATGTTAGATATCAGTGCTCCCCCTACTCCCTACCATATCCCTCCCACATGCACCCATGCACACAATTATATAGGTATGGGCTAATGAATTGCTGAAAATCATTCCAGATGTGGAGGTATGTGTGGCTTGGCCCAATATTAATATCAATACTAACACCTTTCCACCGGCTCTGCCATATTTCAGTGAGTTGCCAAAATGACAAACACAAAAGGAAAAAGGAGAGGGACGCATTACATGTTTTCTAGGACCTTTCGAAAACATGGTGTTCTCCCTTTGGCTACATATATGCGAATATATAAGAAAGATGATACTGTAGATATCAAGGTTATGGGCACAGTTCAGCAAGGAATGCCCCACAAATGTTACCATGGCAAGACTGGACAGGTCTGTAATGTTACTCAGCATGCTGTAGGCATTGTTGTAAACAAACAGGTTAAGTGCAAGATTCCAGCCAAGAGAATTAATGTGCGTATTGAGCATATTAAGGATTCCAAGAGCAGAGATAGCTTCCTGAAGTGGGTAAAGGAAAATGATCAGAAGAAGAAGGAAGCCAAAGAAAAAGCCACTTGAGTTCAGCTGAAACGCCAGCCTGCTCCACCCAGAGAAGCACACTTTGTGAGAACCAATGGCAAGGAACCTGAGCTGTTGGAAGCAGTTCCCTATGAATTCATGGCATAAGTGATTGTAAAAAAAAAAAAAAAGAACAATAAAAAAATCTTGGATTATGGAAAAAAATATCAATACTAATAGATACTCTAGGAACAGAGGGAAAGGTCACAGAGCCTTCCACCCTCCCAAAGGGGCAAAGGAGAATGACACTATCCTCAAGAAGAAGCTTTGGGTGTGACTCTTGGAACTTGGGGTTGATAAAAATGTAATTTATAGCCAGTCAGTAAGGATGCTTTTAAAACTACATTGTACTAAGACACCAGAACACTAGGAACCTGATAGCCTCATCAAAGTCTGAAGTATCCCCTAAAGCAGTGGTTCTCAACCTTCCTAATGACTCCACCCTTTAATACTCATATGTGGGCTTATCTGCATGTGGGCGGACCTGCGTGGATACAGATAAAGGGGCGGTGTCTCGGTTCCTAAGACCATTGGAAATACATGTTTTCTGATGGTCTTAGGTGACCCCTGTGAAAGGGCTGTTTGACCCCCAAAGGGGTCACAACCCACAGGTTGAGAACTGCTGCTCTAAAGCCTTTGTACCATTTGGATCATTTCAGCGAGGTTACAGAGGACAGTACTTATAGGGAAGGTGTTCTATAGGCTCAGGACTTTTCAGCCACCTCTAGGCATGTTGTAAGTCAAATGGAAAGATTTAAAGTTACCCCAACCATCCCATGTAGTTAGAAGCATACAATATTGGGTCCCCAGGGCATGAAAGATATTTCTTCTCTAATGACAGAGATAAAGGAACCTGGAATACTTTATATACCACATCCTTTTACAATAATTTCATGTGTAAAGAAGGAAGATGGTACCTTGAAGTTTACAGTAGACAACAGAGAGCTGAATAAAATTATCATATCTATCTTGACAGCAGTTCCTAATCTCCTCAATGTTGTAGACCAAGTGACTCTCATGGAGAGTAAATAATATGGGGCTATCAACCTGGTCAATACTTTTTTTTTTACCCCTTTATATCTATGGCAACAAGTCAGGAACAGTTTGCTTTCAACTGGATATGATTCCAACATACTTTAATTGTCTTTCCCTAGGACTTTCTTTCATACTGTCACATTATAGTGGATAGAGACCTGAAAGAGATCTATCTTTCCTGAGTGCATTTTTCTATATTATCCCATTGAAGACATAATGCTAAGAGTAGGCCACATTAAGAGAAGTTGTAGATCAGACAATGACACATATAAGGCATAAAAGGTGAGAAATTAATAGTAAGAAAATCCAGAGTCCAACATGCTTAGTCAAGTTTGGGAGGATACAATGGTCAGGAAGTCACCACGGATTCTTGGAATAGTCCAGAAAAATACACTGACACTTTTTCCCCGCCATGGTCTAAGAAGAAAGTTCACAGATTTATTGGATTGTTTAGATTTGGGAATCTATATAGGAAAATCCACATTCCTCTCTGGATGTTCTAATGTTCTCCATTTACTGAGTTACCCATAAGTCACTGTCTTTCAAGTAGAGCCCAGAAAAGTCTACAGCTGTGAAAGATGTAAAATAGGCTGTCCTTCAGGTTCTTTCCTTTGGCTCTTATGATCCTACAAAGTCCAAGATTCTGAAGGTTTCTGTCCATAAAAGACCAGGTTGATTATAGGCTTTGGCAGGCACCTAAGGAGTCCAAATTCAGCTACTGTTATGCGTTAGGATTGCAGATTTTCCCAGAGTAGTTGCTCACTTTCCTGATTTTGAAAAGCAGTTATTTGCCTCTTATTGGTTGTTACTAAGGGGATTACATAAGGTCTTATATCATGCTTTGTGTGAAATTGCCAGTTATGAGGTTGGGTAAGGTAACATGATTCCTCAAGCAAGATGAATAGAGCACAGGAGGTTATTGCTAAATGGCAATTATACATTAGAAATCATGCTTGTCGGGGTCCTTCCAATATTGTGCTCTTTACAAATAGATGGTATCTATGTTAGAGAGTGAGGTCTCCAATCCAGACCCTAAAATCTTGCCTCCTTTACTTACCTAATAGGCTCCTTAAAAATGTCATTTTAGGGGAGCAGAGTCAAGATTGTGGCATAGAAGCAGCAAAACTCCGTGGCTCCCCCCATAACTACCTCAAATATACCTACAAAATATGACTCTAAACAAATTTTAGAGCTCCAGAAACCACAAAGTGACTCAAAGCTAATCAAAGTGATAGAGAAACAAATCTCCCACTGAAAGCAGCTGTATCAACAATGCAGTATTCACAATGCCTACAGTAACTATAAGTATGCTTATAGTTACCTCAGGCAAAGATTCTCCTCTCCTCACTCATTCAACTGCTCAGCATCCAGGCAGCTTGCTCCTGGCAACTCTACCCTCCCCATTCCCCCACCCCACCCCTGCAATTTCCATCCCTGGCAGCCCTGAGTAGGAGTTCTTAGCAGACATTCTGGCTGGCTCAAAAAAGAAAAAGAAGTTTGTGACACAAACACAGCTGCTGCTGGATTGGGGTTAATAATCCTGTATAGAAGAGGCAAGGGATAACTATTACAAAGGAGGGGAAGAACAGGAAGGCAAAAGGGAATGAGCCAACCTTACTCTCACTGAATTTGGCTTAGGGTGAGAATGACATGCACTCTAAATTGGGCATCTTGCCCTACAGGTGAGGGGGGGAAGGGGATGAGAGAGGGGATTATGGAGGGGAGGGCAGATTAGGGGTGAGAGTTGTTAGAAGCACACACTTTTGTAAAGGGAGAGGGACAAAGTAGAGAATAGAACAAGTGGGGGGTGGGAAAAGATGGAGCAAAATATAGTCAGTCTTTTACAATATGTCCATTGTGGAGATATTTTGCATGACTACACATATATGGCCTGTATTGAATTGCTTGTCTTACCAGTGGGGGTAGGTGATGAAGGAGGAAGGGAAATAATCTAGAAATTAAAGTTAAAATATATATATATATATGTATACATATATACAAACATATACATATCATCATTATTATTATTAATTATTATTATTTACATGCAACTGGGAAATAAAATATAAAGGCACTGAGGTGGGGAGATCCATCTTGCCCAACCATAAAGTCAGAGGGGTTATAGGAGAGGATATAAGAGAGAGTAGATTGGTGTAGAGAGTATCTAGTGGGATCGCTGTTTTGGGATGGTAGGTAGGGGAAAAACAGCGAGAAATTTTGTAACTCAAAATCTTGTGGAAATGAATGATCTAAACTAAAAATAAACAAAAGTTAATTTAAATAAAAAAAGAAAAGTCATTTTATCCAGTTATCCAGTGGTTTCATCTGCTCCAAGAGTAATACCTAACTTAACTTCAATAGCTACTAATCCAATCATAGGAGATACCATGGTAAGTCTTTCCAGCTAATTAACCTCCAGAATGCATCATTGACATGTGAAAGAGCCTTGAGGGATGAAGCACAGAAGATTTTCATGTGAATTAGTTCTTTGGCAGTGGCTATGTGCCTGGCCAACAGTCTAGACCAGTGATTCTCAACCTTCCTAGTGCTGCCACCCTTTAATACTATTCCTCATGTTGTGGTGACCCCCAACCATAAAATTATTTTTGTTGCTACTTCATTACTATAATTTTGCTACTGTTATGAATCATAATGCAAATATCTGATACGCAGGATGTATTTAAATTGAACATAAACCACAGGTTGAGAACCACTGGTCTAGACCTTCAGGTCATAGAACTAGAGAAAGATTCTCTCATTTGGGGACATGACCAAGAAAGTAATTTTGCTAATACTTCCCACAGCCTATGGTTATTTGTGGGGCATGTCAACATCCAACAGAAAAACAGACTAAATAACCAAGTTCAACCTGTTATAAGACTTGAGATAGTCCTTCCAAGGGAAAGCAGAAATGCCTAGGCCCTGCATTTTTTTCCTTTCCCTCTTTTCCTCTCCCTAGTCAACAATAACAAGCATTGTAATTTGCATCTTCTTAGACTTGGTATCCCACATAACATCAAAGATAGGTAGTACTTAACATGGGTGAAACTGAGCCAGTAGCCCTAGGATGCCAACATTTCCAGAGCATAACCTATATTTTGACATAAAAAAGAAAAAAAAAAGTTCACTCTCTGAGGATTATTCCTATATTCTAAAATTTCTGTGATACCAGCACAAAATAATTTCTAAGACTATGGATTTCAAAGTTTTCTGTTTGTTTTTTTCTCTTTTCTGAAATCCACCACCACCAATAGCTAAAAAAGGAACAGGAAAAATAGTATCAATAGTATAGATAAATTTTGGAGTGAAAACAGTAGTTAAAATGTGGATAAAGAAAATCAGATATTTTTGACATGAAATTTCTTTTTAACAAAATTTTTGTGTTATGTTTAAATTTTATAACTCTTTCCATTCATGCCTTTCATGGGTAGATATTTTGAATTTACCTATATGCATGTAATATTTGTGATTTTCTTTTATGACAATTAAAGATTTCAAAAACTGAATGAAGCAGAATATAATCACTTACTATAACTCTTCATTAAGAATTGAAATAAAAAATGAACCTACTAGACAGTTGTGTCACGTAGGATCATACAGCATTCATGAAAGGAAATTGTGACCACAAAACTACAATTTCCAATGCAAAGACTCTACTCTATTTCCTTAATTTGTAACTTGAGTAAGCTATCAAACCATGGCCACCAGACATGCTTTACAAATGATTCTGTCAAGATGTTTTTAATCCCATTTCACAGATGGAGAAAAAAAAACTAAATCTGAGAGTTCAAATAATTTCTGTGCTTTGCCACATTAACTACATGGCTATGCACAGGCCTCAACCTCTCAGAGTATCAGCTTCTTTCTGTGACACTGAGATAATATGTGTAGTGCTTACTTCAGAAGATTCTTTTGAGCTTCAAATGAAAGCATACATGTCAAGAATTTTACAAATTTTGAAGTATCCTAAGTGTGTATTAGTAATAATATCAATATCAGCATCCAATGGCCCTATTCACCATCTAAATGTGTCTCCAAATGGGATCAAAAGAAACTGTTGATTCACCAAAAATCTTCTGTATTTTCTCCATGGTCTGACTTTGCTACAAAATCTGTTGGTTTTTGACTCCTATTCTCTTGTTCCATACTCTAGAGCTGATGATGCCTGAGGTATAAAGGAAATCAAAATTAAGCTAAAGTAAATAAGATCATGAGGTAGGGGCAGGGTTAAGTGCCAATTGAATGAGAACAGAAAGAATTAGCCCAAGAAGCTATGTAGTGGGAATATAAATCTTAGGATCATGGAGATAAAACTATAAAGGACTTTCTTTAAAAGTGATCTAGCCCAATACTTTCAATTGTTAAAGTGAGGATATTGTCAATCAATCAATTTCTTTCTTTCTTTCTTTCTTTCTTTCTTTCTTTCTTTCTTTCTTTCTTTCTTTCTTTCTTTCTTTCTTTCTTTCTTTCCTTTCCTTTCCTTTCCTTTTTTTTTTTTGAAAGGGGAAGGCAAGGCAATTGGGGTTGTGACTTGCCCAAGGCTAGTAAGTGTCAAGTGTCTGAGGCCGGATTTGAACTCAGATCCTCCTTACTCTAGGGCTGGTGCTCTACTTACTATACCTCCTAGCCACCCCAATCAATCCCATTTCCATGGCTGTTACCTAAGAACACATTTCAGATGCCTATGTAATAGTAGCTGTCTCCTTTGTTTAAAAAAATAAAATAAAATAAAAAGTTTGTTTTGTTTTATTTTTCTTCCCTTTCACTAATGGAAAAGAGTTTTTGGATAATATAACCTCTGTCTCAGGTGAATGTAGAGGATGGAAAAAAATGTCTATGTTTTATAACATCCTAGATCTAGGGTAAAAAGGGAACCTAAAAGAAGATTTTATCTAATGGTGCCAAAGTCAAATAGAAAAAGAGGCCACTAAAGTGTATGTAAGGTTCCTCAGGTCCTCCTGACTCCAGAGCCAGTGCTCTATTCACTGCACCACCTAGCCATCCTGAAAGTAACCGTTCTCTTATGGAAATGTGTTAACAACAATGCCCATTTTTATTTTGCCTTTACTTTAAAAGCTTCCTGCAACAACTATGATTGAAATAGAGTTTTACAAATTTATACTGTATTATTATAATTATTATTTATTGTCATTATTATTATCATTATGTCATAAATGTGTAATGGAAAAGGGTCTTAACAAGCACCCAATTTAACTCACACCTGAAAATGATTATCCTCTAAAACATACATTGAAGAATTACCATTCAATCTTTGCTTGAAAACTTCCAGTGAAAGAAAATCTATTATTTCTCAAAGTAGTCTATTTCACTTTTAAATAATGCTAATGTTTTAATTTTTTACAGTGATTCCTCATATAGGAAGTGTGTTTTGGATCCCTCTTTTAGAGTCTGGTTGACTACATCTTAACCTCAGGGTTCTAATAATACCTAAGAAGTTGGGAGTGGTCTCTTGAGTTTTAAATATCTGATTTCACACACATAGTTCTGTAGCACTCTAATTCCATTTAGCCACTTAACATCAATTAGCCTTTAAAAAGAAATATTTAAGAGGTGGCTAGGTGGTGCAGTGAATAAAGCACCAGCCCTGGAGTCAGGAGGACCTGAGTTCAAATCCAGCCTCAGACACTTAACACTTAGCAGCTGTGTGACCTGGGGCAAGTCACTTGACCCCCAATTGCCCTGCATTCCCCCTCTGAAAAGCTAGTAATGATAATAATAATAATAACAATAATAAGGAATATTTATTTCAAAGATAAAACAAAAGTATAACCATTTCCCTCCAGTACTTTGGGAGGAACATTTTCATATATACCTTCTTGATCTCTGGGGAGAATGAATTCAAGTTTAGTTCAGTTACTCTACAACATTGGTCCCATCAATTTCACATCCAAAATCCAATATCAGTGATGGGTAAGTCCTTATCTCAGATACCTCCTGCACTTCATCCCTAAAGCCACCCCTGAAAGTCACAAGAACATTGATGCTAAACTGTCTATAAACTTGTTGAGATGCTTAGATGCCAGAAAACCAGAAGCCTGATCCCCTGATCAGATGAAACAAGATTTGAATTTCCAGTCCCTTCACTTAGAAAAGAAAAAATGCAGGCCCCAGTACCTACTTCATAAGATCATATGTCTCCATCAGCAGGGAGAAACCCCAAAGCTGAAATGGGTTATCTTTTTGGCTGTGGGTAGCTATTGCTGCAGCTGCAGCTTTTTACTTTGATAAGGGTTATCTTTTTGGGTCAGGATGTATAGGACTTACCTATACCCACCTCAACAGACCTCGGGCGTCCCCGGCTCCCACTTATTCTGGGAGAATCAGCTGTACAGAAGACTCAAGATACAGGACTTGCTTCTAGCTTTTATTGAGAGTACATTCTCTCTCCCTGGTGTGGCTGGATCTGCTCTATCCTTCTCCTTCTATCTCCTCCTCCTCCTCTTGCTCCACCTCCAGGGCCCCTTGGGGCCCCTCCCCTGGCTGTGCCCTCGCCACAGTGAGCCAATCGTGCACCACCCTGAAGGTAGAGAGGTCATACCTCCTTTTCCATGTATGCCTTCCTCCAACATGCGCAATCTTGCTTTTTGCAGATAAGTGCAGTCCTTGCATTCTACCCCCAAGTGATCACGTGCACTCCTGTTAGCTGAGGGTCAGTCCAACCCACAGTTCTCACAGTGAAGTATCAAGGACCCTCTTTAGGAGTCTCCACCCCACGTGAGGAATCAGAGACCTTACAAAAGCCTTGCAAAATTATGAACAAAATAATCAAACCATGAACTGAGCAGCCACAAGTAAATAACCATGGCTCTGGTTGCTAGTATTTTTTAATGCCCCCACAACCAAAGAGTTTCCTACTGACCATATGATAGGCCAACTAGAACCAGTAACAGACATTTACTCTCCAATGTCTCTCCAAGGTGCTTATATGACACATCATCAAAACTCTCTTACAAGAAGGTTCTTCAGCCTTCTCCACATGGGGAGATACTGTTAGGGGAGATCCTCCCATCAGGCCTCTATTTTCCTCTCTGCAACTTCTACCCTTTGATCCTCATTTAACTCTCTGAGTGCAAGTAGAACAAATCTATTACCTTTTTTATATGTCAGCTCCTCAAATACTTAGGGACTTATGCTCATATTTTTATCCTTTTCAGGCTAAATGTCTCTAAGTACTTCAACCAGTCTTCTTAGAACTTGTTTTGGAGGCTCTTTACTCTCTCCTTGGTCCTCTTCTGAACACTTTAGCTTATTAATTATCTCCCTAAAATATGTCACCTAGAACTGAATACAATGCCCCAGACATAGTTAAAACAAGGTAAATCACAACAGGATGTCTGCCTCCTTCTTTCTATTATCTGTGCTTCTTGAAGAAGCCTATGGGCTTAAGAACATTGTCATAAAAATGGTTGCCCAGCCATGCTTCCTCTGTCTTATACTTGTGAAGTAGATTGTTTTGAACACATAGAAGACAGAATTATGTAAAACTGCAATAATCTGGAAAACAAAAGGGTATGTTGATTAAAAGTCATTTTTTCTTGATGTTCCTTGAAAATTAAAGGAGTTGTAACTACCCTCCTGCATATTGCTATGGTCCATACAACAACCTGATTTGTGCCCCAAAACATGATGTAATGATTCATCACCAACTCCAAAATGTTACTCAAAAGTCTAATATTTTGAAAAAAATATTCAAAATGGTTATTCTTTGCAAACCTTTCCACCCATCTCTCTAATATAAGAACAAAAATATTGGGAACTTTAAAAGTTTTGAAGGGTTTGTCATAAAAATATAGAAAAGTGAGTTGTATTTATGTGACAGGAATATGTTCATGTTATCTCAGTCATTACTTTTGCTTGCTAAATGTTTCCCATACCATTTATCATAGAAGAAAATTAAAAGTGTGGGTTTTCTTTATTTAAGTATTCTTTACTTTAAATATAAAATCTTTTCAAAAGAACAGATCAGAGAAGTATTAAGACTATGAAAAAAATCCATAATGGACTGAAATCTCACTGATAGCTCCATAATCACATGTATTTATGTAAATTATACTCAATTTTCTTTCTATCTTAAAACCTCACTTGCATTACTATGCAAAAAATGCTATTAAATACTTTAGCCTTAAAAACTTTTTCCAGCACACAGCAGAGTATCTGGCACATAGTAGGAACTTATTGAATTTTTGTTTACTTGATTTAAAAAAGAAAAAGGAAACAAAATCACAGAATTTCAAGATCCATCCTATCCAAGTCATAGCTGAATGAATAAATGGATTAATAAAGAGACATTTATTAATGATCAACAATGTGTCAGGCACTATGCTAACCCCCTGGAGATATAAACACAAAAATGAGACACTGCTTTTTAATGGGAGAATAAAAGACATACAGAAGAATAATAGACTACAAGTAAGGAAGTAAGAAAGAAGTTTTGGCCGTGGGAATCACAGTGATTATGAATGGAGTCATAAGGCTGTCTCCTATACTCTTTCTAATAATTTATAACAATAATAATAGCATGACTTTGATTACTCTATGGGTGAGAGAAGGAGGAGAAACCTTTAGGAGTAGAACAGACGGAAAGGTGTCTGTAATGGGTAGTTTCCAGATTTCCTGGTGGAGAACTAGATAAAATGTGAAGAATGATCCAGAGTTTTAGTTTTCACTCAATCACTAACCAATCTGTACAGCTCAGTCCCAAAACAGATTGCCAAAGGTAAAGAAAAATGTTCCTGTCTACTTTATTCAACAAGTATTCACTCAGCCTTTGTCTTAGAGATCTACAAAGAGGCTGAACACGGTACCTTGGATAGGAGTTTATTCCTCTTAAAGACAGCTCTGATTTTTAGGAAGTGTGTTTTTTTAATTTGTTTTGTTTGTTTGTTTCCTCCTGCATTAATCCTAAATCTGTTGATGTACAACCTCCTCCCATCTCCCTGTCCTTTGATATCAAGGACATTTTATAGAGTCACATGACAATTCCTTACATACATGAAGAAAGATAGTATGTCCTTTCTAAGCCTCTTTCCCATTCTAACTTTTGCAGCTTCTCAAACTGAATTTTATGTTACTTGAATCTGAACTAATTTATTGCAGTGAGATTTTATGGCAATGAGGTAACAAGAGGTAAAATTAAAATCTATTCATTTTAAATTAATTAGATATCATGTTATTTTTCATATATTATATATGTATACATGTAAGAAAGTGCACAACTTAGGAACTCCTACAGAGACACTCATGTGTAGGCAACTCATGTGTAGTTAAAATTATTTGAAAGTTGTCTGGGAGAATCAAGAGGTTAAGTGATCACACAGCCACTGCGGCAAGACTTGAAATCATGTATTTCTGACTCTAAATCCAACCCTCTATAAATTACAGCATCATGCATAATTTTAACATTACACCTTAAGAAATGCTTAAATATAATGTTAAATTGAAATGTTTGAGAATCAAATTTGCTAAATAAAAGAATGAATATACTCATGGTGGGGGGGGGGCATAGCCAAGATGGCAGAGTAATAGCAGGAACTTGCTTGAGCCCCGCTCTAACCACCTCCAATATCTGTAAAAAGTGACTCTACACAAAGTTTAGAGCCACAGAACCCACAAAGTAAAGGAAAGAAAATCTTCCACTTAAGGCAAACTAGCAGGCCTACAGGAAGTGTCTATCACACAGGGCTAGGAGCCAGGTGTAGTCCCATGTGAGCCATGCTGGCTCAGACTCATGGCCCAGACCAGCCAGAGCAGAATTCAGGATAGTGAATCACCAGCAGTTGTTATGGTTTCCAAACTTCTCAACACATACACATCTAAAAGAAAACAAGAGGTCAGTTGGGAACTCTGTTGGAACTGGGAGAGGGAAGAGGATGATCCCACCCCTGCCCCAGGGGCAAGAGGTGGTGGTTACAGCTGCTACCACATGGATGCCTACTGATTTTCTGTCTTGCAGATTGTAGGGGGAACAAGCAACCATTCAGAGGGTAATTGCTCTTGCTTTGACCTGATTGGATCTGGGTCACAGTCTTGGGTGGTAGTTCTGAGGTGATGAATGCTAGTGTTCCAGAGTTTGTGGTGTATGTAGAGAGGGTGCCTTCCTCATAGCTCTGACAACAACTCTGTCAGCAACTGTGATAACCCCAGAACTTTGGGACAGAGGTGTCTCCACTCTGGAACAAGAGTTCTACCATGGCAAAGAGCTCAGGAGTCAAGTATTTGGTTAGCAAGAAGAGCAAGCGCAGGAAGCACAAACACAACATAGAATCCTTTATTGGGGACAAAAAGGATCAAGACATGGAGCAGGAGGAAGACAGCAAAGTCAGAACTCATGCATCAAAAGCCTCCAAGAAAAATATCAACTGCTCATGGAGGAACTGAAGAAAGATTTTGAAAATCAAGTTAAGAGAAGAGAACGGAAGGAAGAGAAATGAGAATGATGCAAGAAAACCATGAAAAACCAGAGTACAACAGAATGACTGAAGAAAATAATACCTTAAAAAATAAACTAACTCAAATGGCAAAAGAGGCAAAAGAGGCCCAAAAAGGAGAAGAATTCCTTAAAATGCCTAAATGGACAGATGGAAGAGGAATTTCAAAAACCTCATTGAAGAGAATAATTCCTTCAAAATTAGATTGGGGCAAATGGAAGCTAATGACTTTATGAGAAATCAAGATACTATAAAACAGATCCAAATAATTGAAAAAAAGTAGAAAGCAATTTGAAACCACCGACCTGGAAAATAGATCCAGGAGAGACAATTTAAAAATTATTGGAATACCTGAAAGCCATGATCAAAACAAGAGCCTGGAAATCATCCTTCAAGAAATTCTCAAGGAAAATTGACCTGATATTCTAGTACCAGAGGGCAATATAGAAATTGAAAGAATTCACTGATCATTTTCACTCTTGAAAAAGATGTCAAAAAGAAAACTCCTAGGAATATTATAACCAAATTCCTGAGGTCCCAGGTCAAGGAGAAAATATTACAAATGGTCAGGAAGAAACAATTTTACTATTGTGGAAACACAATCAGGATAACACAAGATTTAGGAGCTTCTGCATTAAGGGATGAAAGGACTTGGAGTATGATGCGGTGGAGGTCAAAGAGCTAGGATTAAAGCCAAGAATCACCTACCCAGCAAAACTGAATATAATGCTTCAGGGGAAAATATGGTCATTCAATGAAATAGAGGACTTTAAAGCATTCTTGATTAAAAAACCAGAGGTGAACAGAAAATTTGACTTTCAAATACAAGAAGCAAGAGAAGCATGAGAAGATAAACAGGAAAAGGAAATCATAGGGAATTTATTAAAGTGAAACTATTTACATTCCTACATGGAAAAACGTAATTGTAACTCATGAGACTTTTCTCAGTATGAGGATAGTTAAAGGTAATACCTATACACACACGCATATGCATATGTATATGCATATTTATATGTATGTGTATATATGTATGTGTATGTCTGTGTGTGTCTGTGTATATATGTATGTATTTTTGTATGTATATGTGTATGTGTGTGTATAGGAGGGTGAGTGTATAAACACATATGTGAGTGTGTATATGTGTGTGAATGTATACATAGACAGAGGGCACAGAATGAGTTGAATATACAGGGATGATATCTAAGAAATAAAATTAAGGGGTGAGAGAGGAATACATTAGGAGAAGGAAAAAGGGAAAGATTGAACAGGTTAAATTATCTCATATAAGACAGGCATGAGAAAACTGGTACAATGGAGGGGAAGAACAGGAAGCCAAAAGGGAATGGGTCAACCTTACTCTCATTTAATTTGGACTAAGGAGGGAAAAATGTACACACTCAATTGGGTATCTTATCCTACAGGAAAGTAGTGGGGAAGGGGATAAGAGAAGGGATGATAAAAGGGAGGGTAGAATAGCAGGGAAGGCTGTTAGAAACAAACACTTTTGAAAAGGGACAGAGTTAAAGTAGAAAATAGAAAAAGTGTGGGGGAAGGATAATATGGAGGGAAATATAGTTAGTCTTTCACAATATAACTACTATGGAAAAGTTTTGCATACCTATGCATGTATAATAACCTATATTGAATTTCATGTTCTCCCAGTGGGGTAGATGAAGAAGGAAGAAGGGAAAGATCTGGAAATCACGGTTTTAAAAGCAAATGTTAACAAAAACTTTACATGCAATTTGTAAATAAGATATAGAGGCAATAGGGTATAGAAACCCATTTTTCCCTACTAGAAAATAAAGGGGAGGCATAGGGAAGGATTTAATAGAGAAGAGATGGGGTGAAGGGCCTGACATTCAGTAGGCTTGATATCTTAGAGTGTGGGGAGGGGAAAGACAGGGAGAAAAGTTGTAATTCAAAATCTTGTGGAAATGAATGTTAAAAAGCAAAAATAAATAAATATATATTTTAAAAAGATTGAATATACCTTAGGACACTAACATACAGCTTTAAAAAAATTTTTTTTCTTGTTTACATCATTCATTTCCATGAGATTTTTGAGTTACAAATTTTCTCCCCATCTTTCCCCTACCCCAAGCCCAAAACAGTAATCCCACTGTAAAGCCCCTCCTCCAATCTGCTCTCTTTTGTGCCCTCCTCCAACCTCCCTCTAAATTTCTGGTAGGGCAGGGAGGGTCTCCCTACCCCAGTCCCTGTATATCTTAATTCCTAGTTGCATGTATTGCAGAGCTTTAAATTCTAGATTCTTTCGATTTATCCCTTGCCACCCATCCCCACTGGAAGGACAAGCAATTCAATACAAGCTGTGCATGTGTAATTACACAGGACACCTTCACAGTGGACATATTGTGAGACTCTGCTCATATGTCCCTCCTTCCTATTCTGCCCCCCTTATTCTGTTCTCTACCCTTTCACTGTCACTTCACTGAAGTGTTTAATTTCAGCATCCCTCCCTCATACCCTGCCCTCCTCTCCATCATCCCACCTCCCATCCACACGCCCCCTACTCTCCTGTGTGGCATGATATCCAGTTTAGAGTTTATGTCATTCCTTCCCTAAGCCAAAATCAATGAGAGAAAATGAAAGTAAAGTTGTAACAGTTATCCCTTGCCTATTCTATGTTGGATTATTAACCCCATTTTGTCTCTCCCTGTCTCCTCTCATTTTAGTCCTCTCCCACCTTAGAATTTCACCTTTTAAAGTATCATCCCTTCATATTCAATTGATCCTATTACCTCTATGTACACATATACACACAAGCTCCAATATGTATTCATACACATATATAGCCTCCTATATAGACATATGTGTAAGTATACACACATACATACACACACATATATTTGTATTCCCTTCAACAATCCTCATACTATGAAAAGTTTCATAAGTTACTATTATCATTTTTCCATATTGGCATGTAAATAGTTCGACTTTGATAAGTTCCTTTTGATTTATTTCCTGTGTTTACCTTCTCATGATTCTTGTGTTTGATTGTCAAATTTTCTGTTCAGTTCTGCTTTTTTCAGCAAGAATGCTTGAAAGTACTCCACCTCATTGAATGAACACATTTTCCCCTGGAACATTATATTCAATTTTAATGGGTAGATGATTCTTGGTTTTAATCCCAGCTCCCTTGATCTTTGAAATATGATATTTCAGGCCCTTTGGTCCCTCAGTGTAGAAGATGCCAGATCCTGGGTTATCCTCATAGTGTTTCCACAGTATTCAAATTGTTTTCTCTTGGCAGCCTGTAATATTTTCTCCTTTAACTTGGGATTCTAGAACCTGGAAATAACATTTCTAGGAGTTTTCTTTTGGGGATTTTTTGAAGAAGTGATTGGTGAATTCTTTCAAGTTCTATTTTACCCTCTGAATCTAAAACATCAGGGCAATTTTCCTTGAGAATTTCTTGAAGGATGTTTTCCAAGTTTTTTTTTTTGATCATGGGTTTCAGGTAGACCAATAATTTTGAAATTGTCTCTCCGGGATCTATTTTCCAGGTCAGTGGTTTTTTGTCAAGGAGATATTTCACATTGCTTTCTATTTTTTCATTTGTTTATCACTGTTTAATAGTATCTTGGTTTCTCATAAAGTCATTAGCTTCCCCTTGCTCCATGCTAATTCTGAAGGAATTATTCTCTTCAGAATGCTTTTGAGATTCTTTTTCCATCTGGGAAATTCAACTTTTTAAGGCATTCTTCTCCTCATTGGCTTTCGGGGCCTCTTTTGCCATTTGAGTTAATCTATTTTTAAAGTGTTGTTTTCTTCAGTCAGGTTGTTGACTCTCTTTTCATGATTTTCTCACAGAATTCTCATTTGTCTTCCCAATTTTTCCTCCACTTCTCTTATTTGTTTTTCAACGTCCTTTCTAAGTTGATCTGTAGATTGTAGGAAATCTTCATGTTTCTTGGAAGCATTTGGTGTGGGAGTTCTGACTATGTTGTCTTCCTCCCGTTCCATGCTTTGATCCTTTTTATCCACAAAAAAGGATTCTAGAGTTTGATTGCTGTTCTTATTTTGCTTCCTTTTCCTCATGTTGGCCAGTTCATTAGTTGCTTGATTTTTTTTTTAGCTCTGTGGAACTCTGCTTCCAGGGGGGAAAGCTCTGTCCCAAATCACTGGGGTTTTCCCATCTGCCAGCGCTATCATGGGGGTACTGTAGCCCCACAAGCTTTGGCTTGCTGAAATCACACCTCAGGACCACCACCCAAGACCATGATCTCGATCCAGGCTACTCAACTCAATGCAAGCGCCCTTGGCCCTGATCCATCGTCTTAGCCCCTTTGCAATTCTCAGGCCAGGAGTTCTGAAGCAGCGCAATGGAGGCAGTTGCTGGTTGCAGCAGATCCTGCCATTTCCCTGCTGCTTCCTTGCCCTGGGGGCAGATTGGCCAAAATGTTTTTCCTCCCCCAAATTTAGCTTGAAAGCTTGAATTCCCCTGACCTTTCTCTAAGCCTTATTTTTCCTGGCTTGATAGATGTGGAGATTGCTCCAGGTGTTGCAGATCTGCTCTCTGGTAGACTCAAGCTGTGGTTTGGCTCCTCTGGACACCCTAGGGCCTAGCCACAGGGTTTGGTTTCAGCCTGCGATGACCTCGGCTCCTAGCCTGCCACGATATGCCCCTCCTGCCAAGCTGCCCAGTTTGATGATCCTCTGTCCTGTGGTGAGATGGCAAGGCTGGGTGAGTCTGCTGGCTTGCTGGGGCTTCTTCTCTGTCTGCTGTACTCTGCTTTCAGCTCCACATTCATGCAGCTCCCTTGTGCTCAGAGTTCTCCTTACCCCAACCTGAGTAGGCACTTTCCTGGGCTGGTAATCTGCCATGCTCAGTCTCACAATGGGTTCTGTCACTCTTAAATTCGTTCAGATTCACTTTTTAGCCTTTAGCGACAGAATTCCACTGACCTTTTCCTTAGCTCTATTGTTCCTGGCTTGATAGGTGTGTGGCTTGATCAGCAGGTGTTGCCGATTCACTTTCCTACAGACTCCAGCTGCAGCTTTTCCTGACCACCCAGGGGCCAGGCCACAGTTTCCCAGCTTGTCGTGATGAGCCCTCCTGTCAAACTGCCTTCAGTGAGAGATGCGTTTTCTGTATTTTTGTGGGTTTTGGAGCCCTAAAATTTGTTTAGAGTCATATTTTCTGGGTATTAAGTTGGCTGTGTGGGAGCTACAGAAGTTTGCTGCTTCTACGCTGCCATCTTGGCTCTGCCCCCTCTAACATACAGCTTTTAATGTGCTTCCTGTTAAATTTAGAATAACTGCTCTACTTCAGACTTCCTCATACTTTCATATTTTTCCGCACTTTTGAAACTAAGCCATACATCTTTTCTGGCTAAAAAGAGTGTCCTTTCCACACAGAAACTGGTTACATACATAGTTTAACTCAATAATGCATTTCATGAGATGTAAAGTTGAACACTTTTACATATCCACTGCTATCATGAGTTTTTCCTAGAAAAAGAGGAATTATTTTTGAAACTCTGAGTTAAATCTAAGATGGTGGCATCTTCTAAACATTCATTTATGTCTAATAGCATTTGAACCTGGTGCTGGCATTCAAGATTCCTAAATGACATAAATTATCAAACAGGGTTATAATTTTGTAATTTTTTTGGCTGAATGGGCCTGAGCCTGTTGGCAATCCAGCAGTGAGAAAAGTTATTTATAACCCGAAGCATCATATGTGATACTGAAGGCTTATAATGCCTCAAATTTGCTTTAAAATATTATCAAAATGTTAAAGAAGCAAAGAGAGTTTTGCTTCTTTTAGTTAAATCTTACTCTGTGGAATATGTAAGAGGTGGTCCTTTTTTCCAAAGATAAAGCTAGTGTATTTTGTATCATCTGTTACTCTTTCAATTATTTTAGCTTTGTACTTAAATTGCCATCAACCACTTTATTTAGGGTCCTGCATCCAATTAAAGATGCTTGACATCTTTCAGTATTTAAATTTCTCCACTTATGGGCTGCAAAGTACAGCTGAGAGTCATCCTCACTCTCTAATTAAGCTTCACTCTGTTATACAAATATATATCCTGTGTAATAGATTATATGTAACGGATATGACTTTGGGTTATTTTTCCATTAGATCTGCTCTTTACCTGAGAGAGGGAAAAAGGACTTACTTTATTCTTTGGAAAGAAAACTAGAAATATGGAAAATCCAGTTTACCATTAAAAGTCTAAACCAATTTTTGTCTTCAAATAGTTTTCTTCATAATCAACTTTAAAGATTTTCTTACTCTATGTAAAGAATTACTGCTTCCAACCTTTATTCCTGGTGGCATGCCCTCTGCTTCACACATCATTTTCTTTTCTTGTCCCTTGCTTCCTCTGGTCCTTTATGCTTAACATACTTCCATAAATCCCTAATCCCCTACCTTGACAAATAATTTGTTCAATGAAAAAATCATTTAACTCTTCCTCCATATTAATTCTGTAGTTTTCATTTCCTGTCAGGACTACTACCAACTTTTATTTGTTCCAAATACTTCTAACCTCCCTACAAGTTTGCAGGCAGGAAAATGGTACTTTGAAGAAAAATCTATGCATATATAATGTATCATATACATATGCATACGTACACCTGTGTGTGTGTGTGTGTGTGTACACAAGTGTATAGGTTGTTCAGTTTGGACTAGCTTCTCTGATATGAGGACTTGCTCAGCCCTATTCAAGGCTACTTATCCACCTTTACTGTCCACCTGTCACCCAGTTCTCATTCCATAGTTTCAAGAAACTGTAGTATGTGTAACAGTTTAGTACATGGACTAAATCAGGTTGATGATAATTGACAAGCATCAAGCACATCTAGAGGTATGTATATCCCCAAAATGTGAAGACTTCCTCCTGGCAGGAGGTTGATGATTTTATGCAACTCTGTTTCACTTAAAATCAATTTATACATATATTAATGTATCACTGTGTGATGTCATTGGTTCTCTTGGAAAACAAAGGATAGGGAACAACAACAAAAACAATAGCATGTATATACATATGTGTGTATGAGAGTGTCTATGTATGTAGGTATATGTGCATGTGCAGTCTAAATATGCATTTGCCTATATATGCATATTTATGTATTTCTATATATGTATGCAAATGCATATTGGTATATGAATAGTGTAGAGATGTTGAAATGGATGTGCATGTACACATGCATGCATAACATGCATGCATAGCTATATGTGTATGCATAAATGTACATGTCCATATGTGATATAACATATACATGTAACACACATATAAATATTTAACAATGAAAATATACTTATATATTTTAATCTACACATGATACATGTGTGCACATATGCATGTAGCACACACTGCTTGAATGTATATGTGTGTATCTATACATATATGCATATATGTGTGTATATATGAGTGTATACGTGTATATATGCCCCTACACTTATATGTGCTTATTTATATGCTCGCATTTGTATATGACTATATTAAATATGTGTGTTGCCATATATATGCATATGCATTCAAACACATCCATGCATAAGTATGTGTATTTAGATATAAATGCATGTTTATATATATTTATAGGTGCATGCATATATGTGTGTATGCGTGCATGTGTATATTTTCTTGTATGTATGTGTATATACATATATTCATATATATTTAATTGAAGTAATGTGGTCCAATTATCTACATAATGTGGAATGGTATTTACAGGGCTGGAGGAGACCAATAAGGTCAGTGCATCTGTGGCTAGTGCTTTTTTTCCAGTTCTTTCAAACCAATGTGGTGATATTTAAGATCCTGATGCAGAACTAAATGGATTCTACTGGCATGTCATAGTTTATGCAGTCTCAAATGTTGCCCTGGGACTACCTAATGAAATCTTTTATCTGGATTAATATTAATCAATATTATACTATAGTATACAAAAATACTCTTTTTTTTTTACTATTATTGCTCAGAGACAAAAAAGAAATATGAAGTATTTTTTTACTTGACTTAAGCTTAGGTATTCATTTATGTAGTGTGTATTTTTAATTATTTTACTTATTTACAATTTATGTTTTGTGGCAACTAGGTGTCATACTAGATAGAACATTGAATATAATTAGAAAGACGAGTTCAAATTCTGCCTCAGACATTCACTTGCTGGACTTGGCAAATAACTGAACCTCACTATATAAAATATAAATAATAAGTGTACCTACCTACTTCACAGAGATGTTGTAAGGGTCAAATGAGACAATATATGTAAAGTTTGTTTTGTTTTTTCCAAAACCTTAAAGCATTTTATAAATGCTAGCTATGAATGGTATTATGGTCATTGTTAGTATTTGATTTCTTTTACTTGAGTCTTACTTCATTGTCCCTTCATGAAGTGGATATGATTCCAAAGTCTAGAAAGTTTCATTAGTGGAGCACAAACTGTAGAAAATCCTGAGAAATGGGAACCAATATCTAAATACAGTGATGAACTAAAGTTCTATAATATGAAGACCATGCAAGAAAATTCAAAAGGATTCATCACCATAGAACTGACCTGCAAGTAACATTTTTTGAGGCTTAATAGATTGTGATTCGTACCATAGCTGAGGAGTAGTGAAAGCAGTGAAATCAAAAATTATTTATTTTATTTCTCACTGGCAGGAAATACTGACATATATAAAATATATATGTTATGTTATTATCTGCTTTTTACATAGCTTTTCACTATTCAAATGCAAAGATCTGGCATCCAGAAAAAATAAGTGAAAGAAGTATGACAACTTTTATTATATTTTTTGCTATTAATGTTCTTTAAATCTATAACTAACATATGCATAAACATTTGATCATTCAGGGAAATGTGAAAGATTTTCATTTGGTGAGCACCAATCTATTCTAACTTGTTTTCCTTTTTTTTTCCTTTCTTGGAACCTGGCAAATCTCTTCTGAATGCCATGGAGATTGTGGCAATTAGCCTATTTTCATCACAGAACAGATGTTCTATGTGTTTGCCCTTCTTCCTATTGGGTTTGGGATTGGTATAACACAGCTGTTACAGTTAATTCTGGGTTTGGTACTAAAGCTTCTTCAAAATCATTAAGACATAGATATAGATATAAAAGAAAGACAGAAGCAACAATTTTAAGTCAGGTGAATTTGCTAAATAAATATACAGTAAATGTTGAAAAGCGACACTGTCCATAAAAAGGACTGTTTGATAAGCTAATACATATCACAAAGCAGTGAAGTCTGTGTACCACAAAGTGAGGTCCCACAAAGCCAGTTACAAGTGGCTGGTTTGATTTCTACACTAATAATGACAAAAATAAACATGTGACAAAATCAACCTCATTCAATGAGAAAGTAGGGGAGGAATAAGCATTTATGGAGCATTTACCATGTACCAGGCAATATCCTACACATTTTACAAATATCTCAAATTTGTCATCATGTCTCATATCATCACATCATCTCTTATTTCATACAACACTGTGAGTTAGGAGTTACTATATTTTCCCCCATTTTATAATTGAGGAAATTGTCATAGCCTCTGGTTAAGCCAAAGGTCACATAGCTAATGAGAACCTGAAGCTGTTTTTGAACTCAGGTTTTTGACACTTCAGGCCCATAAGTCTATTCATTGAAAGGGGATATAAGAAAGTATTATGTACTAAGGCTATATCGGATAATGTTTGGTTTATGAACAAGTGTGGTACCTCACTTCCTCACCCTGGATTTGCCTTACAGGGTACTTATGAGGAAAAAATGAGGTCAGAACAGAGGAAAATAATGGAGTAGGAGGAGGAAGTAGAATTATGTCCTCTAATTCCATAAAAAAAAATCAAGACAGAACACAAGACCAAGTATCTATCAGGAAATTTAAAAAAAAATCAATGTAAGTCTTATGTCTAACTCAATTGGTTAGGGAGATAGACAAGGGCCTGTGGATATCAGGAATAGGATCTAGCTGTATTGAACATTTGATCGTAGGGACTGAAAGAGAACAGCACCAGGGAAAGAAAAGGTCCTAGACCTAACACAGCAGCTTAATCTTGTGAAGGCCATAGCAGCTGCCAGCTAGTAATTCTGTAGCTTACTGCTCAGTTCTAGGCAAGAAGTCCAGGGCAAACTGGAAACTGTGTGCCAGCTCCTTCCCTCCAGTGGCACAAGCTCTCTTCCTATATTCCTCCCTCCCTCTATTTCCCATGTTCATGGGAAAATTCATGTATGTAGAAGCATTCCCAATGAACCATTTCAGTAAAGTGAGAATTGTCATTCTGTGTATGTGTATGTGTGTAAGGTGTATGTACACATTTGTATGTGTGTACATGTGTGAGTATGCACATGTGTGCAAGTATTTGTAGTTATATGTGTACATATGCCTATATACACATGTATACATACATGTATGTGTGTGAGCATGTATAAATATGGATCTACCTATATCTATATCTGATATATATCTACATATACACACATATATCTACATAGTGATATATTGACACTGATATATATATATACATATATCTATATCTATAAATATCCATGTCAAAAATTGTTCTAAAATACTAATAATTAGAAAAATTCTGAGGGGCCATCTCACATCCATCAGGTTTACAAAGTTGTCCAAAAAGAAAAAAAAAGAAAATGACAAATTATAGAGGGACTATGAGAAACCAGGTTCATTAATCCATTATTAGTAGAACTTTGGAATGGTCTGCCTGTTCTGGAAAGCATGTTTGGAACTGGGCATACTTATTAATAACACTACTAGATCTATACCGCTATGGAGACAGCAAGTAGTTTAATGGACAGAATGTTGGACCTGGAATTAGGAAGACCTGAGTTCATATTCATTCTCAAGCATTTACTAAGTTGTATGATCTGAGGCAAGTCATTTTAATTTATGTCTGCTTCATTTCCTTATCAGTGAAATAGTGATAATGATAACACCTACCTCCCAGGGTGTCTGTGAAGATAAATATGAGATAAATATTTTAAAATTGCTTTGTGTACCTTAAAGTGTTATATAAATTCTAGCTACAATCATCATCATCATCATCACCCCCCAAAAGAAAGCAGAAAAGGATTTGTATATGCAAAAATTATTTATTGCACCTCTTTTGGCAGTGAAAAGGAATTAGTAACTGAGGGAATGCCTATCAAATGAGGAATGGAAGACTGAGCTATTGTATATGACTGAAGGAACACTATTGTTCTTTAGGAAATGTTGAAAGAGATGGTTTTACAGAAACCTGGAAAGATTTGTATAAACTGATAAACTATTTCATTTGGATCTCATCAGCTTCCATGAATTTATTATGATGATCTCAATTCTACCTTTTGTCTTGCAATCTCTCTGCTGTTCTATAATTTCACATCTCAAATAGTCTTTCAGACATCTTGAACTGGGATGTTTATTAGACATCATAAACTCAATTATGTCTGAAATAGAACTCAAATCTTTCCCTCTAAGTCATCCAATCTACTTCCAACCTTTCCCATTATCGAGTGTAAAACCAACCTCCAAATCCATCTCAGGGATTTGGCTCAACAATTTAGGGATCATTCTGCAGCCTTCACTATTTTCAACCCCCATATCCAAGCTGTCACCAATACCTGCTAAATTTACCTCTGCAAGATTTCTCAAATATTCCACATTCTCTCCTTTGACATCAACACCAGCCTAGCACAGGGCCTCTTTACCTCAGTCCTGAATTCTTGCAATATTTTGCTGGTGGGTCTATCTGCCTCAAGTCTCTCTCTACTCCATTGGTTGTCAACCCATGGGTCACAACCCCTTTGGGGATTGAAAAACCCCTTCACAGGAGTCGCCTAAGACCACTGGAAAACACATATTTCTGATGGTCTTAGGAACTGAGACACCTCTCCTCTCTCTGTCTCCAGGTGGGTCGCCCACATGCTGATATACACACATACTATTAAAGGGTTGTGGCATTAGGAAGGTTGAGAACCACTGCTCTACTCCAGTCCATTCTCCATTTCCCCCTCAAGTGATTTTCTTCACATAAACTACTCAATAAAATCTAGTGACTTCCTGTTGCCTCTAGGAACAACTATTAAATGTTCTGTTTAGCACTCAACACCCTTCATAATCTAGCCACCTCCTAACTGCCCAGTTTTCTTACATCTTACTACTGTATGGGTCCTATCCAGCTCCATATCTCAGCTCCAGGCATTTTCTTTAGCTATTTCTGATGCGTGCAATGCCCTCACTCCTCATCTCTCACTACTGACTTCCCTATTTCCTTTAACTCCCAACTAAAATTCCACCTTCTGCAGGAAGCCTTCCCTAACCCATCTTAATTCCAGTGTGTTTCACTCACTATTTTTTTTCTCATTTTATCCTGTACATATTTTGCTTTCTACATATGTATTCTCATGTTGTTGTCCCTATTAGATTGTAAGTTCATAAAGTACAGGGCCTGTCTTTTACCTCCTTTGCATTCTTTCATCCTCAGCACTTACTATCATGTCTGGCACATAGTAGGTGCTTAATAAATTTTTGTTGAATGAGAAAATGAGGCAGAGTGAAATGAGCAAAACCAGAAAAAAAAACTCATACAATTATAACAACACAAGAAATACAGCTTTGAAAGACTAAGGGACTCAGATCAAAGTGATGGCAAAGATTCCAAAATATTAATGATGAAACACGTTACCTAATTTTTGATACAGAGATTATGGACTCAAACTTCAGACTGGGATTTTTTTCCCCTGAAACAGACAATTTAGGAATTTTCCTTGTTTCATTTTATATGTTTGGAGCAGGGATTTTCTTTTTCTTTCTTTCTCAGTGTTGGTAGGTTGGAAAGAAGGTGAAATTTCCATTATTAAAAAAATAAAATTTGACTTAAAGTAAGATAAGAAATATAAGGTGCTATGTAAATATTAAAGAAATGTCAACTATTTATTATTATTTTATTGCACTAGAATTTAAAACCCTAAAGGGATGGACTTTTTTCTTTAATATTTCTAGTCTACTACAATGTCTTGTGTGTATTAGGCACTTATTATTGCTGTCCTAGACATGTATATCACATTAAATATGCTGGTATTTAAAAAATGGATAATCAATTTTAAGAACTTTAAAAAGTATAATATTACCAGATGCCTTAACTGAAATAGAAATGATAGTAATCCTTTCTACACTGACACATTCTCTCAATGCTTTTTTATAACTTGTAAGATATTATCTAACAATATTCACAACCTGCATAATCTCTCACCACTATTAAACTTTTCTAATAAGAGAAAAATATCTTATTCCAATGTAGAAAATTCATTAAGGCAATGACTTTATTCCACAATTTTCACTGCCATAGTAAATATTAGTTTTCTCATATTCTTTACTCTGAAACGCATGAATCAAAGATCCATTTCATCAGGCAAACATTAGATATGATGTAATTTAGTTTCTAGCTTTCTTAACGACTTAGAATTTTCTGTCACACGAAAAGCTGCTTTAGAATTCAGACATATAAATTCTGCCTGTATTGACACTATGACTAATATTTTCTAATGTAGGAAAGAAGGAAGAAAGGAAAGAAGGAAGGAAGGAAGGAAAGAAGGAAGGAAGAAAGGAAGAAAGGAAGGAAGAAAGGAAGGAAGGAAGAAAGGAAGGAAAGAAGGAAGGAAGGAAGGAAGAAAGGAAGGAAGGAAGGAAGGAAGGAAGGAAGGAAGGAAGGAAGGAAGGAAGGAAGGGAGGGAGGGAGGGAGGGAGGGAAAGGAAAGAGGGAAGGAGGGGAGAAAGGAAAGGAGGAAACAGGCATTTTTTAATTGCCTGCATGTCCCAGGGACTGTGCTACATGTTTCACAAATGTCGATTTATACATTCAATTATTTAGGCTTTTGTGACACACAAGATTAATTTGCAGAGTAGTTTTATGTAACTCTTTTTTTCCTGGTACCTTTTTATCCTTTGATATTTTCTTTGTTTCATGTCAAAGAAATCCTTGAAGATCAAAGTAAAGAGTAGTCATAGAATTTCTCAAGATTTCTTATTTAAACCAAGAATCAAAGTTCATAATTTAATATTTCTCAATAGTAGATACCTTTACCTATGTAACTTCCCTGAATTTATGGATTTGTAAATTCTATAATCAATAAATTGTTTCCTGTTTTCAGTACCATTATGTCTTATTGGTATTCTCAGTAGTTTTGATAAACTACTAGAGAAAGTACAATAAAACACAGGATCATTTGGTCATGGATATAGAGCTATGACATCACCTATTATAACAGTTATAATAAAAGTCATAAATTAATTATCTATTCACAGATTCATTTAGCTAGATTAGTCAAGACAAAGAGTCACATCTGGTGCATTTGTGTATTCCAGAAAAATAATTATCATATGTTTGACCTTAAGGTAATATAGAAGACAACTTAGAGTTATCATAGAAAGAAAAGCTTGAATCCACAAAATATTTGTATTTGCTGTCTCTTGGCACCAAAGTATTGGAGAAAAAAGTAGATGCTCATTTATTGGACAGTGACTAAACAAATTCTGTCTTTACCTCCACTTATAGAATGTCTCCTCTTTATTTAAGATATACCTAGGGTACACTCTATCCCAATTTAACTAAATGAGTTTATACATAATACATATATATATTTATATTATATATTATATATTATAAATATGTATATATATAAAGGCATACAAATATATTTATATGGACATTTTAAGTGTGTATATACATTATATACATGCATATGCATACATATATGTATATATGTGTACATATAGGTGTGTGTATACATATATATTTGCTGTGTAATTTTAAATATATTTATCTCCCCAATCAGAATATATGCTCATTGTAAAGAAGATTTTTTTCATTCTTTTTCCCCTTTTTATCACCATACCGGGTGTAGCACAATACCTGCCACACAGTAGACATTTCATAAATGCTAGCTGTCATGGCAGTTGGGTGGCACAACAGAAAGAACACTAGACTGGGCAACAGGAATTGGCAAAATTGATAGAGTTAAGGGCCTATATTCAAGAAGACTCATCTTCATGAGTTCATATCCCTGGAAAAGTTACTTAACTCTATTTGCCTTAATTTGTCATCTGTAAAATGAACTGGAGAAGGAGATGGCAAAGGACTATAGTATCTTTGCCAATAAACTCCAAATGGGGGTCATAAAGTCAGGCATGATTAATCAACAAACAATATTACCGATTGAAATATTACTGTTTGAATGGACAAATATGCTTAAAACACAGGAAAGATCTTTTGATATTTCTTTTTATTGATAATATATAAGGAAAGGAGAGCATTACTTTATCACTAAGTGCCATTAGATCTTGCTTCGAACCCTGCCTCTGACACTTTCTCATTTATACCTCTAGGATTCTCTTATAATTTTGTTATGATAATCAAGTTAGATGGCATACTGTATAGGGGTGGGAAACCTGTGGCCTCTGAGGCTATGTGACCTTTTAAGTCCTTGGGTGAGTTCTTTTGGCTGAGTACAAGTTTTACAGAACACATCCATTTATTAAGGGGATTCATTCTGTGAAGTTTAGATTCAAAGGGCCACACTTGCGTGTCTAGAGGATCAAATATGGCCTCGAGGCTGTGGGTTCCCCATTTCTGTATTTTGAAAAACAAAGTATTATATAAATAGTAGCTGATATTATTAGATAAAAAATATCTAATCAAACAGGCTATTGTATGATACAATTGGGAAAGTAAAGATAGAAACAGGAAATGTTAAGAGAGTTCAGAGAGGAGAGAGATTAGTATGACTGCAAATGGTCAGGAAAGACTGATAGAATGTGGTGGTGGTAATAGTAGCTCAGTTCTTGCTACCCTTTCCTAGGCCCTGAAAAAAAATGAATAGGTGTGAATAGCAAATAGGAGGAAGGGAAGTAGTTTCAGTTAGTTTAGTAGTTTAGAGTAAGCATGGCATTCTTAAGGGAAAATGAGAAAATGGCATCTTTGAATTATAAGATTCACCACTCAACCCCTCAAAGAAATAATGGAAAATCACATTCAATAAGATAGATAGTTAGATTGATACAGATAGATAGATAGAGAGAGAGAGAGAGAGAGAGAGACAGATTGATAGATTGACTGATTGATATAGATAGAAAGAGAGAAAGAAATAAACAAAGACAGAAAGAAAGATAAAATTGATTTTTATTTTCATTTGTGTTTCAAAGAAAGGGAAGGTTAAGGGAAAGAAAAGGGAGGGGAGGATAAGGAGGAAAAAAAAAACTTAAGATTCTTCTCCATCTCAGTTGCCCTAATCTGAATGCTTTCCACGCTCTTCTGTTTTTCAATGTCCTTCCTAAAATTCCGTTTTCAAAACTGAAAATAATATAAAGAATAACTGATCACCAAATTTCTGTTTCTGGATTTCTTCTAGTTTGGTCTGGATAATCTGAAAGCACAACTCTGTATTTCCTTGTTCAATAAAATCCAGAGGTTCCCTATTTGTTTTCAGGTCAAATGCAAACTCTTCTGTTTAGTATTTAAAACCTTTCACAGCCTGGTTGCAACTTTTACAGCTTTACATCCCCCCTAGTTGTCCCTACTTCAGTCCAGTCGAAGTGATCTTCTTGCAGTTCCTTAGACCTGACCCTCTATCTCCTTTATTTATGTCTTTTCAGAGGATGTCCCCATGCCTGAAAGGTACTTCAATTCCAATATATTGAAATAATAATTTCCTTTAAACTTCCACTCAATGTGCCTCCTTTCAAATGAGGCTTTTTCTGATGCCACCCCAGTTTCCAGTTCTTCCTTTCCAGAAATCATCTTATAATTATTTTTAATATATTTTCTATATACTTTAAACATATATGTACATGTTGTGTCTTAATGGTGATGATAACTGACATTTACATAGCATTTTGTGGTTTGCAAATCACTTTAACGTATTATCTCATCTGATCCTCATCACAGGTACTATCATCTTCATTTCATTACTACCCTAAGTAATGCATTCCCTCACAGCTGTTAAGCTGCAGAGGCAATCTTCAAACTCCAAATTCCAAACTCTTCAACCTCCTGACTCCAAGTGCATCATTCCTCCCATTATGCTACTTTTTTGCTTAGCTGATATAATATATGCCTCTTATGTGCTGAGACTGTTTTCTTTTTTTTTAATTGTCTTTGTATACCCAGGTCTTCCTAATAAAGGTATGTCATATGGAATATATGCTTGTTTATTTGTTGGTTGATCTTCAGATAGCAGGCTAATTCTCTCACTCAAAGCTTCCTCATCTGCGTAGAGACTGAGAGAATTTGTATCCCTTTGATATCATCTTGTAGAATTCAACTCCTTTGCCTTAATAACACACTGGAACAGGGCTCTAGCAGAAGTTATATCTTAGTATAAATTGCTTGAAGGAGAAATAAAAATTTCCTAACATTCATTTGTTTATTTGTTTTGATATTAATATAATACCTCAACTTATATCTTCCCCTCATTATGGCATAGAAATTACCTTGGTTCATTTATAAGTCCTACAAGAAGTTGAAATAGCTTCCAGAATCTGAACCTAACAATGGCTCCACATGCCCTTTATGCTGAATCGGCTGCTTTGAGTTGTTTCAGCTCCACTGAAAAAGAGAACAAAACCTTTTGTGTTAAGCTCTTCACCTCTAATCTCACCACCATGCTACTAACTCAAGCCTTAATTGACACCACATCTTTGTCTCTTCTCCTTTCTTTATATGTCTGGAGGGTAGAGTACCAAATTCTGTCCAATGCCTGGCTTTATAGCAAGTAGAAACGGGACTTTTAACTCATTCCATTCTGAATGTCTGCTCGGCCTAATTTTAATTCTACAGTATAAGATACTCTTGGGTGTCTCATTCCCCTCTCCACCTCCTTTTGTGTGTTCCCTCCTTCAGCCCCCTTATGTTTAAGCTTGTTAGGAAAAGGGAGTGTCTTCCTTTTATTAGTTATATTACTAGCTTTTAGTGTGGTGCTTGGCACAAAGTAAGTGACCAATAAGTGATTATTGAAGGAGATTGTAGAAGTGGATGTCCATTGCAGAAGGGTCAGATTAAGCTTGTTCTGTTATCATCAGGTTGGCCTCAGGGTAATGAATATTTTATCACAGAAAAGCTCAAGTCACCTTTCAGATTACAGAAGATCATGATCTCCAGCAGTGGGAAGTAGAGATCCTCCCGAGTAGATAGAGCAGGGAGGTCAAACAGCCAACAACAATAAAATTGCTTTTCCTTGAAGTTCTTAAATTAAGTATCACCTCATATTTCTTTTCTTTGCCAATCAGAAGCAAATTACAGAGTGTATGGGGAGTTGTCTTTGAAATCAAAAACACTTGGATACAAACCTTGACTTCAACACATATCTCTGTTCTCTAGGCAGCTCTTTTATACCATAAGTAGCAGAGAAAAGGCCAACTTGCATTAGTAGACAGAAGTTTCCTCATAAGGGATTTCCCTCTATGAAATCATAGGTCTCAGATTCATTCTGTTACACTTCCTCTTTTCCTATACAAATTAAGAAATTTGCTGATATAAAATTCCATAAAACAGTTGTATTTTAAGAAGGGAAATAAAATCATTTCAATTTTTCCAGGTTCCTATTTTTGCAGTGATATATATGTCATACAAAGGTGTCCACAAACCCCAGAAGAGAACTAACGGTTCATCAATATGGCCTGTAAGGATAACACCTTCAAGTTAAAAAACAACAACAATAAAACCTCCTTATACTTGTTCAAGCTCAATCATTTCAGAGAATCTTCACAGGAAGGCTTCTGTTGTTTTGCTCTAAGTAGCTGCATCTTCCTTCTCACATACTGTAACCAGCAGGGTTCTGCCCTGACAAAGTCACAGCTGTTTCAAATTCCCATACATCATCAGTTACCAGTGTTTATCGTCTCTGCAGCTGTCAACAGCAATGGCTTTTTTCTTTGTTAGACAGAGAATTTCCAAACTTATAATTAGACCCCAGTTATGAAAATGTAACCAGTTAATTATTGCTTTCATTTAGGACTCTCTGCTTTCTAAAGGGATTTGAATTCAGTTAAAGGAAGGTGGAATGTATCAAACAAAACTGCCATGAACTGCCCCAAGGGCTGTGCTTTTTGTTTAATTGATGAAAGTATTCATTTAAATGAGCATCTATTCCATGTAACTATTCTTTTTTGTTGTTATTTGCATTTTTCTATTAATATTTTCCATTTATCATATCTCTAGGCCAATACACTATGGAAAACCACCTATTTCTTATGGAGAATTGTATGTATTTTAATTGGAATATTGTGCCACAAACACACACACACACATATATACATACATATAAATACTTACATTTCCATGCAAACACAATTCCTCTGTCTTGATGAGTGAGCCAGAAGAAATGAGTGATGGATGGTGCAGTCAGGACTGCAAAGGGTAGCAATGGAGGCTATGCCCTCAAGCAAGTTTCAGTTCTTAGTGACACTGTATAAGATGGAAGGAGTGGGAAAAAAGACTTAAGATGTCGGCAAGTTTGTTTTCAAGTTTTTAAATGTATTTTAAATTTCAGTACAAAATAAGAAAAGAAAAACACTGCCATGTGCACAGTAGAACAAGAGAGGATTCAGTGTAAAGTAATACATTTCCACTTCAAGAAACCTCATATAATAAATACTACACATTATTTTCAAATCTGTCCAGCTTTTCTTTGCTTCCTTGTAGTTTTTATTTTGTTCTTTGCTTTTTATGTTTTTCCCCTCACTCACCCCCCCCCAAAAAGACTACAGTTAAGCACAGATACACATACACATGCATACATATACAATATCCACATAGTGTATACTTATATACTTATATACTTATATACACTTATACACATATATCTAACACCATTCTTTGCTTATTTCCACTTGTCATCTGTTTCTCTGATAGCACTGTCCTTCAAAAATCCAAGTCTTTACGTGTTTTTTTCTAAATCAACCAACTCAAATAAATCATTTCCTACATCACAGCAATATTCCAACATAATCCCAATCCATCTGAGAGATTGTCTATGAAAGTTCCCCTCCGCAATTTTCTGCCTTCATCCTATCCTTGATTGTGTAGTTTTAATTTATACAAGAACATTTTAATTTAAAATAATCAAAGCTAATCATTTTAAGCTTAAACAATGTTGTATCATATGATATGTTTCAGGGTCTGATATTACTGAATCTGCTTCCTTTACATTTTTCCACCGGTTTTCTTTCTTCTAAATGAACCTTGTTATTATTTCTCAAACTCAAGATAACTTTTAGTAATTTAATTGGAATGGCATTGCATAAATAGATTACTTAGGTGTCATTTGTTTTCTATGGAATAGGCATTGTAGAGTGTATGATGGAAGGGGTTGGTAGCATTAATCATAGGGTAGGAGGGTTGAAGGGGATGAGAATAAGTGATCAAATTGTGAGGGATAGGGAATGGAGTTTATATGATGACTACAAGGGTTTATAATCACCATGATGTGTAGACAATGACCAAGTGAGTGTATGAAAATCATTGAATGGAAAACGCTGCTCGTCTTCCCAGAGGATGCTGGGGATTAGGCAGGACACAAGTATAGCATGAGATAGAAGACCTATGGTCAGGTGAGAGGTGCTAGTTAGATGCGAGGCCCTGTTTCACTTCTCCTCCTTTTGAAGATTGGAAATTAGGCAAAAACCAAAACAGGATACAGAAGTCTTATTCCCCAAAGACTTTCCTCTTCCTCTTCTCTCAGGTGACAGGCATAGTAGGAAATGTAAGGCTCTTGGTCAAAAGTAAGGAGAAAGTAAGGCGAGGTGTACAGTAGGAGGTAGATGTTGTCTTTTTCTGTTACTGATGAAAATTAAACTCCCAAAGTTATCTGTGCTGCCTTCCCTCAGGGGACACATAGCAGGAGACAGAAGGCAAGAAGGCACAATCAGATAGATGGTTTCTCCTCATCAGCTTCTCTATTCTCCCCCACATCTATCTCCAATTCCCCTCATGTGAAGAGTTACACCAAATATTTTTGAATGCTTGTTTCTCATTTAGAAGTTTCAACTAAGTCATAGGGCATGTTACAGCTAGCAAAATGTCCATAAATAACATCAATGGAAGATGCACAGCAGTAGTTCCTATTTTCTAACAGACTGCTTTGAATTCAGCTTTCCAGAGGTAGGATGCTCTATATCCTCTATCGTGATTCTAGGGATGCTATTGAACAATCAGGGTGAGAGGTTGATTTCCCAATGGCAACAGCTTTAAGATTTGGAAAGTATTTTTGATATGTTATCTCATTTAATCTTTGCTACTGTCCTGTGAGATAGGGGCTATTATTATCCCATTTTATAGATGAGGAAACTGAAGCTTAGAGGGTCAAGTCATCTTCACAGGATTACGTATAATTCATTCTCTCCAGTTTGGGGGAAATGGGATATGATATGGTTCAGTGTCTGATATTACTGAATCTGCTTCCTTTACATTTTTCCACTGGTTTTCTTTTTTCTAAATGAAACTTGTTATTATTTCTCAAACTCAAGATAATTTTTATTAATTTAATTGGAATGGCATTGCATAAATAGATTAGTTAGATGTCATTTGTCCACTTGGGAAATATCTGTCCTTTAAGATACAAACTACTCAACTGATGTGTAAAAATTATCTAAAAAGTATGTGAATCTTAGCAATTATTTTTTCTCATTTTGACATACAGTCACAATTGATGTGGATATGCTATGGGATAATGTGTAACTGACATCCATTTATTTTTTTTTGTCTAATTGGTTGATACATCTAATTTTTTTTTGGTCAAGTAGTTACCCTACTAGTGATGAGTCTTGATCCATTTAGCTAAATTCATCCTGGAAGATCAGGCGCATTCAGTTACCAGGGCCAAATATACAAATCTCCTAGCACTGCATAATTTGTCATGACCTTGAAGTATTGAGAAATCTCTCTCTAATATGATATATCAGAAAGCTACTTTTATATGAATCAATTTAGCAAACTTACACAAAACTAACTTGCTTTCAAATCTTTGACTTTGCTTACATAATACTCAGCTTTCCTCAGTAGAAAACTTCCCACAATAACACGGGAGAAAATGAATTGGAAGATAGAAGGAGTAGCTCATTCAGGAATGAAACTGAACATTAGTTAGGTTACTAGGGAAGAAGGTAAGGCATAGTAAGAAAGATGAAATCTATATGCATTTTCTCAAAATATTCTGAGAATAAATCTGGCTATAATTTTAAGACAAACTAATTGCCATCATTTACCTACACAGTATTATAATCAGAATAACTGGCACATTTAGATCTCTGATGATCACACATACAAGTAAACTGACTATGGATGATGTATTCATCCGAAGGTTACGGTCAGAATAGTTCATTTTATTTTCACATCTGTTATGTTAGATTATGGGATTTGTTAAATGGTGTTTTGTTGGTGTAACTACAAGGAGATAAAAATATTAAGTTTACAAATAATTTTATTCTGATGATTTGTTCACATGGGTCAGTGAATAATGATTCTATATGATGATAATCTTTGGCAATAAATTAATCAAAACCATTGTGAAAATTTATTTCATCCGTCATTTTGAGAGCCTAAGGAAAGGAAATATTGGTTTTAAATAACTCATCAACATTTTATCTGAGGTATTACTGAACAGCTAAAGCAAAAAGCAAAAAAACTGTTATTGTTATATTTTAATAAAATTAAGTTTCTATTTAGCTCATTTCTTTAAAAAAATTATTCATATAATAATTGTTTGAGAAGCTAATTTACTTCTATCATGAGTTGCCATGGCCCATATATCCAATATGTAGGGATGTCTCTATCAGAAATGACCTTCTCCATAGTAAAGAGACCAGAGATTGAACGACAGACACAGTATGTTTCTGGAAACACTTCAAAAGCCATTCCAACTGGGCAAAAATAAAACTGTCAAGGTTTTTGTTCTACTGGCAGAGCCTTTGAGATCCCAGAGTTACCTACATGCCACTAGAAGATATGAAAATGGGATTTTTATGGAGTAATTTCCTTAGTCTTCAGGGCAAAAGAGTTCTACCATAAAATATCATTTAATTTTAATTCATATTTTAATACAAAAGGAAAATTATGAATAAGAAAGTACACAGCAAAGTATTAAAAATGAAATATGAGCTTTCAAACATTATTGTTCTACCATAATTCTGCTAATGACACTCTCAATCATTAAAGAAAGCTGAAGAATAAATAATCTTTATCCATGTGTCACTAATATGATTATGGTACTGTGAATGAAATCCAAGATGGAGGTTCTCAGCTGGAAAGCTGTTTCATAAGTGTCCAATATTGCCAAAATACCTAATATAGTTTAAATGCAACAGCTGTTGGAACAGAAAAGAACTGACAAATAAAATTATGTTGATGTCAATGAACAAAACAAAATGTGAAAAAGGAGTTATGAAACAAAGATAATTAAATGGAACCTTCAAAAAGTATAACAATGAGGGTCAAACAAGCATTTTCTCACATCATCTAACAGCTAATTAGTACAGAATTTATTCCTCCTTCTCTGGCAGGTTGTATGTTCCATTTCAGCTTCTTAAGCAATAGACAAAACCTTCAAAGGTTAATGCACAGTTCCAATAATACTCCTTTAAGAGAGTTATTATGAAAAATATTCTTTTTTAATTTGCATAAATATTCATTATCTGATATGTTTCAGCTAACTTGTATCTATATCAACAAACTAAAATGGAGTAAGTGATTTTTATAGATAATTGAGGTTTAATATGACATTTACCTGTATTAGTTACTTGAGGGAAATTCCCTGTGTTGTTTTTGTTTTTGCTCTAATTATAGAGATAATTATCAAGATAGTTCATTAAAATCTTTCTTCTATCATTCTAAAAGTCTGCATAGTCTTGGGCATGAAGATAGAATGAAAAATAATGCTCTTCATATTTACTGTTCTAAAGCAGTAGCATCTCAAAAGGGAAGGGGATGCCAGTCAGAAAGATAGAATTAATTATTTTAAGAAGTAATTGTGATAGTCAAATGAACTCTTTCTTATTTACCCATCCCCGTCAGTGTAGCAGCTCCATAATTAAGATTAAATACTTTTTTATTTCTTTCTTTTTTTAATTCCTTCCTGTATAGCCAAGCAACAGTAGATTCCCAAAAGAACGCTACTGTGAACAGCTTTTAAGAATTGGATTACACAGTAGTAGTGAACACTCTGTTTATTCCATTACAAATCAAGATTCAGTACAATATTCACAGTATCAACAATTCACAATATTATATACAATATTTAGAACAAGGAACAAAAGAAGAATCACCTGGTTTCCCTAAGAGGGAAACCAGCTTAACACTTAAAGATTCAGTCAATCAATTAACAAAAGAAAGATTCAATCAATCAATAAAGAATCACCTAGTTTCCCTAAGGGAGAAACCCTTCTCACTTAAAGATTCAATCAACAATTCACAATATACTATCTTCCACTCATGGGGCAACCATTAACATTAGTTTCCAATACAGCCCTTAGAAAACCACACAAACTTTCCACCCCTTGATTTCCAACAAACTTCAGTTTAGTCCAAGGGAGACATTTTCTTCATTTTGACTCTGGGTCGTCTCTCTGATTCTCTGGATCCTCTTCCCTGGACCCAGCTCCCTCCTGAATCTGCCAGACAATCACCTAGATTCAGGAGCTGCCAGCTGCCAGGCTGTCATCCAGTCCTCAGATATAAACAGCTTCCAGATCCTTTTCCAGTGCTCAGGGCAATGACTGGCACACACTGAACTTCAGAGGGTTCAGCACGCCTCAAACCCTTCACCACTTCTCTTACCTGGAACTCAAGGATCAGGCAGGCCACGAACCAACAAAGTCCCATCCTGTTCATGTCTCAATCAGCTTCCAGATACTGGGAGAGGAACTCTCTCTCTCTCTCTCTCTCTCTCTCTCTCTCTCTCTCTCTCTCTCTCTCTCTCTCTCTCTCTCTCTCTCTCCCCCTCTCATTCTCAGCTGACTTCAGTTTCATGTACTTCATTCATAGTAAGTGCTAAATACATGTTTCCTCACTGAATGAAAGCTATAGAGATTAACTGACCTTCCCAAGGTCACAAAGATATTAAGTGTCAGAGTTTGTATTTGAATGTAAAGACTTAGACCCTAAAACCAATATTCTTTCCAATTATATCACATTATCTCCTGTGTATGTCTCTCATTATCCATCTATATTATCTATGTATATCTATATAAGAGAGAGGTACACACATGTGCACACACACGCACACACACACACTTGTGGTGAGTATTACTTCAAAATTAATATAATGTTTTACCATAACTAACAGCATGAATTGCATTTAACTTCATAGGCATAGGGGTTGCCATGTTCAAATTCCAATAAACAAATCTTTTGTAGGTAGTTTAGAATGTGCATTATTTAGATTTCAAAACTGTTGTCTTTACAAATGAGTGAACTTGTTCTACCACTTCATCATAATTGGGGTGGTACTTTAATACACACAGGAGGAAAAATTCGCAGAAATGCAAATTCAGTATGAGCTGTAATAAATGAGTTGCTGCTGTGAAACCCGCACAACAGATAACAAACCTAATGCAATTTGGTTTCATAAAGTTAAGCAGTGTTTGTTATGATTTTCACATAAAATGTTTGCAATGCCCAGCTGCTACTTTTTATTTAATTGTATAATTTGTTTCATAATTAGTTTTTGCTTCATTTTCCACAAAGTGTCAATTCTAAAATCCCAGCTTTGAGGCATCCACTGTAGAGCAGAGCCCACTAATTCCCCAGCTTTTGTCTGCAACCCCAATCTTAAGTTAGAGGAAAAACACATATAACTACATAGGAGAAGATCAATAATGTTGAAGATGGCTGTATTTGATGTTCACATTCCAAATGGTTGCAAGGAAATTAATACTGCTTGGCTTCTTCGAAAGAAATTAAATGACTTTTCACCATAAAAGACTGATGTGGTTATGTTGCCCGCTTTTTCTAGAACCAGCCAGCAGGGATGTGGTCAGGACAGCAGATACTTTGGGAGTATTTCTTTTACATTAGAATTTAAAATTTTAAGAGCTACTAGAAGCAAATAGATTATGATATTATAACGTTTCTAATTCATACTCTTCCGTGGAGAACTTCGAAATAACAGTTTCCCTTTTATTCCTTTTGCTCTGGTACCTAATTCAGCAAGGAAGGAGTGAGTACAAAATAAAACCAAATAAAACACTTAATCACATCCAAAGTGAGTTTTGCTTCCAGTAATCATAGTGAAGGTTACTAATAGAGACAACTAAGAATGTAGGGAAAACAGTGGCAAAAGCTTGTGAAAAACAAAATGCTAAACTCATGCCATAATTGACAGAAGTTCATCTTCCTTATTGGTTCCTCCATTTCACTTCAGGTCTAAACTATCATAATAAAAGGAAGCAAATATATTCAAGAGATTATGTGCAGGTAGAACTGACAAAAGGAACTAAATGAATGAAACAGCATTGGGGTGGAGGACAGGAAAGGGTAAGCAAAGGGATGTAGATAGACCAAAAGGTGAGGAAGAGGGAAGAGGCAAGAATGAATATGAATTTGTTAAATTGGTGACTTGAAAGGTTTGCCACCACAAGAAATAGAGAATTTGAGGAAAGAACAGATTTGAAGGAAATAGAATGGTTTTTTTTTAGTTTAGTTTAGTACAATTATAAATCATACATATGTGGTGAGGGCAGAATCTAAAGCACTGGACAATGCCATATTGAATTGCAGGTGAGATATTAAAGCTATAAAACTAAATTCAGGAATCATTTGAGTAGAGACAATACATGAAAGTTGGAGATGGTATTACCAAAGAAGAAACTCTTAAGAAGTAAAAGAACACCAGGGTGGAACTTTATGAGAAGACCATGAATGATGACCCAGATAGAGTGACTGCAGCAGAAGGGTAGGTCTCAGAAAGGATGAAGGCTACATGATTGAATATAAAAGGACATGATAATACCATATTAGAAAAGAATCAGATGAGGCATCTCTCATAATTTTCATTAGATAGATTTTCTTTACCAAGTAATGGAAAAGCAATGAGAAAATAAAAATAGATAACTATATGTAGCACCTCCTACCTTGTACTACTTCCTTAATTTCCGGTCAAAGTGACAGGTTAAGTCCTCAGATGGCAGTTGTTCATTTCCTTTTTTTTAACTTTAATTTATTTTCTTCGTTACATCATTCATTTCCACAAGGTTTTGAGTTACAGATTTTCTCCCCTTTTTGTCCCTACCCCCCAGCCCAGAACATTAATCCCACTGTAAGACCCCTCCCACAATCTGTTCCCTTTTATGCCCTCCTCCA
>CM053594.1:246235218-246252456 GCA_028646575.1 Pseudocheirus occidentalis
ACTATTAAACAGTTACAAAGAAATGAAAAACTAGAAAGCAGTGTGAAATATCTCCTTGAAAAAACCACTGACCTAGAAAAAAGATCCAGGAGAGACAATCTGAAAATTATTGGTCTACCTGAAACCCATGACCAAAAAAAGAACTTGGAAAGTATCCTTCAAGAAATCCTCAAAGAAAATTGCCTTGATGTTTTAGAATCAGAGGGCAAAATAGAACTTGAAAGAATTCACCAATCACCTTTTCAAAAAGATCCCCGAAAGAAAACTCCTAGAAATGTTATTGCCAGGTTCCAGAATACCCAGTTAAAGGGGAAAATATTACAGCCTTCCAAGAGAAAACCATTTGAATACTGTGCAAACACTATTGGGATAACCCAGAATCTGGCAGCTTCCACACTGAGGGTTCACAGGGCCTGGAGTATGATATTTCAAAGATTAAGGAAGCTGGGATTAAAACCAAGAATCAACTACCCAGCAAAAATTGAGCATATTATATCAGGGGAAAATATGGTCATTCAATGAGGTGGAGGACTTTCAAGCATTCTTGCTGAAAAAAACAGAACTGAACAGAAAATTTGACAATCAAACACAAGAAGCATGAGAAGGTAAATACGGGAAAGGAATCATAAGGAACTTGTCAAATTAGAATTATTTACATACCAATATGGAAATACAATAATAGTAACTTATGAAACTTTTCTTAGCATGAGGATAGGAGAAGGGAATAGAAATGTATATACATATACATACATATACATATATATATATGTATACTTACACATACGTCCATATAAGAGGCTATATATGCATATGAATACATATCTGAGCATGTGTGTAGATGAGTTTATAGAGGGTATAGGATGAATTGAATATAAAGGGATGATACTTTGAAAGGCAAAATTCTGAGGTTGGAGAGGACTAGAATGAGAGTAGACAGGGAGAGACAAAATGGGGTTAATCATCCCATATAGAAAAGGAAAGGGATAACTGTTACAACTTTACTTTCAATTACTCTCATTGAATTTGGCTTACAGAAGAAATGGCATAAACTCTAAACTGGGCATCATGCCACACAGGAGAATAGGGGTCATGGGGATGAGAGGGGGAATGATGGAGGGGAGGGCAGGATCTGGGGGAGGGATGCTGGAAGCACACACTTCAGTAAAGGGACAGGGACAGGGTAGAGAACAGAACAAGGGGGGGAAGGAATAGGAAGGAGAGACAGATGATCGCTGTCACAACATGTCCACTATGAAGTTGTCCTGTATAATCACACATCCACAGCCTGTATTGTATTGATTGTCCTTCCAGTGTAGGTGGGGGAGAAGGGAGGAATGGAAAGAATCTAGAATTTAAAGTTCTGCAAGGCCTGCAATTTGGAATTAAGATATACAGGGGCTGGGATAGGGGGACCCTCTATGCCCTATAAGAAAGTAAGAGAGCAGAGCAGGGGCAGGATTTTACAGTGGGATTGCTGTTTTAGCGTTGGAGCAGGGGAAATATGGGGAGAAAATTTGTCATTCAAAAATGTCATGAAAATGAATAATGTAAACAAGAAAATTTAAAAAACCCAGTTAATCAAATACAGCCATTTAATTAAAAGAAAAAATAATTAACTAAAAAAGTAGCATCTTAAGTTAGGGACTAAACACACAATTTTACCCAAAATGGAGCAGGCTGTAGGGAAGATTCTACTTTAGGTATGTATAATTTCCCATAAACACAATATAGAAAAGTAAAGAAAAAATGTGTTTGTCATTGACCAGTAAGACTCTGTGGATAGAAACAAGTCTAGAGGAGTTACTTGTTCTTTAAAAGTTCAATTCATTTCAAGAATTATTAAACCTGAATGATGTAAAGAGGGCTCTTCCAGATCTTGGAGATACAAAGGGGGAGGGGGTATAGATTCCTTGCTGTCATAGAGCTTTTTTTTACCTTTAAAATGCTTTACTGATTCTCTTTTTTTTGTATCAGGTACCACCAACCCACTTCCTCTTAGTTAAAAGTCCTCCCTTATAACAATTATGTATAGTCAAGTAAAAGAAATAACAATATTCATCATATCAGAGAACATATGTATATGTATGTTTATTGCCTAGTCTATAACTTCTCGATGAAGAAATGCAAGATATGCTTCATCATCAATCTTTTAAATTCATGTTTGGTCACTGATTTAAGTCAAAGTACTGAGGTCTTTCAGTGCTGTCCTCACATTGCTCAAGTTTTCATATTATTCTCCTTGTTATGTTCATTTTTCTCTATTTGGGTTCAAAGAAGTTTTTCTGCATTTTTCTGTCATATTCATAATTTCTCAAGTAATAGAATTTTACTGCATTCATATACTACCATTTGGTCAGACAGTTCCCAACTGATGATCAACTATTTTGTGTCCAGGATTGGTTGGTTTGTTCATTCATTTTTGTAATAAGAAAATGGTCCACTATAAATATTATTGAATATATAGTGTGTCCCAAAAGTCTTAATGCATGTTTAAGCTACTAAAGTTTAAAACTGCCCTGAGACTTTGGGAACACACTATATAAGTCATTCCCATCTGTTCCTGACATCCTTGGGATACAAGCCTAATAGCAGGATAACTGTATCAAAGAGTATGTATAGTTGGATAGATAGTTTAGTTGCTTTTGCAGAATAGTTAAGCCATTCATGGTACTATTCTACCAAGAGTGCATTAACATTCCTGTCTTCCTATACTTCCTTCAAAGATGGCTAATTTCCTCTTTTGTCATATTTGCCAGTCTAAAAGGTGTGAGATGTAATCCCAGATTTCTTTTGATCTGCATTTCTCTGATTATTAGTGATACTGGAGCATTTTGCCATGTTGTTGAGAGTCTGCATTTCTTCATTTGAAAACTGCCTGTTCATATCCTTTGGCAACCTATCTGTTGAGTAATGGCTCTTATCTTTATATTTTTGTGTCATTTCATGTTTCTTGGATATTAGAGCTTCATTAGAGAAATTTGCTATGATTTTCTTTTCAAAATGGATTATTTCCTTTTTTATTCTAACTGCATCTTTTGCCTGTGCAGATACTTTTTAATTTTATACAATAAAATGTAATCTTATTTTTATGATCATCTCTAGCCCTTATTCAACTATGAACACTTTCCCTTGCCATAATTGCAAAATATATCTTTCTTCCTCTTCCAATTATTTTAATGACATGACCATTTACATTTAGGTTACATTTTCATCTGGAATTTATTGTGGTATACAGTATAAGTTGTTACTCTAAGTCTAATTTCAGTAGACGACTTTCCTGTTTTCCCAGAAATTCTTTTCAAATCAGTCCTTTATCCAGTAATAGTTAAGTATTTCTACTTGATAAAATACTATATTACTATGCTCAAATACTATATTATTATATTATACTATATGTCTGAGTTTTGCCTATCTCTGTTCTATTGATATTCCACTTATTAAGCAGAACCAAATTGTTTTATTAATAATTTTTTTTCTTTTTTTTGTCAAATCTTTATTGTTTAAGTCAGGGGAGGGTTGGCAGGGTCCAGTTTAGTCCTTCTTGGCAGCAGCTTTCCTCATGGCAGCTAGGACGTTGCTGAGTTCCCACCCTTTTTTTGATGAATTTAAGGGCTCACTTATCCTTGGAGACTTTTAACAATTCCATGGCCTGCCTCTCATAAGGGGCAAATCCACACACCTCCCAGATCATATCTCTCACAAACTTTGTGTGTTTGGTCAAATGCCCATGGCGGCAGCAGTGTCCTGGCTTCAAAATGTTTTTGGTAACTTTGTGGCCCTTGTTGAGGCCCACGGTCATGGGGTACCAGATAGCCATGGCTGCGCTGCTTCTTCTGTAGCCCCAATGGCAATCACAGCAGAAAGGAGGCATTAATTACTATTTCACATTATAATTTGACGTCTGGTTCTGCTAAGTCCCTTAACGTGTATATTTTATTTCCCATGAAATTCTTTACAATACTTTTCCAGGTAAATTTTGTTATTATTTTGTCTAGTCTTATATAAAAAGCACTTATCAATTTGATCGGTATGGCAACCGATCTGTATGATTTAATCTATGTTAAAAAAATCTTTTATTATTATTATTATATTGGCATGGCCCAGCCATGAGCAATTAACATCTTTCCAAATAATTGTCTTCTTTTATGTCTGTAATAAAGTCATGTGCAGTTGCATTCATAAGTCCTGGTAATGTTTGATTTTGTTAGTAACATCAAGAAAGGTTGTTGATTTTTGTGAGTTTTTTTTATATTTTGCTACATTACTGAAATTATTAATTATTCAATTTGTTTTAGTTAAATCACTAGAGTTTTCTAGGTATATATCATCTGTTATTGTGATGATTTTCTTTCCAGGTTGCTATATATGTATTCCCTGAATTTCTTTTTCTTTCCTTATTACTACAGCTAGCATTTCTAAAGCTATTAACCAATACTAGTTATCATGGACATTACTGACTTATTCCTGATAATAATAGAAAGGCCTGTAGTGTTTCTTCTTTGCAGATAATTGTTGTTTGAGGTGCTTGATAAATGCTGCTTACCATTTTTGAAAAAAAGTCCATTTATTTCTATGTTTTTTCGTAGTTTTTAAATGAATAATAAACATTTCATTGAAAACAAAAAAATTTAAAAAAAAATTTTTTTAATTTTTTAAAAGTAGGTTGTATCAAAACTGGTAGAATGCTCTCCTGAGACTGGGTCCCTTTTTTGCTTGTTATTTAAGTTCCCTATGGATCCCACTGAGCCTGGTGATTATCCCTTACCCTAGTACTGCTGGGACACTGTCCCTCCCCGTTTTGCTTTGAATTCCATCTGGTTTAATGCTGCTGGGATGGTTGCTTTGCTTTTTGCCCCATCACCTTGTTCTATGGAATATAGGCTGTACAAGATTCATTTTTTCATATTATCTGGAGTTCCAAAGGACAAGCCTCCCCTCATACTCTGTCAGATTCCTGTTCTGGATGCCATTTGTGGCCTGCACTCTCAGCACCAACTGAAATGGGAGAGCGTGAATAATGAGTTGTGACAAAGGTTGAAAGCATTCATACATTTTTGTATGCATACTAAGCAAATCTCAAATAAGCATCTGAGGCTTAGGCTTTATATACTGTAACTGAAGCACTTGCATCAAATATTCTCATTGGAAACTTCACTTATTTTGTTACATGAGGTACCTAACTTGCACCCTTCAGGAGGCCATTCCTGTGGGACACTCCCTTGCTTTCGTGTTTCATGCATTACTTTTTATTTATATCACTCAAGCAGTCTGGGTTTCAAGGATGGCCAGAATGTTCCAAGCCTCTGTGGCACAGGGGTGAGTAAGAGGAGGCAGTAAATTTACATTCTGACATAATGGGCCCAGATGGGTGGAAACAGGTTCAAGGGGGTCCTGGCCTAGATTTGCACCCATGGCAGACCCCTCAGAGCTAATCCTTAATATCACCCACTATATGTGACAAGTCTTTTCAGAATGGAAGGTATGGAATTTAGGACATTCACAAATTGTCAGCACAATTACTGGCACATGGCACAGATAATTTTTGTTTTAACTGAGGTCTTCTCCCTACAAAGACTTGAAATCCTTCTATTTCACTGAATCATAATTTTTTACCTTGATGCTTTTTGCTTAGTTTTGCTGGGTAAGAGATTTTTGGTTGTAGACCTAGTTCCTTTATCTTTTGGATTATCATATTCCATGACCTCTGATCCTTCAATGCTGCATGAATGAGTTCCTGTGTAATTCTCATGGTGATTTCCTGATATTTAAATGGTTTCTTTCTGGCCACTTATAGCACCTTTTTTCCCCTGACCTGATATTCTCAAATATAGCTGTAGAGTTCCTTGGAGGTTTCTGTTTTTTTTTATTTTATTCCTAAGGTAATCAGTGGATTATTTCAATGCCTATTTTACTCCCTGGTTCCAGGATATCAGGGTAGTTTCCCTTGAAGATTCCTTAAAAGATGCTGTCCAGGTTCTCCTTTTCTAGTCATGGCTTTCAGGTAGTCCAATGATTCTGATATTGTCTCTCCTGGACCTATTTTCAAGGTCAGTTGCTTTTCCATTAAGGTATTTTATGTTTTCTCCTATTTTTTCAATTATTTTGCATTTCTTTGGTTCATTTATGATGTTTCACAGAGTCATTTACTTCTACTTGCCAAATTCTAATATTTAAGGTATCATTTTTCGTTTTATACAATTTCATTGATTCATTTATTTACTTATTCATTCATTTATTTTTAGCTTTCATCATTCATTTCCACAAGATTTTTAGTTATAGATTTATATTCCATTTCTCCCGTACCCCTCTCCCAAAGAGAGTAAGCCTACTAAATATCCCTTTCCCCTTCCCCCAATCTGTTCTCTCATATCCTTCCCCATCCCCCTCCCGAACTTTCTTATGGGTCAAGATGGATTTCTATACCCCAGTGCCTATATATCTTATCACCCAGTAGCATATTAATGTGTGTATACACACATACACATACATATATGTAGCGTAAGATTTCTATTGAGTGTGTAGGTTATTCCCTCCTTATGCCAAGTTCAGTGCAAGTAAGGTTGACTTATTCCCTTTCACCTGCTTGATCTTCCCCTCCATTGTAAGAGTTTTCTCTTATCTCTTATATGAGACAATTTAACCTATTCTAAATCTCCCTTTCTCCTTCTCCCAATATATTCCTCTCTCAACAATTACTTTTGTTTTTAGATATCATTCCTTCCTATTCAACTCATTCTGTGCCCTCTGTCTATGTATACATGCTCACACATATGCACACATATATATTTATACCCACATACACACTCCTACACCCACACACACACACACATTCTCTTCAACTATTCTCATACTGAGAAAAGTTTTATGAGTTACAATTACTGTTTTTCCATGCAGGAATGTAAATAGTTCAACTTTGAAAAGTTCCTTATGATTTCTCTTTCCTCTTACCCTTCTCATGCTTCTCTTGCTTCTTGTATTTGAAAGTTAACTTTTCTGTTTACCTCTTTTTTCATATAGAATGCTTTAAAATCCTCTATTTCTTTTAATGTTCATATTTTCTTCTGAATTATTATACTCAGTTTTGCTGGGTAGGTGATTATTGGTTTTAATCCAAGCCTCATTTGACCTCTGTAATATCATATTTCAAGCCCTTTGATCCCTCATATTCAATGTATTAAATCTTGTGTTATCCTGATTGTGTCCTTGACCTGGGATCTCTGAAATTTGTCTATTACATTCCTAGGAGTTTCCTTTTTCAAGAGGTGATTAGTAAATTCTTTGAATTTCTATTTTACTCTCTGGTTCTAGATTATGCCAAATTCACTGCAAGTAAGGTTGACTTATTCCCTTTCACCTGCTTGCTCTTCCCCTCCATTGTAAGAGTTTTCTCTTACCTTTTATATGAGACAATTTAACCTATTCTAAATCTGTGTTGATGCAACTGGAATGCTCTTCACTTCCCCAGCCAGGTGCAACAGATCCCTGTTGATCTTCTGGGTTGTCCTGGACTGAAAATCTGCCAGACTCTGTTGCCTAGTGCATTCTGCCACTCTAAAATTTATTAAGAATCACTTTTTAGAGGTAACTGCAAGAATTTGTGGGAGAGCTCAGGAAAGTTCCTCCTTTTACTCCTAGCATCTAAATTCTTAAAGGAAAATGTAAGTGAGTTACAGGATGAAATAGATCATCCAACTATGGGATGCTTGGGAGCCCCAAGTTTTCAGTCCAAGAGTTAGATATACCCGACCATAAAAATATCAAAAAGAATTTAAAGAGGTAAATAAAATTTTAGAAAAAGTATATATGATAGATTTCTGGAGAAAATTTAATGGGTATAGGAAGAAGTACATTATTTTTTCTCTTTAACACATGGAAGTTGCTCATAATTTGACCTTGTATTAGGACATGAAAATCTTAAAATGGCATATAGAAAGGCAGAAATATTAAATGCATCATTAACAGACAATGATGAAATAAAATTACTTTCAACAAAGGGATATTGAAGCATAAACTCAAAATTAATTGTGAACAAAATAATCTAATCTTAAGAAAAATGAGTGGATCAGAGAAAGTGTTAAACAAGCAATAAATAATTTCAGTAAAGAGAATGACAACAATGAGAAAAGTTTCCAAAATTTGTGATATGCTAAAAAAATACTGTTTAGGAGAAAATTTATACCAATAAATTCTTACATCATTAAACAAAATAAAAATGAAAAACAGATCATTGAATTGGGCAAGCAATTACAACAAAACTAGAGAAGAAGAAAAAATCCCCAATTTAAGAGAAATAGAAACACTGAAAGATTAAAATAGAAATTAATGAAACTTATCTTTTAAAAATTAATAAATAAAATTCAGTACTATTTTACAAAAAAAAGAAAATTGGACAATAATTGGTTATATTTATTTCAAAAAGAAAAAAAATCAAATTGCCAGTATCAAAAATTAAAAGAGTTAATGCCCCATGAAGGAAGAGGAATTTTAAAGTGATTATTAGAGTTATTTTGCCTGAACATATACCAGTAGAACTTGCATAGATTGTGTTGTATAATTTTTAGCATCATGTCTTTTATGAGATTATAAAGTTATACAAGTACATAAACCTTTGAGTGCTACTGACACTAGAAGTAAATAATTATTTGACTATTGTTGATATAGATGTACTTTAAGTGAAATGATTTTTTAAAAATAAAGTTAATTATGTAGGTCTCCATTTCCTTATAGGTAAAATGAAGAGGTTGAATTAAATTATTTAAGGGCACTCTTCTAGCCCAACATCTATGATTCCACAAATTTATTGTATTTGTATAGTCAGAAAAGTTACTAAAGGGAGTACATCCCACTATGTTCATTGTTTGTTGACTATAAGTGATTACATGGAGTAAAATATTCCATTGTAGTCTAGGATACAATAGATTATCTCCCATGTCTATGCTAACTTAATACAAGCTTCATTGAAATTAAGATTTATAAATATCTTATTAATGATTTTTTTCAACATCCTTTTAATTCTTAGGCAAGACATAAATCAAGAATGTATATGTTTAAGGCTGATTGCTGCCATCATTATGGGCACTTATTTCAGAGTTTGTTTCATGATATAACATGTAGATACTGAGATTCCCTGCTGCAGATGGAATTTTGCTGATTGAATCAAATTTCTAAGCTTCAAAGCATCACCTAAACTAGATCAGTTATTATTTGAGATATTAGCCTAACTCTCCATTAAGGAAAATTCAAGTGGGAAGAATGTCTGTTGTCAACATGATATTGGATGGACAATCAATACAGCTAATCTATCAGAACATATAACTTAGAGGATGGAATATAAAGTGTCCCAGATTGAGCAGCGGGAGGAAAGTGATCTGGATGGCCTTTGTAAATATCAGTAGTGCTTTTAATAATTATGTTTCTCATTAAATTTAAGGGGCTGTTATCTATATTCTTCTAGTGACATCATATGACTGTCACTCATGGAATATCACCATCTCTGAAGAATTAGTTTAGCTTGGATTCAAAGGACAATAGAGAAGGACAAAATCAATGTGAACTGGCTGAAATATTATTAACAAATATTTGTTTAGTAGATGTAGCTTAACAGGATTTCTCAGAGATAGTAATGAAATGAAAAATACATGAGCCTCTGTACCAGTTTTTGTGCCAACAGCAATGGACATATTCCTTTTATATCCATATATTGTAAAAGTGTCTTCATATGGGTTCTAAATCTTTCTGTGGGTGTCACAGATGCCTTTGGCAATCTATTAAAGTCTGTAGACTGCTTCTCAACTTTTTTAAACTGAAGAGAATTTCATAAAAATCAGTGAAAATAGAGATTCTTTTCACTCGTGTAAATTGAGCCCCCATGCCCTGAAATCTATGTATGCATGGACTCTTGAACTAAAGAAAAGTTGTTAATACATTGACAAGAACTCCTTTTGGAAGATATATGGGGATGTTGTGGACAGGAGCTGTACATGATGAAAAAGAATGGATTGGTTGTGTTTATATAACATGCAATATCATGAAGTCCTTTATGAGATCATAAAACTCTAGAAGAAAATAAGCAGTTAAACACATACTCATCATTTACCTGTTACTGATATTAGACTTATCCTAAGACTGAGAAATCAGAAATAAAACAGAGGTCATCCACTCAGTTTCCCCAAATGCGACCAAGTTTATTCTTGTTTTTCCCTTTCAAAATGGTCTTAGGGTAACTGAAGTCATTTTTACCACCTTGTGTGTGGACTGGAAAACTTTTAATTGCTTCTCATTTGTAGAATGCCTCCACATGCCCTCTCACCATGTTCTTTATGAGTAAGTAGGATAGTGTTGATCTCAGGAAAAATCATGTGTGTATTTGATATTAAATAATAAAAGACACCTTTATAATATCTTAGGAGGCAGAGTCATGGAAACTTATTGCTTCTATACCCTACCTATTGATCTGCTGGTACAAGATCCATTATGTATATCAATATTTGTATTTGAAAGTGTAGAAGTATATCTATATGCAAGTTGTATACATATCTGTAAGCATATGTTTACAATATATTAAACAGTAGTAAATATATATGCAACTAATTATGCTAGAATATTTACATTTAAATTCATTATTTTCAAGCATAACATAAAAACATCCTTTTTAACTGCTCTCTCTTGATCTCTATCAGGATGTATTGCTGTATCATTTATTTTCATTCACTCAGTCGCTTATATGGTCATAGGAAGAATGCATTCTTTTCTGACATTTTTGAAAATATTAAAGATTTCATAAAAGCCTCCCATCTTTTATTTTTAAAACATATTTGGTGATGTTAGTTGCATTTTCATACTCAATGACATAAATGTAGCACAATCTATATAGCCATTATTATGCTTTTGGAAATTTACTTTGCTTCTCTTCATTTTTTTCTCCTCAAAATAAAGCTGGAGGTTTAGTAAGCTGCCAAAGGATTATAAGAAGGACATTAGTTTGTTTTTTTAAATGTTTGAATTTTTGTGGTCAGAATATGATTCCATATTTACAAGTCTGGAATTCATTTGGTTTTACTTACTTGTTTTATGTTTAAAAGAGAGAGAGAGAGAGAGAGAGAGAGAGAGAGAGAGAGAGAGAGAGAAAACTGACATTTTATTGGAATCTTTCTTTTCTTGAAAAGTTTCATATTAAGTACTGTTCTCAAATTCAGAACAGCATTAAGCAATTTACAAAATAAAGCTCAATTCCACTTTGTAGAAACAGACTTTGATTCTCTATAGTATAAATAAGGTATAAGGTAAAATGAGCTTAGAAAAAAATCCCAACCGTATATATAAAAAAATCACCTACTGAGTCATATCAATTCAGCTAAGTCACTTCTGGATAGAGAGGAGGGATATTTATTATCTGTTATAGTAAGTACAATTGAGTAGCTAAAAACACTTAATATATATTTCAGATAATTTTCTTTATAAATATGAATGCACTGTTTTATCTAAATTATGAATTCAGTCCTATGTGTACATGCATGCAAATATATCTAATTCTCCAGATAATACAGTACAATATGTGTATGTACAAAGAGATGAAATACTAAATAGACAAATGTAATATATTCTTTATTTTTTAAAGTTATCCTATAGTCATAAAAATATATATCTCCCATTTTAAGATACTATTTTGGAATGTACATCAAGCAAATTTTTGGTTGTTAAGTCTCATGAGTATATAATAAGGTCTTGAGTGAAAAATGCCAAGCACTTCACTTTTTACAGTCATATGAATATGACAATTTAATTCACTTAAATGCACATAATACAGATAATGAAATTAAAAGAAATGTTTACACGTGTATCCATGAAAACTCAAACTATTAAAAAATGAAATCAAATAAAAATATTATTCAGATTTTTAGACCAGAAAGTAACGATGAAGGGTCCAAATCTTCTATTCTATCTATAAAGAATTTGAGACCAATAAAGGTAAGGGGGATTGTTTGAGAATGTAGTTCAAGTGAGTGACTAAGCCAGGATTAGAGTTGGGGGGGGGGTGCCTGCTTTTTGTCATTTTCTAATTCTATTTCTCAATGAGTTTTGATAATATCAAGTTTATCAGTTTTGATGATTCTTTGGTCTCATCAACATGGATACTCCCTCCCATTGATGTCAACCATCTTTGCTTACTCATTTTCTGTGCTATTCTTGTCCTTGCCCTACCAAAGTCTACAACCAAAAAAAAACACTCAGGCCTTTCATTTGGTCTTTTAACATTATATGGAATCCCTGTTAAAAACAAAGATACACTTTTTGATGACCATTTGATCATTAATATCAAGAAAAGTATGTTTTGCACTGCTGTGGAGGAAGTCTGATGTATAAAGTGAATGGTAGAAAGATCACCCACCAATCAATATCATGCATATCTATGCATTTTACTACATCTGATTTCCCCATGTATAGCTCAATGAATGAATGAGAGATTGCATACTTTCCTGAACATTTCATCCTCCCATCTCTGAAAAGAAGATAATCATAGAACTCTAACTGTAGAGCTGGAAGGGAACTTTAAGTCTGTTGAGTCCAAACCCAAACCCCCTCTTTCTTCAGATGAGGCAATCAATAGGTTAAGTGACTTTCCCAGTATTCCATAACTAGCAACTGTAGGATGCAGGATTTGGAACTCAGATATTGCTTACTCCAGTTCTATACACTGTGCAACCAAGCCACTTAATAAAAGCACTTCATATACCAATAGTGGCATTTTTGAGTGATCCATTCTCTCTTAGAAAAGAAGCAACATGTAGGAGCCCTAGTGGTACTGTTTTTCATTTATTTTGAATTATGTAAATTCAACCTAAATTGAAAATCATTTCTTTTCTTAGGATTGTTCTTCTGTGCAGAACATATTATCTAATGAATAAAGAAACAAAAAAATCACTGATGAAACAAGATTCAAAGAGAAAAATGGAACAAATAGAATTGAGTAAGTGTTTTGAACTGAAGTAATTCCCTCTACCCCAAAAAAATTGTGTCATAAAAATTTATTACTTTAAGTTGAACTAATTTACTTGGCTTTTTGTTTGTTTCTCTCAGAAAACTTAACTAAGAAATGAACATGAAGCTATTAAAGAAATATTTCTTGATCAGTTTTGCATCAGGAAAAAACAAGAATTATGGTTCCTTTAAAGTTATAAGTATATACACATATGTGCACAGAAATTTATATAAAGACATAGGATATTTTCTAACAGAAGATCTGTGAAAGTACTATAGAATAATTAATTATTTTAAATTATAACTCAGAAGAAATGCAATATTTTCCAAGGATACATATGTTATGAAAAGCAGTGTATTAGAGAGCTAGAGTAAGAATGAGGAAGATTTGGGTCACAGTCCTATCTCTGACATACTAATTTGTATGAATATCAAATTAATTACACTTGCACTTAATTGCAAAGTACTTCAGGCAACCAGGACTGAAACTGAAGATGAGGAACTTCTAAAAAATTCGGTCATCCAAATAAGACATCATAAATCTTGAAAATATTTATATATGTATTTGTTTTATTGTGCTGAATCAATCATGTATCCATAAAGAACAACTTGAGAAAAATGTGAATTTCACATTTCCTCAGCCACAATTTTATTTTATAAACAACTCACTATCACAAGCAAATGTCATGTCTTTTTCAAGGTAAAGTGGCACAGGAATTGTGGGTGATAGTGGCTTAATACATACCTACACATTGAATTTTGTCATCCATGAGTTACAACCTGCTGAGACTGGAGGACCTATAGAAATCTGGTAGAGGCTGTGCCACCCTCAATACTTAACCATTTTACACAAATGTAACCTATGCTAACATTTTTATTAAGATCCTATCTTTTTTATGAGACACTATGAACTTTTTGATTGTTCCTGTTTTTTTTTTCCAATGATACCTTTTTTTTAATGTGTGTGATTTTGTATAGCATAGGGATTATTAAAAACATGCCACTGTATAACATTATTGACTTAAAATTAAGACAACTACTTGAGTTAAGAGCACCCAATTGAGAGAAGTGCAGGATTTAACATTTCATCTTTCTTAAAGTAGTCTATATACTTTTCATAAATACATACAGATTCACTTCTTTTGCATTTAGTATAATATGTATTTTGATAATATAAACTCAAAGACAAAGAAAAAGATGAACTTTTGAGATTTGTATCTAAATTTCTCAAATGTTATTGCTCTAATGAGTTATTGTTTACTTAACATAAATCTATATAAAGATATGAAACGATGTGTAATGATTTCTGAATATCATTAAAAAGCTATGTTTTTGGAATTTTTTCAATTCAATGATATTACTCTAATCTTGCTTCTGGTTTAATTTTATTTCACTCTTGTTTTTGTTTAATTATTTTGCCATGTTTTAAGACATTTGATTTCTTCAATGTGCAGAGCTTCTCCATTGACACTGACTGTAACTTTTCCATATATCTCCTAAATGGTCTTCATGAGTTGCTTGCAGCTGATTATAAGATGAATGATGCAAATGCACCTTCAGTTTGGAGACTATTGTAGAATTTGCCTAGAAAAGGAATAGCCTTTAAATTTAGTGGGGGTGTTTTACCCATAGTTAATCAAAACCTGAATGATTTCTGTCCTTTGCTAACTGTATTTGATTCAATTATTTCCCTACATAGCTTCCATTTTATCACATTATCCTCTAGATATTAATGAGCTAAAAGTAGTTTCAAGGAAAAAAAATGATAGGGATTAAGTATTTGTATGTCCAAATCAAAGAAGACTCATGATTATTATTATGTCTAGAAAATAAATTTTTTCAAATAACATTGAATGCCATGACACAGTTTATTAATTATATCTATTTTGCATTTTCCATAGTGATGCAGATGTTGATGAAATGGAATATAGTATATCTGTCTCACAAGTGAATAGAAATATTTGCTAAGCCTGTGGCTAGACATTCGAAGAATCTGTTCTATAGCAGCTTTGCCTAATTCTAAGCTTCTTTTAAAAAAAATCAAGATAAATGCAATTAACAATAAAGTATTAGTGAAACTGACCAAAATAGAAGGAACCTATCTAAAAAGGTTAAGTGTCAATCTAATAGGCAATTGGATTTCCTGATCAAATTTGAAAATATTGGATTCTAAGAAGGGGAAAAAAGAGACAGAGGAGGAGGCAAGAATCATCCCTGAAAAGTAGACACTATTAACAATTTCTTCCTTCTTGAAAGTCTCTCCTCACTTACACTCCATTTTCCTTTTTTGGCCATTTGTTAATTTGTGATTTTCACTTCTTTGTCTTCAAAATGTGGTTGTTTCCATGAAAATCTTGAACTTTACTTAGGAAAAAAGTAATCTGCTCCCATGATAAACTATCAGATTTCTTCAAGGAAAATAAAACCATTCTTTTTTTGTACCTACTATGGACAATGAAGTATGTGGATGAATGTCAAATCTTCATTCTCAACTCTTATTTCCATTCTGTACTATAACCTTACTTACATGTCCTCTTATCACTCTTTGATTTCAAAATCAAAATTAACTTTCCCCTAAAATGTCTTTCCTTTGCAGACTTATCTATTTCAGTCAATAGTACCATTATTCTAGTAGTCACATGCAGGCTTGCAATCTGAGCCAAATTGGACTTCATCCTTTCTATATCTTCTCCCCAACCACTACTATTCATTTTTTTCCTGTGTGAGTCTCTCCATTCCTCTCCTTAGATCATTGGATTGGCTTCCTAATTAGTCTTTATTGTCTGGTATATCAGTTACTTATCTTATTGCTGCCATCAAATTAATCTTTCTAAGATATAATTTTTATCATCTCACTCTCTGATTCATAAACCTTTAGTAGTTCCCTACTAGCTGCCAGATATTGTATAATGTTTTAGTCTTAACATTTAAAGTGATCCATAATCTAACTTAAAGTTATCTTTACAGTCTTTCTTTGGACTCCCTTTGAGATAAATGTTAAATTTATCCTTCTATCCCCTTGTACCTGTTAGAGGTGCAAAATCCTTGAATGGGATATGGTTTTCTAGTCATATCAGTCTATTCACAATCCCTTCTATGATACATCATTTACTGCACATCTTTCCTCTTGGATTACATAGTCTCAGAAATTCATCATTCTGCATAATGAAGTTCACTCTGAATCTCATTCCTTGTCAGATCATTCCCCATATGGATACAGGATTTGAGCATGTTGTCAAGCTGAGAACATTCCTCCAACTCACCTTTTTCAGTTTTTTAAAAATAATATCTTCCCCCATTTGATTGTAAGCTCTTGAAGGAGCAGAGATTAACTTATCCCTTTCTTTTTATTCCAAAAACTTGGATAGTGTGACACATAGTAGGTGCTTTCTAAATATTTATTGACTATTGTTGATTACACAGTTAACACTGTATCTAAATAATCAAATACACAAATTATCTGTTTCCCAGAAAAGGTGATTAACAGGGAAACATTCCCCCTTTTTCCTTAACAGGTGAAAACTTCTCATATGCATGTAAGAGAGCAAATGAATTCATTTTGATTTGACCCAAAGGCAAAGCCCAAAACAGTTGCATGCGTATTAGAGTGAAGCAGATTTAAACTTCATCATACAGAAATAAAAAGTGAAACAAACAAAAACTCCCACCCCCATCAGATCGATACATTAAAATGGATTGTTTAATATGGTATTTAGAGTCCCGTCCCTTTAAGAGTAGTGTGAATGATAGCAATTCAATGAATAAATTTAAAATAGGACATTGTTCTGTTATTTAATTGCTATGAGGAACTAACGGATGAGAAAACTCCCTGGACCAAGAATACCAGCACCTTCTCTGGAATTTAGTGTTAGAGAATCCCAGTTCACCCTCCATTCCAGCCACCAAAGCAGTTTTTCCTGAAGCACAAGTTTGATCATGTCATCCCCTACCCAATAAATTCAGTGATGCCATATCACCACCAGAATCAAATATAATATGACTCTGCCTCCTCCTATCTTTCCAGTTATCTTACAAATTATTCTTTGCCATGTACTTTGGTTTTGTTTGTTTGTTTTTTATTTTTTTTCTTTGCCCCTACCCCCCCAGCACAGAACATTGATCCCACTGTAAGGACCCTCCCACAATCTGTTCCCTTTTATGCCCTCCTCCAACACCCCTCTAGCTTTCTAGCAGGGCAGGAAGAGGCTCCCTGCCCCCGTCCCTGTATGTATTATTTCCCAGTTGCATTTGATTGTATAG
>CM053594.1:246252956-246317480 GCA_028646575.1 Pseudocheirus occidentalis
TCCTTTTTCTCATGTTGGTCAGTCTATTAATTGCTTGGTTTTTTAGCTCTGTGGAACTCTGCTTCCTGGAGGGGGAAAGCTCTGTCCCAAATTGCTGGGGCCCTCACAGCTGCTGGAGCTATTAGTGGGATGCTGCAGCCTCCCCCCTAGCTTTGGCTCACTGGAAGCGCACCCCAGGACCACCACTCAAGACCATGATCCAGATCCAGGCTGCTCAACACAAGAGCCCTTGGCCCTGATGGATCACCTCAGCCCCCCTGCTATCTGCAGGCTGAGGGCTCTGAAGCAGCCCAGTGCAGGCTGCTGCTGCTCCATTCCTGCTGCTACAGCTGCCTCCCACTGCTTCCTTGCCCTGGGATTAGTTTGGCCAGACCACTCTTCTCCTCCCAAGTTAGCAAAATCCACTGACCTTTCTCTTAGGCTTTTTTACTTCTGGCCTGACAAATGTGGTAACTTCACCTCCAGTGCAGCCTATCTGCTCTCTTATAGATGCGGCTCCCCACCCGATGCCCCAGGGCCTGACCCAGCCGGGGTTTTGTGGCCGTGGCTCCCAGACTGCTGTGAAGAGCCCCACCTGCTGAGCTGCCTGTAGCAACAGATGTGCTTTCTGTCTTTTGGAGAGTTTTGGAGCTTGAAAATCTGTTTAGAGTCCCATTTTATGAGATTTTTAGCATGTCTGCGTGGGAGCTGTGGTGCTTTGCTGCTTCTACGCCACTATCTTGGCTCCGCCCCTTTGCCATGTACTTCAGTCCAATGACATTGGTCTCCTTTCTGTTCTACAAGTAAGATATATCATCTCTCTGCTCTAGACATTTTTCCCATTGCTCCCCATATATGGACTCCTTTTCCTCTTTAATTCCGTATACTTATTTTCCTGACTTCATTAAAGTACTAACAAAAATTACATCTTTTGCAAGAGTTTCCCAACCTCTTTTAATTCTATTGTCTTCTCTTTGTTATTTTCTATTTATCCAGCATAGAGCTTCACACATTTGTGTGTGTGGGGGGTGTATGTGTGTTTGTAATTTGTTTGTTATCTTCCCAAGGTGTTCTGAGGCCATTAAAGACAGGAACTGCCTTTTCACTCCTTTTACATCACTTGCACTTAGCACAATGTCTGACACACAGTGTCACATAATATGTAATAAGTTTTTATTAATTAAATGAAAGAATTGCATTGAACAATGGCAGGTTAAATGACTCTTTCAGTATCACTTTCTATATGTGTCAAAAGTGCATCTTAAGTCCATGTAAACCTCCAAATCCCTAAGGCCAGCAGTCTAGTCCTTAAAATAATAGTTTATGGATGTCTAAAAATGAGGCTTTATTTCATCTCTCTTTGTAGTGGTAAAAAAACTGGAAATTTAGGGGATGTCCATCAATTGGGGAATGGCTAAACAACTTCTGCTATATGAATATAATGGAATACTATTGTGCTATAAGCAATGGGAAGGAGATGGACTTCATAATTACCTGGAGAGGCTTATACAAAGTGATGCTAAGTGAGAAGAGCAGAACTAAGAAAAATTTGTACACAGTCACAGATACATCATATGTATGATGACCAACCTTTAAAAACTGGATTCTACTCAGCAACACACAGTTAAAAGACAACTCTACAAGTCTCAGGATGGAAGGAGATGTCTGCATCCAGAGAAAGATCTAGGAAGACCAGAGTTTAAATGGAGATTGAAGCAATACATACTATCGTTGTTTTCTATGTTTGGTTTTGTTTCTCTTTTCCCATTGTTGACGCCATTGGCTACAACACTTATACAACCATATTATTTTACAATGTGAAAGAGTTTGCAGATCCTGTACATGATTGTATGCCACCATGGTGGGGGTGGGAGGTGGGGAGGAAGGGGAGAAAATCTGAAACTCAAGTGATTCCAGAACTGAATCTTGTAAACTAATGTAAGCAAAGAAATAAATTTTAAAAAAGGAAAAAATAAATTTTAAAAAATGAGGCATTAGGGGTGGAGCCACAATGGCAGCATAGATGCAGCAACGTTTTGCAGCTCCCTTAAAAACCCATAAAATACAATTCTAAACAAATTTTAGGGCTCCAAAACTCACAAAAATACAGAAAACACATTGTTTGCTGAAGGCTGCTTGGCAGGAGGGGCTCATTGTGGCAGGCTGGGAGCAGAAGACAGTCCAACCCAAAACCATGGCCTGGCCCCAGGGTGGTTGGGTGTAGCCACAGCTGGAGTCTACAAGAGAGCAGATTGGCAGTACCTGGGGTAAGTTCCACATTTATCAAGCCAAAAGAAATTTGGCTAAGAGAAAGGTCAGTGGAATTCAAGGTAATTTTGGGGAAAAAAAGCATGCAGTTGAACTGCCACCAGGGCAAGGAAGCAGGCCAACCCGTCTGCCTCAGAGCACCTGGCCTGTGGACCACAGGGGTGCCACAGCAATTGATCAAAATCCAAGGGCTCTTGCATTGAGCAGCCTGGATCTGGATCGTAGTCTTAGGTGGTGGTCAGCAAACCAAAGCCAGTGTGGGCTGCAGCACCTACCTAATAGCTCTAGCAGCTGTGAAAACCCCAGCAGTCTGGAAAGAACTTTCACCCCCCCCCAGAAGTAGAGTTCCACAGAGCTAAAAAATCAAGCAATTATTTGGCTGGCCAACATGAGGAGAAGGTAGCAAAGTAAAAACAGTAATTAAACTCTAGAATCCCTTTTGAGGGACCAAAAGGATCAAAGCACGGAGAGTGAGTTAGACAACAAGTCAGAACTCCCACACAAATGCTTCCAAGAAACATGAAGATTGCCTACAAGCCATAGATCAACTTAAAAAGGGACTTTGAAAACCAAAAAAGAGCAGTAGAGGAAAAATTGGGAAGAGATATGAGACTGATGCAAGAAAGAGTCAACAACCTGACTGAAGAGAATAACACCTTAAAAAAAGATTAACTCAAATGGCAAAAGAGGCCCAAAAAGGCAATGAGGAGAAGAATGCCTTAAAAGATTGAATTTTCCAGATGGAAAAAGAATCTCAAAAGCCTTCTGAAGAGAATAATTCCTTCAAAATTAGAGTGGGGCAAATGGAAGCAAATGACTTCATAAGAAATCAAGATACTATTAAAAAGATACAAACTAATGAAAAATAGAAGGTAATGTGAAATAACTCCTTGAACAAACCACTGACCTGGAAAATAGATCCAGGAGAGACAATTTAAATATTATTGGTCTACCTGAAAGCCATGATCAAAAAAGAACTTAGAAAGCATCCTTCAAGAAATTCTCAGGGAAAATTGCCCTGATATTTTAAAATCAGAGGGCAAAATACCAATCACCTCTTTTAAAAGATCCCAAAAAGAAAACACCTAGAAATGTTATTTCCAAGTTCCAGAATCCCCAGTTAAAGGAGAAAATATTACAGGCTGCCAAGAGGAAACAATTTGAATACTGTGGTAATGCAATTAGGATAACCCAGGATCTGGCAGCTTCAACACTGAGGGATAAAAGGTCCTGGAATGTGATATTCTGGAGATCAAACTAGCTAGGATTAAAACCAAGAATCACCTACCCAGCAAAATTGAGTATACTGTTCCAGGGGAAGATATGGTCGGTCATTCAGTGAGATGGAGTACTTTCAAGCATTGTTGCTGAAAAAACCAAAACTGAACAGAAAATTTGATACTCCAACACAAGAAGCATAAGAAGGTAAACATGGGAAAGAAATCATAAGGGACTTATTAAACTTGAGCAATTTACATGCCAATATGGAAAAATGATAATAGTAACTTATGAAACTTTTGTTAGTATGAGGATAGGTGAAGGGAATACAAATGTATATAGATGTATACCCACATATATGTCTATATAGGAGGCTGTATATGCATATGAATACATATATGAGCATATATATATATGTACATAGAGGGTACAGGATCAATTGAATAGGAAGGGATGATACTTTAAAAGGTGTAATTCTGAGGTGGAAGAGGCCTAGAATGAGGGGAGACAGGGAGTGACAAAATGGGTTTATTCATCCCATATAGAGGAGGCAATGTATAACTGTTAGAACTTTACTTTCATTTACACTCATTGAATTTGGCTTAGGGAAGGAATGACATAAACTCTAAACTGGGTATCATGTCACTCAGGAGAGTAGGGAGGATGGGGATGAGAGGCAAGATGATGGAGGGGAGGGCAGGGTCTGGGGGAGGGTTGCTGGAAGCACACACTTCAGTAAAGAGACACGAACAGGGTAGAGAATAGAACAATTGGGGGTTGTTGGGATAGGAAAGAGGGACATATAATCAGCCTCTCACAATATGTCCACTGTGGAGATGTCCTGCATACAGCCTGTATTGAATTGCTTGTCTTTCCAGTGGGGGTGGGTGACAAGGGAGGAACCGAGGGAATCTAGAATTTAAAGGTCTACAATCAAATGTTAAGGAAAAAATGTGTGTGTGTGTGTGTGTGATTATTATCATTAACTACATGCAATTGGGAATTAAGATATACAGGTACTGGGGTAGGGAAAACCTCCCTACCCTACCAGAAAGTAAGAGGGACATTGGGGGAGAACATAGAAGAGAGCCAATTGCAGGAGCAGCTTTACACTGAGATTGCTGTTTTGGGGATGGGGCAGAGGAGAAAGACAGGGAGAAAATTATGTAACTCAAAATCTGGTGGAAATGAATGATGTAAACAAAAAATAAATAAAATAATTAATGAAAAGAAAATAAAATAATGAAAATAAATAAAAATAAAAAATGAGGCATTAAAGGTATATAATTGTGTTTTAGAAGACCTTTCACCAAAAAGGATTCAATGATCATGATGAAAACTGTGATTTACATTAGTGAGGTAGAGCAAGAGGCTCTGTAGATAATAAATCATGTTTCAAAACAATATTAAATTATTACCAAAATGGTAACAATATAACCTATAAATAGAATTTAAAATGAGAGAAAACAAGAAAATCCAAAGAAAGAAGAAAATGCAACAGATGAAGTAATATTTTATGTTCATTGTTAAATGTTTGCTCCATGAAATAAAACCTTCAGCTCCTGTGAATTTTACAGCAGCCCACTATTTATCATCTCATTAAAATAGTACCCTTTGCCATGATCTTGTGGCTTCTCATATGTTAAATGTTGTTGAACTGAATCAATGCTCAACTGGGGATCACCAAGAAATACTTTTTTATAGTATGCAAAGGGCACACAATGCCTCTGCTTTATCAAAGTAAGATAAAACCTCCTTAGGTTTCACCTGCAACTTTTCTGTCCAAGTGCATATACATGTCTGTGACTGCATTCCATTTTTACGTGCTTATTAAATGCTCTACTTTAAGTTGTCTAAGTCCCCACTATATTTCCCAAATTGGAATGTATTAGTATTTTCTTATTTTGAGTTAAAAGAAAGGCTTGTTTACTGCCTATGCTAAGATCTCCAAGGCCAAAAAAAAGGAGATTTTCACTTCTGTTCTTCAGTGTACAGAAAATAATATAAAGGGGGGAGCAATTAGTTCTGTGCTGTTTATAGATTGTTTCACCTCTAAATTCATGTCTATAATTATAAAATTAACTACAAATGATATCTGAATCACTGGTATTTCATTCAAATAGTGCTTTTTTGCTTAACATTCACAACAACATTATACCTAGTTCATGGAGTTACTTTAAAAGTGAATATAATTGAGATTAACAGACATGACCAAAGTATCAAGGGGGGATTATTTTATTATTATCTCCCATAGTCCTTTAGGAAAAGGTGAATATAGAAAAAACTTTTGTCTGTAATAGTTATCTATGCACAGATGTAGTATAATGGCTGGGGTAAGGGAGTAGTGTGCAATTTTGCTTCTTTCTTCAAATTTCTACTTTTGATCACAAATTGTTTAAATGATCACAAGAGTCAGCAGCCTTGGGATTTCTCTGTGGATTAAATAATATTATATGGAACCTCAAAAGATAAAAGAACATGTAATGTGCCAATAATAGAAACAAAAATAACACTAAAAATTCAGCTCTATTCTGAATGACCAACATATTTTACCTTGGGAAGAAGAGATTATAAAACACACTTTCCATATCTTTTGCAAGAGATTTTATATACATACATATATGTATGTATGTATGTGTATATGTGCACGTATGCACACATATATGCACACATATATGCATGCCTATATAATCACATTATACACATGCACATGTGCGCTCTCACATAAGTGTGTCTATACATATATGTATAAGTGCACACACACATACATGTAAGCACGTATGCCTACACACATGCACACATCTATATAGACTCTATATGCATACACACATACAAACACACACACACGCAGCCACACACACACACACTCTCTCCTCTGTGTAATTGAAGTCCTCTAAATTGTCCATGAGGAAGTATATGCTTTTTTAATGTTGATTAGTTTATTGTGGATTAGCATTGATTAATCACTTCAGGCAATTATTTTACTACCTTAAAAGCTTCTTTAAAGTTTCTAAAAATCACCCTGGAAAGAACAGTTTCCCTTTGAGAACAAAATCATTTTGGCAGTCTTTTGAAAATGATTTTTGAGCCAGAAGATAAGTTCAAAGAATAAGGTCAGTGAAAAGAGAATAGTATGCTGATTTTAGTTTCTTGGTGATTTGATGCAGAATTCCTCTCTCATGTTATTTTTGTAGATGCTTAGAAAGTAATTGGTGACCCTTTCCATTCCTAATAAGAACATGTATAGGAATATTCATAATATATGGCAATGAAGGAAAGAATAGCCAAATAAAAAGGCTAAAAATGTTGTTTCACTTTATCAGCTTAATATCTCTAAGATTCTTTTCAAAAGGGGATATCTCAAACCCAAGCCCAAAGGACAAAAGTTGTTAGAGCCAAACAGAGAAATACTTAAAAAGAGGAAGCTTGAACCATAAAACTGAAAGATCCCACAATGAAGTAATATTGAGCAAAAGGAGTACATGGCATTTCATGGTGAGCAGTTTGATTATTTTGTTATTATCTTTACTCAATAAATTAAATTGAAATTCTATGAAAACTGTTACATACAGGCAGAGGACACGCATTATTTCATCTCTTCATTTACTTGAGAAATTAATGGAACAACTGGAGCTTTATTGTGGAATATATAATTCTTATGAATAATGTCAAGCAAAAAGACCAGAAAAGAGGCAAACTAAGAAACTTTGTCCAAGATATTTTCTTCTTGAAACACCTAAGCCTGGAGATTATACTATGTCTACACAATTCTGTATTTATGTTTGATTTTTGTCTCTCAAAGAAACAATACAACTGAATTGACTCTACCCACAAATGGGTATCTATCATCTATATATCTATCTGTCTTTCATACACACACACACACATAATTCATATTATGGTGTTTGTCTTAATGCTGCAGTATTTGGCATGTAAAGACAATGTTTTTATTGTTGTTCTGTAAGATATTCAGATTGAAATGTATTTAAATATTAAAAAGACTTTTCAAGTATGTCTATCTTTGACTAAAGAAACAAAACATCCACCCTTCAATCCATTAAGTTACAATCCAGTGGCACTGTCCCCCTTATGGTACCTTGAACAATACATTCCATCTCCCAATTCTGGATATCTTCATTGTCTGTCCCTCATGCATGAAATGCACACAATCTTCACTTCCTGGCTTCTTTGGCTTTTGTGATACCCCTTGATGGTAGTTTTTTCTGGGGGTGTTCAGAGCAAACTTGCACTTCTTTTGTGACTGGACTTGTTGGGATAAAGGGCTTGTTGAGCTCTTTTTAGGGTTGCTCATCCACTTTGGTGTCAACCTGACATTCAGTTCTCACCTGTGGTTTGAAGAAACTGTAGCATATGTAGCAGCTAAACCCTGATAAACCTTCTATAATGATAATCGATTTAGCAGGCACTTAGGCCTTAGTAATTAAGGGCTAAGTAGTTCTGTGAAAGAAACAGAAGGTGTGATCTCTGGCTCCTGTTTTTGACATAACAGAAAGGGGATGGCTGAGTCAGGAAGCGTGTGTGTGTGTGTGTGTGTGTGTGTGTGTGTGTGTGTGTGTAAGAAGAGGCCAAGAGAAGAAACAATCAGAATCAACAATGTTCCTGCTGATGGCTCCTGGTAGAGGGAGCAGAATTTTCACAGCATCTGGAAGCTGGCTGCCACTTGCTGGATTGAGCACTGAGTTGGAATTTTCTATGAGATCATAATCTGGTGAAGGCTGAAATTCCTGTAAAGAAGGCCATCTGGAAGGCTGAGATTTCTTCTGGGTCCTAGAGTCACCCAAACTGCTGGACGGCTGAAGAAGCATGACTGGGATAAGACATTTTTTGTGGCTTGATTGATCCTCAAATTCCCAGCAACAGAAGTTGTAAAGGTTTTGAGATGTGCTGGACCCTGTGAACTTCAGTGTGTAACAAGAACTGCCCAGAGGACTTGGCAAGAACCTGGGAGCTGTCTGCCTCTGAATCCAGGTGACTAGCAGATTCAGGTAGGAGCTAGGAACATGCAAAGAGATCCAGGGAATCTGGGAGACTACCCTGAGTGAAGATGAAGAAAATGCCTCCCCTTGACTATTGAATGCATGATGAAATTGAAGTTTACTAGACACTGAGGAGTGGAGGATTTGTGCAATTTTCTAATGACTGTATTTAGTGATTAATGATACTTAGTAATTATGAATCTGGAGAAATGACTGATTAAGTTAACCTATGATTGCCCCATGAGTGGAAGACTGACTTGTATTGTGAAATGATTGAATTATTAAGTAAGTAGTGTTTCCCTCTTAGGGAAACCAGATGATTATTATTTTGTTCTTTGTTCTAAATATGTGACCATTTTGGTGAAAACTATGTGGCCATTCTAATGTTAAGCTGTTGTGAACACTGTATTGTGATTTTCTTTGATAAGATGTGATGTTGTGAATATTATATTGTGATTTGTTGTGAAAGTTTGCCTTGATTTGTTATGAAATAAATGGAATGTTCACTATACTGTATAATCAGAACCTTAAAAGCTGTTCACAGTATCATTCTTTAAGGAAACTGCTCATGCATGGCATTACACCTTCTCAGTAGATGGACTAAAGCAGGTTGATAGTAACCAACAGGCCTCAAACCCATCAAAGAGTTAGGGGTTGTTCATCCCAAGCATGTAAGGACTTCAAATGGTGGACTGAACAGGAGGAAATGGTTGGTTCCAACAGCCACGAAGGTGGTGGAAGCAGGCACTGTGGAGCACTTAGAGCTCAATCAGGCATCAAAGATGCCAGGGTCATCCACTTAAACGTGGGCCATTGCCAGTTTTCTTGACCTTTGTCTTGGCAATGGACCTTGATGACTCTGGAAGAGAGAATGAGGCTGACAACTTTCTGCAACTTTGTCTGACTTTAATTAAATTTACATGAGCAAGAAACACATCATTGGTCGTCTTTAAGAACTAGCAGCAAAAAAACCAGTCTGTACATCATGTTTTTAAAAATCATCTCCCCCATTAGACTATGAAATTCTTAAGAAGAGGAGCTTTCTTTCCATTTTATTTGTCTGTAGAATATAGCACTATGCCTGACACTTAATAGATGCCTAATAAATGTTTATTTGCTGACTACCTTAAGTAGATATATACATGAATATCACAGCTGTAGAGCTAAGATTGAAAAATTGGGCTCCATTTATCATTACCTAGTCTTTCAATAGAAATAGCTCTAAGTACCAGACTGCTAAGTTATGTAACCCTAGGCAAGTCACAGTAATCACTCTAGGTGTCAGTTTCCTCATCTACAAAATGTGACATATTCATTTTAACCTCTTAACATCTATGAAGGATAATTGGTAAGAAAGTTGAAGCAGGAACTTCACTATATGAGGAAAATTGCAGTGAACAAAACTACTGATTTGAGGAAAGTCTGATGCTGGATTTGAACTCAGGTCCTCTGACTCCAGGGCCAATGCTCTATTCACTGCACTACTTAGCCGACTTGGCTAATTTTCATAATTAAACAAAAGGAATTGCTCCAATTGATTTGTTCAAAATTGTGTAAATTGTTTGGATATTGCTTCAGCTGCTTCTCTGCAAGTAAACAGCATTCTTTACCAATAATTCTCTGGATTCATGGTTGGTCTGGAAACTATCATTGCTGCCCGTGACTCAGTTGGCCAGATTACTGTACCTGGTTTTCTGGGACTTGGTATGTGTTGGTGGTGTCCTGTGCTCCTTCTTCACTCTGGTGCATGAATCCTTTGCTACTGACTTTGGGCTGAAAACATTTTTTTCACTCTATTTTTTTGAGTGTTGTGAAAATCTAGAATTTGTTTAAAATATTATTTAAAGGTATTTGAAGGAGTTTCAGGGGCACCTCAGGCTAGTTGTTTTCTTTACTTCACCATCTTCGCTGAACCAAGAAGAAATGAACTTTAATAAAAAAACATTTTCATATTCTCTAAACATGCATTAGTACTTCAAAATAATAAACCATTGAATTGGTAGAGAATTTGCCATTTTCCAAAGTACTTTTTCTTTTATTATTTCTTATAGCATCTGGGCTTCTCTGCTACTCTGCATAAAGTAGATAAAGGGCCCCTATCATTACTCCTTTTGAAAGAAGGTGACAGAGACGGTAAGTTCAGTACCAAGAATTTAAGTTGTCTGGAAGGTGAAAGTGAGTGTAATAACATGGGCAAAGGCTGTCCCAGGTATGAAGATGTCAGGGAGATGGTTCCTAAAATGTATTTGGGTTTACATTTCTAGTTTTAATTATTACTTATTAATTAATTAATTAATTCTTTTAATGCTACATTATTGCAAGCCTGTTGTTGCAAGAACATAAAGGACAACCTTAGACATGGAAAAATATAAACAAAAGATCCTTTATCCATAGGACAATATCTGAAACAAAGTGAACGATTGACAGCCACAATAAAGATTCTAGGAATTCTAAAACATTGAAGATTAGTGCAATAAGAGAGTTAAAGATATATCATTGATATAGTTGAGAAAGGAAGTCTTTTTCCAACTAGAGTATAGATTTAGTATGTTCAGGATGCTGTTAACATGTGGAAGTCATATAATGGAAGTCCTATTCTGATGTCTTATCACACTATTAAGTGATGCTAGGTTTGCAAAGGCTTTGTCACTGTAGCCTAAACTCTGAGAAAATTCAACACTAAACATTTTGAATTTGGTCTTGGTGACAGACTATGTCTACTTTGTTAAAGAAAGCCTAGCTAAGAAAGCAAGATATGTAAACAGTAGAGCAGCTACTTAGCAATGCATTCTTTGGCCATGGCACAGAATGAAACAAAGAAAAAACACGAAGCGTCATTAGTTCTGTTCAGTCTCCTCTAATGCTGTAGTTGATGATCTCATACTATTCATAAATGGGGCAAAGAATGTAAAAAAAACACAACAACAAAGACCAAGAAGAAAAGGAAAAAAGGACATCATAGTCACATTTGTAGATGGTTTATAACAACAGCAACTTTAAAATGGTAACTCTCACTTTAAAAGTAAAATCTTGTTCTAGTGATCAATTAATTCTATTCAATTTGAGGAATTTAGTCATATCAAACTTGATATTTCAACGCAAGAAGCATTTATTTACCATACCCGTCATGCAAGACACTGTGCTATGTTCAGGAGAAACCAAAAGAAATCTAAAAATAAAAACAGATCCTGCCCTAAAAGAGTATACATTCTATTAGTGTAATTTGGCATGCACACAGAAAAGTAAATACAAAATGTGAGGATGGTGAGAACACTAAGTATATATACAGGACCCAGTATTTAAGCAAAGTTTCTAAGAGCTAGAGGAAAGGAGGCGATGTATTGGGCATGGAGGACACATACGGCAAATGCTCAGATTTAGTTAGTCAATAAACATTTATTAAACATTTTCTATGTGCTAGGGACACTGCTATATGCTGGAGATAAAAAAAAGGCAAAAGACAGTCTCTTTAACAAGGTGTTCACAGGCTGATGGGGTATATTACATGAAAACAACTACAAACAACATATAGGTATACACCCATCCCTTGAGATATTCAGAGGCTTCACATTCTTGGTTTTGATTATTATCACATCAATAGCTAAATTGGAATTTGTGAAAATTTCCAATGTACTCTGGAAAATCACAGAAAATGCATGAATGTAAAGAAAACAAAACAAATATTAGTTATAAATGCATTAATGCTGTATATTACTAATCTATTTTGTAGTTTATTTACATTAGTATACATACACAAATTTATTATAGTTAAATTTTGTTAAAAGTTTCAGTGTATCAAAGAACTGCAAGTCACATGATTTTCTCATGCAGCAATCATTATTATCTTGAACCTTTCATAGGAGAAGGTAATCCATAAAGTAGTAGATGAAGCTACACCAAGAATTATGAAGATTCCACAGAGTGCATGAGATGCTAATTTCTTTCATGTAGAAACTGTAACTTTTTATGGGTGCATTGTATTATTTTACTTCATTTTTGTGTTAAACAAATTTTATCAGAATTATGAAAAATGAAAGCTGAAATGGAGCCTAAACTTATTCCCAGTTTTTCACATTCACAAGAATCCTACTTCCATAAGCCCTGAAAATGTCAAGGGATTACATCTATATATGGGCATACACACACATACACACACACATATTTGTATATATATATATGTGTTTTATGCATAATATATAATATGCACATATATATTCTTTAGTAAAATATTCTAGTTTTTTGTTGTTCAGTGAATGCATTATCATATGTGTATAAACATACATACATATTTAAACACATTTACATGCATGTGTGTTTATAAACTATAGCATATATAAACACACACAAATATACACATAATAATACATTCAGTAAATAACACCAAACAACAACACAGAATGTGGCATTCTTACTATAAGTGATGCCAGAAAACAACAGGAAATTTTCACTAAACAAAAAAATGGTTTATCCATTCTCCTTTTAAAAAGTAAATGAGGTATTGATAGAGATGATGTTATGATTTCTCCAAAAAATATTATTTCATAAGATATTTGGTTATTTGAATGGTTTCTGGTAAGTAAGTGTAAGAAACCACCAAAAAATTAACATAGCATATTTTATCAATACCTATGTAGAGAGGTGAAGAAATTCATATTGCATTAATATTGCATTAATTAATATTGCATTAATATATTAATATATTTTCCCCTAATAAAACAATCATTTTCATGTGGACACAGAAAAGAAATAAATAAAAAAATTGTACATGATTAAGTAAAAAAAGTAACCAAAAGTAAGTACTATTCAAAGATGTCAAATTTAAATACCATACCTTTCTTCATGAGGAAAACAAATAATATCACAAAATATACCATACATCATGGTTTGGTAGACAGGAAGTGGTTACTTGATGGTCTGAAAGTAATTTCTTTGTGTGTACAGTCATGTTAACACCTTGTTAAAAGAAAGAAATAAGAACAACATCCAAAGATAATTAGGAATTAAAACTGTTTTTTTAAATGGCAATGAATAAATATAAATTTAATGTGATGTATTTAAATAAGCTACTGACAGTATAAAATGGGAAATGAATAAAAGAGTATATATTGATACAGACCATCATTGTTTTCCAGAAGTATATAAATAGTATGAACCAATCACCATAAAGAGATTAAAAGAACCTAAAAATTGCTTCACACTCTCCTCTCCCCTCACTTTCCTTCATTTCTTGTTAGTGTACATTCTTAATAAGAGGACCAAAATGGCAAGGAGGGGAAAAACAAGATCAGAATACAAATTTATTCACAATACCTTGCAGAGTAGAATGATGGAGTAATACAGGAAATATAGTCTCTGAAATTACAAGAAGCAGGAGAAATAAAAAAAATAGCATATCAAAATTTCGGCGAGAGACTGAATTCATCTTGACTATCCAAAGATAATTTTAGGATGGAATTAAGAATGAGGCAAGAAGTGAAGGAATGAATAGATTAAAAGTGGAAAAGATCTACTTTTCCTTATAATCATTTTATTTTTTCTGATCTAATACATTCTATTTTCCCCCAAATATATGTTAAAATAATTAACATTTTTTAGAGTTTAGAATTTCAAATTCTATCCCTTCCTCCCATCCTCACTACACTCCTTCTGAGATAGTCAGATATAGGTTATGTGCATGCAATCACGTCAAATGTTTCCATACTAGTTGTTTTGCATAAGAAGACTCGAATAAAAAAGAGAGTGGGAAAAAAGTGAAAAGTAGTATACTTCAGACTGTATGAAAGAAATATCAGTTCTTCCTCTGGAGGCAGATATTATGCTTCATCATAAGCACTTCGAGAATGTCTTAGATCATTGTATTTTTGAGAAGAGATAAGTCTTTCAGGTCTTTCATCTTATAATATTGCTGATACTGCATACAAAATTGTCCTCGTTCTGTTTACCTTATTTGCATCAGTTCATGTAAGTCTTTCTAGGTTTTTTTTTCTCTGAAAACAACCAGTTTGTCATTTCTTATAGAAAAATAATGTCTCACCACAATCATATACCACAGTTTCTTTACCTATTCCCTAATTGGTGGGCATCCATTTGATTTCCTTTTTATGTTTGTTTGGTTTTTTTTGTTTGTTATTTTCATCCATTTGATTTCCAATTCTAAGGCACCATAAAAAAGAGCTGATATACATACATGTGTCCACACATACATATATACAGATATGAGTATATGCATGCACACATATACATACACACATAGATATACACATAAAATATATATTATACACGCATGCATATATATTATGTATATATATGTATATGAATATTATATATTATGTATATATATACACGTATATATGACAAATAGATCATTTTCTCTTTTTTTGAATGTCTTTGTGATGTAGACTTAAAAGTGGTATTGCATCAGAGGATATGTACAATTTTATAGCCTAGTGAACTTTTCAGAATGATTAGATCAGTTCACAGCTCCACCAACAGTGCATTAGTGTCCCAGGTTCCCCACATCCCCTTCAACACTTATCATTTTCACTTTTTGTCATATTAGCAATTCTGATAGATGTGAAATGTTTTAAACTGCATTTCTCTAATAAAAATTATTTAGACCATTTATAAAAGAATTATAGTTCTATTTTGTAAAACAATAACAAGTTTTATTTTAAATGACTGAAGATGGAAGTCAAGGTCTAAAACACAATGACTGGTGCAGATAAAGTTGGAGTACCAAGATCAGAAATTGAAGAGCAATGTAGGACAAATGGATATAAACAATTCTTAGTGTTCCCAAGTGGTAGCTATAAGCAGCTCTTTTTTAAAAAAATGATATGCTTCTAAATCCTCTGGTGCAAAATGCATGAAGGAAAAAAAAGTACCAATATTGGGCTTGCTATGGAAAAACCATCCTCAGAGTCCTTACTCTTGGTCACTCTAGCAATCTTCTCTATAAAGGTATTATAATTCCTACATCTTTCATAGAGTCAACAGGGCACTTCATATCTCAGTAACAGCCCTGGCTTATTTATAGAGGTGGGTAAGCAATCTAATTTCTTCCTTGTTTCAAGCAAAATAAGTAGTATGACTAACCAGGGCCCAATACATATTTGGATCCCAACTCTGACTTTATATACTGGGAAGTTTCCAACAGGTAAATTAAGATGTTAAATTAAGATAGTTAACATAAATGGTAATGAAAATGTGGGTCATAAAAAGCATTTCACATAAGAGCAAAGTGATAAAGGAAGGGTTTGGTGTATACCTGTAGTATATACAAGGACCTTCCTATCTTCAGCATTCTATCTCCAAATTTTATTTTTACTACACATAATTCACATCAGATAATACTTTATAGCTACACAAGTTGTTTAAAGGTGCAGAGAACACAAGATTCTACTATACTTATTAGTTGACTAATAAAAGGCAGCTAGGTTTTTCAGTGGATAGAGTTCTGGGCCTAAAATCAGGAAAATAGTCTCTTAATCCAATTTGCTGCAGTTTCCTAATCTGTAAAATAAGTTGGAGAAGGAAATGGCAAACAACTACAGAATCTTTGTCAAGAAAATCCTCAATGGGGTCACAAAGAGTCTGACATGACTGAAATGTATGAAAAACATAAAATACAAATGTATTTGATAAAGTAGAGATAATTTTACCTTAAAATGGTTCTACAATAACGTCTCCCCGTGCAGATCAAAATCATATAAAAGGCTCAAAACACATCACTGTTCAATGACTCTGATTACAGATGTCTGCTTGCCAAAGGTGTTTTCCACTTTCATGGAAAATGTCTAACAATGAGTTTGAATGGAAAAAAAAAGATTTCCCATAAATATGTTCTGTCTATGTTCTTGTTTGCACATTAAACTCTATTTATTATATCAAAACCTCCAAGTGCTAGAAAACATCCTGAAAAAATTTATCTACAAAGAATATAGCCTTTTCTAAACAGAAGAAATAAACAGATAGAGATCCCCACCCCCAGATTATAATATAGAGTTGGGTAAGCAATGTAAAGGACTAATCCTTCAGGGCATTTGTCTTGAAAATATTTGTGCATAGATAATTAATCACCCTTAGGATAGAAGAAGAGGAGGAGGAGAGAGGCCTGTGCTGCTTTTGTAAATTGTTTAGTACCTTCAAGTGTCTCATTGAACAGAAGACCACTATCCCAGCATTAATATTCTATTGTTGCTATAAGGTTATGAGTCATGAAATGCGTAATTATTTTGTTAATGTTATTGGTGACTAATTTTAGGTAACTAGAAATTGTCCATCTCCAAACTACAGGTAATGCTGACCTCAGAGATCCTCCAGGGAATTTGAAGTTCAAATGAGACAGATCTAAACTATGAGACAGTTGCCATCTCAGCAAAATCAATGATATAAACAATCCTATGGATGTAGATAACAAATGCAAGATACCCAGGAGTGCTGAGCCAGGGAAATTTGAGGAGGGGAAAAAGGAGGATGACACTAGCAAATATGATGGGGTGGTCGGGGATAGTACTTACTAAATATGAAGCCTTCTATCAATTATGCACCAGCAGCAATCTCAGTTCCTCAAACTCTTAGCTATATTGCTATCTAGGATTAACAGAGTATATTTTAAAAGCTAAGCTTTCTTTATTTTTTTCATTCCTCAGAGGTTGTGATGGAAGAGACAATTTGGAAACAGCATATTATTATAGGAATGTTGTCTGACGTTTCCAGGCAATTGCATTTGACTTAATTCAGTTTGTTCAGAAGAATAATAATTTGAGTTTCTATCTGAAGGATGTCTACACAGCTTAAATTAGATGATAATATCTAAAACAATGCAATTGATGACAAATATGTTATGTGGATCCAGAAACAGAGAACCAATTCCCTAAATGTAATGCATTTACTCTCAGGCTATGTGGAGAAAACTATTGCTAAAATCGTTTTATATTTTTTATTATACAAATTGTATTTTTAAAAGTATTAAAATAGCTGGAGAGCTTATTCTTGCCTGTGACTAATGATAGCTTACTGTAGTAGATCCTAGGGAGAGTTATGTCCAATCTTTCCTCATAAAAGAAAGTGTTAATGGTCAGGACCTGCTTCCCATGAGGAATTAAAGAACAGATACTCAAGAACAAAAACATTAAGCTCAAGTCAAAATTACATGTAGCTCTCATTTTGAGACACTAACTGTGTGAGGGATTTGGGTAAACTAGGCATGGATAGGTGGAAGGAGTTGTCATAATTCTTTCCACTAAAGCCTCTAACAAGAAATACAAAAATCTCCTAAATGGCCACTTCAGTATTAAAGATATTAGCCTGACATTTATACTTGTGCTAAACACAAGGCTTTTTTTTCAAATTTATTATGAATCTATTCACATCTAGATTAATTTTTAAAAGTTTTATTTGTTTTATTTTTAATTTATGCATGAAAACAAGCTCACCATAACATAGACTAATAAAAAGTGATTATACATGACACTGCAAATATGTATAACCTGTTATCTCTTTTAAATCCATAACAAGGTTACCACATATTTTTAGACATCACACACACACACACACACACACAAGTTTATTTCTATACTGACATCTCTTTATGAGTTCTTCCCCTGTAAGCAGATTCCTCCTCTTTGGAACTTATTTGGTTGCATATAAATATTCAAAATGACTTAGCCCCTCAAAGTTCTTCTTAAAACAATATTACATTTACTGTGTACAATATTCTCTTGGTTTTGCTTAATTTGCTTTTCATTATTTCAGGCAGGTTTATTCATGCTTTTCTAAGATCATTGAACTCATCATTTCTTACAGCACAGCAATATTTCATCAAAATAATATACCACAACTTGTTCAGCAATTCCCCAATAGATGAGAATCCTCATAGTTTCCAGTTCTTTGCCACCACAAAAATAGCTGTTATAAAGATTTTATTTCTTAATCTTTTTTTCTAATCATCTTTGGAAATAGACCTAGTAGTGGTATTGCTGGGTCAAAAGGGACTGAACTCTTCAGATAAAAGGCAGTTCAGTAACTCTTTGGGCATAATTATAGATAGTGCTCCAAAAGAATTGTTCATAGTTCATAGTTCCACCAACAATGGATTATTGTCCCATTTTTCCATGTCCCCTCCAACTTTTGTCATTTTCCTCTTCTATCATTTAAGCCAATCTAATAGGTGTACAATAATATCTCAAGATTGTTTTAATTTGCATTTATCTAATACAATAATGATTTAGAACATTTTTCATTTAACTATACATTATTTTGATTTCTTAATTAGAGATCTTGTTCATAACCTTTGATAATTTATCAATTGGGGAATGGTTAATATTCATATAGACTTAAAAAAGTTCTTTAGATATTTGAGAAATGACAATTTTAACTGAGAATCTGTTTGTAACTCCCCCCCCAATTTTCTACCTTCTTCTTGATTTCAGCCATATTTGTACAAAGTTTTATAATTTAACATAATCAAAATCATAATCAAAACCTGAAATCCATTCTCAGGATGACCAAGGAAAGTCATGGGCTTTAGGTGGCATACACTCATAACCACATGGAGACCAGGGGTGGGGAAAAGGGTCAATTGGTTTAACTCTACCTCTTATGAGAACTCACAAAGTTTTGTGATGCCACTTGAAGGGTCAAAGGACTCAGGGACAGAATAACTAGTTTTTTAAAGTTCCATTAAATAATCAACTTCTTTCACAGTCCTATGCTCAAATCAAGCATTAACCATTAAGCCATGTGGGTGTATACACACACACACACACAGTCAGCTTGATGTAGCCAAGGAGTGAAATCATAATAAAAATGTTTGAAAAAGGCAACAAATTATCAGCCAGAAGTAGTAAGGTAATGCTTATGCATGCTTAAATTACTTAATCAGAGCAGAGAAACCAGCACCATCCTAGGTCACAAAGGGAAAAAAATAAATTATTTCAATGTGCCCTTACCAAATAGAATGGTTCTTTCAGCGTAGGAAGATAACTGTATAGACCACATCTTACTCTTACAATCAAATTTAAATATCGCCTTTTATCAATTAAATCAAATGAGCATTTATTGAATATTAGCAGCTTGATCATAATAGATGTGCACTTTTGCAGTAAGACACAAACAAGAATATGTAAACTGTATATAGCATTTTAAGGAGGAAAAGCATTTTACATCAATGTTCTCATTTTTAAACTGTTTCAAATCATATTTCCCTCTGTTTTTTTCTTCCTTTTTGGAGGTGGGAGATTAGGGCAATGGGGGTTAAATAACTTGGCTAAGGTCACGTGGCTAGTGTGTCAAGTGTCTGAGGCCATATTTGAACTCTGGTCTTCCTGACTCCAGAGCTGGTGCTCTATTCACTGTGCCCCCCTAGCCACCCTTCTTCTTCCTTTTTATATGGCCATGAAAGTTTTCATTTTGATTGAAATTATTTGTCCCTGAGTTTGCTGTACATCAACTATTCAATAATGATTAGGATACTTTTTTATTGCATGTGAATATATTTTAAAAAATAAGCTGAAGATACTGACAATGAGAGAAGTCTTGGTGAAGGGAAAGAGTTATTTTTAATATTTCTCTTTTTTGTTATTATTAAGGGAGAGGACTAAAGAAATTCTAGCTCTCAGCAGAGGTTTGTTTATTTATTGAAGGAAGAAATCAGAGTTGCCAGTGAGTGGTTTATTGGGCTGATTTATGTCCCTTTTAATTTGTGAAAGATGAAGCACACATCCGAGTCAAGATGTGGGAGGGGAAATTAGAGTGAGGTGAAAAAGTGAAGACTTGCTAAATGGAAAGAAGGACCTGGAGACATGGGAAAGCCCCATCTAAAACTCTTCTTAGAAGTACAGGTGCCTAAGATCAGGGAGAATTAAAAGAGCACCAAACTTGCAGGTTGAAAACCTGGACATTATTCCTGACTGCCATTTTTCAAAGTAAAGGTAACCATCAAGTACTTCTTTTTGTAAAGACAGGAAAATCCATCTACTCTGTTTTTCTTTCCTCATATATAAAATGAAATTGACAGTAATTACTTGGAAATACCTGCTTCCAAGGGTTATTATTAGGTTCAAATGAAGAAAATTACATGTAAAGTGCTTTAACAACAGCAATAACAAAAACAACTATGACTTATATTACAATTTTAGTACTGTATGGTGCTCAATTGCTAATATAAATGCCAGTTATAATGGATGAAATCATTTAACACCAATATTATTCTGTTTTTAAATGCTTATTCATATAGTATTATTTTTACATGTTACACACTTCCCAGTAACCATGGATGTCTACTGAAACTTCTCTTGTAGTAAATTATTATGGTCAAGCAAAACAAACCAATTCATTGACTATGTATGCAAAAGGATGATTCCTTTTATATCTAAAGTTTACCAGTTTTCTGCAGACAAAAGGTGAGAAGAATAGTTGGTTTTTAGTTTTCTGAAATCATGCTGGATCAGGATATTCCGGATGTGCAAATTCCTTCTACCCATGAAGAATAAGTATTATAATCATTTGATATGAAATCTGAGTTTTCTGGGGTATCGTATTTAAGTGAAATGTTGTTCAGTTATATAGCAGTAGGACTTCAAAGCAAGCCTTTCTGATTCCCAAGTTTACTAATCTTCCACTTTGCTATATTGACTTTCCTCAAATTGAATAAGTTAACATTTATTCAAATAGTCTTTGCTACAAGGAAGGAAAGAAATAAGTATTCATCAACGACTATTTGTTAGGTACTCTCCTAAGTGTTTTGCATATATTATCTCTTCAATGACACTATCAGGTAAGTGCTATTATTCTCCTCATTATACAGTTGTAGAAACTTAGATGGATAGAAATTGTTGTTTACCTAAATTCAAACAACTAGAAATTCTTCCTAACTTCAAGTCCACTTCTCTATTCTCTATAGCCCTTCCTTCCCTGACTTGATTCAACAAGGTGCATCAAGAAATATAACTTGAGAGTGAAGAACTAAAATGAAAGATATTGCTAAATAGTTCACACAACACTATAAAACTGAAGAAAACTGCTGTATGTAATGGATATATTCTCTATAGACAAGATTGGTTACAGTTCAATAAATAATGATATAAATGTGATGGAGGAAGAATTGAATGTTGCATTATAAATGAAGCCTTTATTCTAAGATATGTGAATCTTGAAGTGAAATTTCTTGTTATTTTGTTAGGATTATAAAAATTATTCTGAGGGGGAGGATGGTTATAAGGGAGGGAAATAATAGTAAGGGAAAAAAAGTAGATAAATAGGTGGGGATACAGGGAGAGAATACTGAGGGAGGCAGTGGTCAAAAAAACTCTTAAGGAGGGGAAGGGAATAGGAATATACAAAGATATAAACAGGGGAGGGAATAAGATGGAGTGAAAGTCACAGATAGTAATCATAAATGTGAATGTGAATGTTATGAACTCTCCCATAAAACCGGCAGATAGCAGGATGGATTAAAAACCACAATCCTACAACATGCTGTCTACAAGAAACACATTCAAAACAAGGGGACACACATAGAGTAAAGGTTAAAGGATGGAGCAGAAGATATTATGCTTCAAGTAAATTTAAAAAAAACAAAAGCTGGGATACCAATCCTTGTCTCAGATAAAGAAAGCAAAAGCAAAAATAGACCTAATTGAAAGAGATAAGGAAGGAGACTACATCCTGCTAAAAGGCACCATTGAGAATGAAGCAATATCATTACATAACATATATGCTCCAAGCAGTATAGCATCCAAATTCCTAGAGGAAAAGACAAGGGAATTAGAGGAAGATATAGATAGCAAAATAATACTAGTGGGGGACCTCAATCTCCCCCTCTCTGAACTTGATAAATCTAATCTCAAAATAATCAAGGAAGAAGTTAAAGAGGCAAATAGAACTTTAGAGAGGTTAGACATGATAGATTTTTTGAGAAAACCGAATGGAGATGAAAAGGAATATACCTTCTCCTCAGCAGTAAATGGCACATATAAAAAAGTGACCATGTGCTAGGGCATAAAACCTCACAATTCACTCCAAAAATGCAGAAATAATAAATGCATTATTCTCTGATCATGATGCAATAAAATTATTTGCAATAAAAGACCAAAGAAAGATAGGCAAAAAACTAATTGGAAACTAAATAATTTAATCCTAAAGAATGAGCGAGTCAAACAAGAAATTATAGAAACAACCAGTAACTTCATTCAAGAAAATGATAATAATGAGACATCATACCAAAACCTGTGGGATGCAGCAAAAGCAGTTCTTAGGGGAAGTTTTGTATCCCTGAATGCATACATGAAAAAATATAGGGATTGGGCATGCAACTGAAAAGAAACTAGAAAAAGAACAAATAGAATAGACTCAATTAAATACTAAATTAGAAATAATGAAAACTAAAGGAGAAATTAATAAAATTAAAAGTAAGAAATCTATTGAACTCATAAATAAAACTAAGAGTTGGTTTTATGAAAAAAAAATAAAATTGATAGACCATTAGTCAATATGTTAAAAAAAAAAAGGAAAGAAAACCAAATTTTGAGTGTCAAAAATGAAAAAGATAAATGTTCCTCCAATGAAGAGAAAACAAGAAAGATAATTAGGAATTATTTGGCCCACTTGTATGCCCTTAAATTTGACAATCTTAGTGAAACGGATGAATATTTACAAAAATATAAGTTGCCTAGACAAACTGAAGAGGAAGTAAATTACTTAAACATCCCCATCTCAGAAAAAGTAATTGAACAAGCTATTAGAGAACTCCCTAGGAAAAAATCTCCAGGGCCAGATGGATTTACTAATGAATTCTATCAAACATTTAAAGATCAAATGATTTCAATAGTCTACAAACTATTTGGGAAAATTGGTGAAGGAGTCCTACAAAATACTTTTTATGACACAAATATGATACTGATAACTAAAGCAGGGAGAGACAAAATAGACCAATTTCCCTCATGAATATAGTAGCAAAATTTTTTCATAAAATATTAGCAAAAAGAATTCAGCAACTTATCAGAAGAATAATACATTTTGATCAGGTTGGATTTATTGCAGGCATGCAAGGATGGTTGAATATTAGGAAAATCATCAGTATCATTGAACATATCATTGATAAAACTAGCAGAAACCATATGATTATCTCAAAGATGCAGGAAAAGGTTTTGACAAAATACAACATCCATTCCTATTAAAAACACTAGAAAGTATAGGAGTAAATGGAGTTTTCCTTAGAATAATAGGTAACATCTACTTAAAGCCATCAGCAAGTATTATATGTTATGGGGATAAACTAGAAGCATTTCAAATAAGATCAGGGGTGAAACAAGGATGTCAACTATCACCCCTCTTATTCAATCTGGTACTAGAAATGTTAGCAGTAGCAATTAGAGAGAAAAAAGAAATCCAAGAAATAAAAATAGTCAAGGATGAGACTAAGCTATCATTCTTTGAACATGATATGATGATATACTTGGAGAATCCTAGAGAATCAAGTGAAAAACTTCTTGAGACAATGAATAAATTTATCAAAGTTGCAGGATATAAAATAAACCTACACAAATCCTCAGCAATCCTATGTATTTCCAATGAAGTCCAACAGCAAGAGATAGTAAGAGAAACCCCATTTAAAGTTACTGTAGACATTATAAAATATTTGGGAATCTGTGTGCCAAAACAAACCCAGTAACTTTATGACCACAACTACAAAACTTTTCACACAAATAAAGTCAGATCTCACTAATTGGAAAACCATCAATTGTTCCTGGCTGGGTAGAGCTAATATAATAAAAAACGACAATTTTACTTAAATTAAATAACATATTTAGTGCCCTACCAATCAATCTACCAAAAAATTACTTTATAGAACTAGAAAAAATAGTGACAAAATTCATTTGGAAGAAAAAATGTACAGAATATAAAGGCAATTAATGAAAAGAAATGTTAGGGAAGCTGGACTAGCCGTACTAGATTTTAATCTCTATTATAAAGCAGCAGTCCTTAAAGGTGGTTGGTACTGGCTAAGGAATAGTGTAGTGGATCAATGGAATAGACTGGGTACAAAAGATGCAGTAGTCAATCATTATAGTAGCAAACTGTTTGATAAGCCCAAAGATCCCAGTTTTGGGGATAAGAACTCATTATTTGACAAAAACTGCTGGGAAAATTGGAATATAGTATGGAAGAAACTGGGCATAGACCATCATCAAATGCTGTACACCAATGTCAAGTCTCAATGGGTGCACCATATAGGTATAAAGGCTGATACTATAAGTAATTTTGAGAGCAAGGAATAGTTTACCTGTCAGATTTATGGAGTAGAGATGACTTTCTGACCAAAGAAGAGCTGGAGAGCATTAAAATGCAATATGGATAATCTCAATTACATTAAATTGAACATTTTCTATATAAACAAAGTCATTGTAAGCATGATCAAGAGGGAAATGGGAAATTTGGTAAAATATTTTACAGAGTCTCTGATAAAGGCCTTAATTCTAAAATATACAGAGGATTAAGTAAAATTTATAAGAATACAAGTCATTCCCGAATTGATTAATGGGCAAATGATATGAATAGGCATTTTTCAGAGGCAGTGATTAAAGATATCTATAAGCATATGAAAAAATGCTCTAAATCAGTATTGATTTGAGAAATACAAATCAAAACAACTTTGAGGTATCACATCTCTCCAGCCAAATTGGCTAAGATGACAAAAGAGTAAAATGACATATGCTTGAGAGGATGTGGACAAATTGGAACACCAATGCATTATTCGTGGAGCTGTAAAATGATACAACCATTCCAGAGAGCAATCATAACTTTTGACCCAACAATACCACTTCTAGAGTTGGATCCCAAAGGGATCATAGAAGTGGGAGGAAGACCCATATGTACAAAAATATTTTTTGCAGCTCTCTTTGTGGTGGCAAAAAACTGGAAATTGAGGTGATGCCCATCAATTGGGGAATGGCTAAACAAGCTGTGGTATATGAATGGATTGGAATTCTATTGCACTATAAGGAATGGGGAGGAGACAGTCTTCATATTCCCCTGGAGAGGCTTATACAAACTGATGGTAAGTGAGAAGAGCAGAACCCGGAAAAAGTTAGTACACAATCACAGAACGTTGTATGTGTGATGACCAACTTTAATAAGGTGAACTCTTCTCAGCAACACACAGTTATAAGCCCACTCTACAAGTTTCAGGATGGAAGGAGATATCTACATTCAGAGAAAGATCTAGAAAGAACAGAGGTTTAATGGAGACTGAAGCAATCAGCATGCTATCATTCATTTCCGTGTTTTGTTTTCTTTCTTTATTCTTATTGTTCACTCCATTGGTTACAACTTTTCTATCCAACTACACTAATGTCAAATGTGAAAGTATTTGCAGATCCTATACTTGATTGTATACTGCTGTGGGGTGGAGGAAAGAGGGAAGGGAGAAAATTTGAAACTCAAGGGATTGTGGAACTGAATCTTGTAAACTAAAAGTAATAAACAAATCAATTAAAAAAGAACAAAAAATAAAATTATTCTACAGAAAAGAATCCTGACTTGTCCAGATTTCACTTGTTAAATTGTCTAAAGTGCATGCAAAGTTAGTAATAAACATGTCAGGAATAAATCTGACAGCCATGTCCTGTGAGATAACTGAAATTCCTAATGATGTTGGGAATGAAAAATAAAAGGAAATTTCTGGATATTCATTTTAAGAAAGCTGCCACATTCACATCTACAAACATAATTATTCCATCAATAGGCTTGTCTAAAAACAAATTAAAAATCTAGTGAACCAGGAGATCTTTTCAGGCATTTAAGTATGGTAGACATAATTTCCTTCTGTAGTGCTTGACTTGCAAAATTATTTTTGAAGAATACATTCATTTTCTCCTAGTAAGCTTCAGGATGAACTCCTACTCCTTTGTCTGAGGTATTCCTTCATTATTTCAGAAAATGAGAAAGACCAATTATAGGAATCCTATTCACCTAATGGAGTTTATGCTACTTTTCTAATCCAAGAAACATGTTCACGAAGATCCTGTGAGATAACTGAAATTCCTAATGATGTTGGGAAAAGCAGAACACACTCTTCAGTATTCTAGAAATTTCTCATCAATGAGACCTCTTATTATTGAATTAGTCTGTGTTCAGTAGGCCTGACATTCACCCTGTTGCAGGTAAACCTTTTATTTTTACAGTTCTTCAGTATGCATACAAATACAGTGATGTATTATCAAATATTTATGAACTTTTAAAATATTAACTACTATTGGCCTAGTTGCCTTTAGGCAAGCATAATTAATCCTTACATTTTATTTTAGCCTCAAAAAATATTATCACTGGAAACACATTTGGCCTGTAACTATGAAAAGGGACTATATATATTTTAGTGAGAAAGAAAGTAATGAAATTCACAGCCTTATATCATGAAATGTATGCAAAGCAAATGAGGGAAAAATAAACAACTATATGTTAGATTTGACATGAAAATAGAACAACAGGTGCCACAGGCATGATGCAACCTAACAGTTCAGAAACTAGGTGGCTTTCCATTTCCTTACGCTTCTCTGATGACCTCTGGAGCTTAACATGTGTCATTCATAGTTTTGTAAAATAGGGAGCAGGATGTGGTACATAGAATCCCCACTATCCTTTCTGCTACTGGAATCTCAATATAAAGTCCTTCAGGGAGTCTTACATGATATATAGTATATATCATAGAATAAGATAGGAAATGATATGTGTGCTATAATATGATATGATTTTATATACATATATATATAAATGCATACATATGCATATGTATATACACACAACTATAAGTGTATACAGTGCATATATACATATATAAATATAACATATAATATAAATGTTATAAACATGTGTGTATATGTTCATGTATAATCAATATGTATAATATAAATATAAACATGTATGTATACGTGTATGTCGACTAGTATAGAGGTAGAATAGACTTGAAAGAGAATCTAGGCCAACTCCCTAGTGTTATAGTTGAAGAAAAAGTGTTCTAAAGAAGTTCTAAGTTTCCCAAGAATAAACATATAGTAAGTAGCACAGCTAATATTTGAACTCAAGACCTCAAACTAACAATTCAGCATTCCTTCCAATAAACCATTCTATCTCTATGCATGTTAACTTTCTGTCAATATAAAATAGTCAACATCCTATCTTATGATATAGAAAACTATATTTGACAAAAAACACGAGGAAGTCATCATTTGTAGAAACAAACAATAACATTTATGTCAAATACAGCATTTTTCCCCAAACATTAAGACAATAATTACATGTAGATGTCTCTCCTAACATGACTCCATGTTTATTTCATTCTTTTGTATATAAGTAAATATCTATAAGGATTCCTGCAATGTCTAAGGATTTACCCTTAGGAATACCTTACCCATTTCCTGAACTGTTCTGTTAATGACACCATCATTATATAGTCACCTAGACTTCAAACATTACAAAAACCTTTCTATTCTTCTAAATCCAATTATTTGCAAAGATTTCATCCCTCTCCGGACTTTGCAACAAACTCATCAGCGAGATTTTTTCTATAATGCCCTGGAAACTTCTTCACCCTGGAAAACCTACCCTTGGATGCGCCCTTCCTAAACCATTTCCCAATGGACCTGCTATTTTTACTATTATTCTAAGGAGTAGAGCCAAAGTGCTGTGTATGGGAAAAACAGGTCTTTTGTCACAACAGTTCCCTCCCATTCACTACTCCTTCTGGTTCTCAGTCTGTATGGTCACAGTGCTCTCCATTGTCCTGTTCCTCAAAGTTGGCAACTATTAATTACTCCCTGGAGGTGAACTCGGTTACTGAATCCAGTGAACTACTCCTTTTTCTTTTTTTATATTGATGGCCTTTTGTTTTTGCATCACATTCACTGCCAAATATATCCCTCTCTTTCCCTCTACCCAGAAGGTCATCCCTTGTTACAATGGTTCAAAAAAAGAAAAAAAATCCAATGAAGTAAGACAATATATGGACCTCTTCTCACATCATACAGCAAATCCCATATTTGTATATTCTCCTCTTCTCAAGAACCAAGCTTGGTCATTATAATTGCACAGTGATCTTTTTTAAAATTTTTTATTTAGAGTTATTTTATTTTTATTTAGACTTCTTTCAGTTTCTATTGCTTTCGTGTATATTGTGCTACTAGTTCTGCTGATTTCACTATGAATCAGATCATCTTGCTTCCCTTGTTTCCCTGAATTCTTTACATTCATCTTAATAATAAGTAATTATATTCTAGCATATTTACATAGTACAATATGTTTAGCCATCACCCAAATGATAAGCGCATATTTTGCTCCCAGTTCATTGATACCAAAAAAAGTGCTACTATAAATATTTTATTGTAAATGGGGCCTATTTTTGACCTCTCTAGGTCTTGTACCTAGCACTAGAATCTCTTTTCTCAAGGGAATGGACATTTTAGTAATTTGTTTAGCATAATTCCAAATGATATTTTTTTCAGTGTCACCAGAGATGTATTAAAATGTTTATCTTCTTTCAACCACTTTAACAATATTTCTTTTTTATCATGACTGTATTAAAGTAATGTGTATGTAGTGAAATTACAGTTCTTTTAGTTTGCATTTTCTTTTTTTATAAGAGACTTCAAATAATTTTTGAATGGGTTACTGATAAGTGAAACTCTTTTCGAGTCAATGTTGACTAATTGAGTCATTGTTCTAAGTCCTGATTCTCAATAAGTACTGGGGGAGGTTCTGTTGGACAATATGAAATCAAATCCACATCTTTGTGTATTACTGGCTCTTTGACACATACTCCTACCTATTTGCACACCTACCTATTGATCATCATGTACTTGCTACCTTGGTGAGGAATTGAGGTTCAAGGACCCAACCTCTTTTGATGAAGTTGATCCTTCTTAATAGTCTTTATCTCATTGCAAAAGTCACAAAATCTGGTGTCTTCCTGAAGCCATGATTGATTTGTAGTGAGCCATCCATCAACATGTTACTACCTTGATACACTCATTGAAACTGTCTTTTAATTTTTTTTGGTTCTCAGTTTTGTCTCTTTTATCATGAGGGTAAAAGTCCAAACAAAGTGTATTCCTTTCAACAGTTCCTTTATATACTTTGATTACATAAGATGACTCTTGGTCTTATACATTTATAGCATTTTTAATATTCCTTCATGCAATTCTATCATAATCAGTAACTCCCTTCCAGGTACTAACCACTACTTTCTTTCCTCAAGCAAAACACACCTCCTCTATCACATCTTCATGATCTGTTCCCCCCATTCATGGAAAATTCTCCCCCCTAATCTCTATCTCCTGACTCCTCTGCTTTCTTTCAAATCTCAGCTAATGTCCTACTTTCTGTGAGTAACTTTTCCTAATATTTCTTTTTCTTAAACGTAGTTCTTGCCTCATACCCAATTATTTTGTATATATCTTCATCGTATATTTGTCTCTCCCACTGTGTTGTGAACTCCTTGAAGGCAGGAATTGTTTTTGCCTTCCTTAGTTATGCCAGTGTTCAGTACTATACTTAGTACAAATACATTTTGTGGTTTTTCAATTGTGCCCAATTTTAGATGACTTCATTTGGGTTGTCTTGGCAAAGTTACTGGAGTGTTTAGCGATTTCCTACTCCAGTTCATTTCACATATGAGAAAACTGAGGGAAGCAGGATTGAATGACTTACCCAGAGTCACACTGCTATTAAGTGTCTGAGGTAAGATTTGAAATAAGGTCTTCCCTATTCCAGGCCCAGAGGTCTTTCCATTGTGCCACCTAAGTGTTCAGCACAGAGTAGATCCTGAAAAGTATTTGTTGACTTGACTTAATTCCTTTATTTTTATTACATGTCTAGAAACACAGGGGAAATGAAAGAAGTTTAGATTAAAACAGGAAAAATTTTGCTATTACAAACAGGAGAGCCTGACTCAAGAAAAGAAAAGAAAGGAACAGACTAGTAAGGAATATTGTAAAGTTGTACTCCCTTAGGTGTAAGCTGCTTATCAAAGATATCTGATGCAAGATGTTTTCACTATTCTGTGATTTCCCTTCCTATTCTTCCTCCATTGATTTTTCCACATAAAAGCTTTACAGTTTCATGTTTGCTTAAGAATTCTTTGCCCAAACCTTATTCTGAAAGACACTCACATCCAGTTTCTTCCCTAAAAATGATATGCCCATTTCTTATTCTTTGACAACTAGGCTCGGTTTTCTATTTTCCTCTGGGTACCTTTTGAAAAGAAACTCCAACATGAGGAAGGAAAATTAAGAGTCTTTTACTTCTAACGTAAGTACTTCCATCAAGGAAGAACTAAACCCAACATTTTGGAGTTCTTTTGCATCCCCAAATAAAGAATGATAACAGTTCAAAATCAACTTGTCAAATTTTTATAGTACAATATTTTATCCCATTGATTAAATACTTCCATTAACTTCCCATTATTACCAAAATAAACCTAGACTCTAATATTCAAGACCTTCCATTCTCTTTAATCTGCATACCTGCTGTGCATATGCACCTCTAAGTTAATCAAGGTATACTAAATTTGGAGTCAGTGGACCTGAACTAAAATCTCAGCTACCATACTACTACAATCTTCTCCTAAGTAAAATGATTTTTAAAAATTTGTTAATATCGAAGATGCCTCCCACATTTGAATCTTTACATTCTACTTTTCTCCCCAAAAGCATAGACTCATCTTTCCCCTCTCTGTGCCTTAGTGCATACTCTTCTCTTGGATTCAGCTTCTCACATCATGTATGTTTCTGGAAGACTCTTAAAATTCCTTTCATTTTTCATCTTTCAAGTTTAACTTGAACATTACTACCATGATGCGTCTTTCTTTGAGTATCATAGCTTTCTGTAGGTGGTATTAGTGGATAGAGTACTTGAATTGAAAAAAAGAAAACAAAAACTTGAAAAGACCTATATGAACTGATGCAAAAGTGAAAAAAAATTAAATCCAGATAAGGTTGTATATAATAAAATCCTTATTGTAATTATGATAGACTGAAAACCTAAGGTTCTATGATAAACATAATGATCCAAGACAATTCAGAAGGATGCATGATGAAAATGTTATCTATATCCAGAGGGAGAACTGATAAACACTAAGTACTATTTGAAACATAATTTTCTCACTTTTAAAATTTTTCTTGCTTTGTTGTGACATAGTTAATATGGAAGTGTTTTGCATGATTCCTCATATATTTTTATTTGCCTTCTCAGTGACTGGTGGAGGTGCTAGAGAGAAGGAGAAAATTTGGAACTCAATTTTTAAATGTTTAAGATAAATTTTAAAAAAAGAAATTGAAATCTGAAAGATTTATGTTCAAATAAATCCACAGACACTTACAAGATATTTGACTCCAGGGTTTCATTTAATCTCTTTTTCCTTTTTCCTGTTTTCTTATCTGGAAATAAAAGAATGCTGTACTTGACCAATAAAGCTTATTCCAGTTCTAAATCTAAGATCATATACTGATGTGTATTGTACACTTCTTTAAATTTTAAACCGTGGGCAGGAATTTTTGTACCGAGGACAAGTACAAACAAGGCATGTAAGATAAAGAAAATATACAAAACTTCCTATATTTCTCAGTTGTGTTTGTGTATGTCTGTGCATGTGCATACATACACAAAGGAGGTAGTTGGAAGTCATTTTAACTAGTGACTTATGGTAAATAGATCTTAAGTCATGTTGTTTCTAGCTTCTGAAGGACCACAATTTGCATTCCTTTTGCATAAACAGTATGACTCAGGCCTTCCTCCAACAAAACAAAAAGGGTCTAAGTAAGAAGAAAAAGACCCTACATGTACTAAACAGCTCTTTTTGTGTGGTCCAGAAACAAATGAACACATAATCGGTGTCATCAACTAGACAAGAGATGAATGAATAATAATATTTGCATGTAATCACATACTATTAAGCTATAAGAAATTATGAGAGGACCTATATAGAAACCTGTATAGACTCGTTAGAACTGATGTAGCAGGAAGTTAGCAGAACTAAGGAAACAGATTATATAGCAATAAAAATATTGTCATAATGTCAAGCAAAACAATTTTGAAAGATGTAAGATTGATGATCAACACAATTACCATTCACAGCTCCAGGCTACCAAAGATAAAGCAGGTTACACACCTACTGATGGAGAAGTTATAGCCTCAATATGCAGAACGAGAGACATTTTTGATATGAACAGTGTAGGATTATTTTTTTTTGCTGGAGTGAATATAAGTGTATGTGTGTATGTATATATATATATATATGTCTGTGTATGTGTGTATATTTGTACATATGTGTGTATGTGTATTTATAATGTACTCATCAAATTTTACACCTGTTTCACAAGCTCCTCATTTTTAAAAAAAATCTTCATTTAAAAAAGCATTTTCTTTTAGTGCTTATTTTCTTCTCAGCTATAATTTAGAAGAAATTACTCTTTTCTTTCCTCATTATCCTTTAGTTAGTTATAAGATAATACAAATAATGACAGTGATTTGTGGTAAGAAGTCTCTTTAATGATGGGTATATGTTCATTTAGATTTGTTGGTATATTATTAGAGCATTCTGTTAGGATCATATCAAATACCTACTTTGAGGTCCCTCAAGAATGATTATGTCAATATTGTTGTAAATATAACTGTAAAAATGCCAAAATCCCTTCTGCTCCACTGGTATTGGAAAATGAGCACACTGTGAAAAATGGCATGGAACCCAATAATGAAAGATCCATTCTAGCTACCAATGATGATTATTAGGATTTCATCATTTAATATGGTAATATTCACTATCGACTATCTGTTGGGGGGAGGAAAGGAGGGGAGTTGGAGCCAAGATGGCAGTGTAGAAGCAGGAAAAATCCATGAGCTTCACCTATAACCACCTCAAATCCCTATTTAATATGACTCTAAACAAACTCTACGGCTACAGAACCCACAAAGTGAAAGAGAGAAAGAAATCTCTCATTGAAGGCAGCCTGGAAGGTCATCAGGAAGGGTCAATCACAGCACACTGGGAGCAGAGCCCAGCCCTACATGAGCCCATGGTTTTAGCTCCAGGGTGGCCCCCATCAGCCAGGGCTGGACAGACTTTGGGAGAGTGGATACCAGCAGCTGTGGCTGTTCCCAGAATTATCAACCCATAAATACCAAAGGCAAAGTCAGCATAGACTGTGGGATCAGGGTGACTAAAATTGTGGTCTAGCCTGTCTCCCCAGAAGGGAGAAGAGACCGAAGTGCGGTGGCCGTGCAGCCGCTGCTGCATGGCTACTTCAGAGCTCCTGGTCTGGAGATCTTAGGGGAACCAAGCAACCATTAAGAGGGATAATTGCACTTGCTTTAACCTGCTTGGATCAGGATCACTGTCTTGGGTGGAGGGCCTAGGATGTGTGAAGAGGTGCTAGAACTTTTGGAGTCTTCAGAGAGGGCATCCAACTAATAGCTATAGCAACTGTAAAAACCCCTGTGATTTGGTACAAATCTCTCCTCTCTTGAAGTTTATATTGTGGCAAAAAGCTTCAAAGTCAAGTAATTGATGGGCAACATGAGCAAGCAAAGGAAGCAAAGCAAGCACAGCATTCAAACTTTAGATTTATTTTGAGAGACCAAAAAAGATCATAAGCATGGAATGGGAGGAAGACAACACAGTCAGAACTCCCTTGCCTAAAGTTTCGAAGAAAAACATAAACTTTTTAGAAGACATAGAGGAGCTTAGGAAGGATTTTGAAAACCAAATAAGAGAAGTGGAGGAAAAATTGGGAAAAGAAATGAGAACAATGCAGGAAAATCATAAAAAGCAGGTCAATAAGATGACTGAAGAAAATTACACCTTGAAAAATACACTAACTCAAATAGAAAAAGAGGCCCAAAAAGCCAAAGAAGAGAAGAATGCCTTAAAAAGCCAAATTTGGCAAATGGAAAAAGAATTTCAGATGCTCACTGAAGAGAATAATTATTTCAAAATTAGAGAGGAGGAAAAGGAAGCTAATGACTTAATGAAAAATGAAGATACTATTAAACAGACCTAAACAAATGAAAATATAGAAGGCAATGTCAAATATCTAATTGGAAAACCATTGACTGAGAAAACAGAACCAGAAAAATAATTTAAAAATTATTGGACTGCATGAAAGCCATGATCAAGGAAAGAACCTAGAAATCATCCTTCAAGAAATTCTCAAGGAAAATTGCCCTGATATTTTAGATACAGAGGGCAAAATAGGGGTTGAAAGAATTCACCAATCACCTCTTGAAAAAGCTACCCAAAAGAAAACTTCTAGGATTATTATAGCCAGGTTCCAGCATTCCCATATCAAGGAGAAAATAATACAAGTAGCCAAGAAGAAACAATTTGAATATTGTGGAAGCACAATCAGGATAACACAGGATCTGGCAGCTTCTACACTGAGGGATCAGAAAGTTTGGAAAATGATATTACAGAGGTCAAAGTAGCTGGGATTAAAACCAAGAATTAAAAATTAAACTAAAATTAAAATTGAAACCAGAAAAACTAAGTATAATGTTTCAGGAGAAAATATGGTCATTCCATGAAATAGAGGACTATCAAGCTTTCTTGATGAAAAAAGCCAGAACTGAACAGAAAATTTGAGATTCAAAGAGAAGAAGCATGAGAAGGTAGACAGGGAAAAGGAATTATAAGGAACTTCTCAAAGTTCAACCATTTATATTCCTATGAGGAAAAATTATAATTGTAATTTATGAAAATTCTCAGTAGGAGTATAGGTGAAGGGAATATAAATATATAGAGATATATACATACATATATACATGCATGCATGCTTGTATATGTGTGTGTGTGTGTGTATATATATATAGGCAAATGAATACATATGTGAGTGAGTGTATATATGTGTATGGGTATACATAGACAGAGGGCACAGGGTCAATTGAATAGGAAAGGATGACACTTAAAGGTGAAATTGAGAGGTGAGAGAGGAATATAATAAGAAGAGACAGGGAGAGAGAGAATGCAGTAAATTATCTCATACAGAAGAGGCAAGACATAACTTGGAATGGAAGGGAAGAATAGGAAGGCAAAGGGAATGGTACCAACCTTACTCTCATTGAATTTGGCTTATGGAGGGAATTATATACACACTAAATAGGTATCTTGCCCTATAGGAGATTAGGGGGGAAGGGGATGAGAGGGGAGATGATAGAAGGGAGAGCAAGTTGAGGCAGAGGTTAGTTAAAAGCACACACTTTTGTAAAGGGGCAAGGTCAAAGCGAAGAACAGAATAAGTGGGGGGTAAGATAGGATGGAAGGAAATATAATCAGTCTATCACAATATATCCACTATGGAAATGTTTTGCATAGCTACATATGTACAATATATATTGAATTGCTTATCTTCCCAGTAAGGGTGGGAGATGAGGGAGGAAGGGAAATAATCTGGAATTCAAAGTTTTAAAATGAAATGTTTAAAAATATACATTATTTTTTCACACAATTGGGAGATAAGATACACAGGCATTGGGGTATGGAGATACATCTTGCCCTATCTGAAAGTTTGAGGGGAGATGAGGGAGGATATAGGAGAGAGAAGATTGAGGTAGGGGTATATCATGGGATTGTTGCTTTAGGGTGGTGGGTAGGGGAAAGACAGGGAGAAAATTTGTAACCCAAAATCTTGTAAAAATGAATGATGTAAACTTAAAATATAAGCATAAAGTTTAATAAAAAAAAGAAAATAGCCAAAAAAACACCCCACAATGTGTTGATGGCACAATAAATTTGATGAGGCTAATTCGTAGATAAGAAAACTTAGAAGTTATGAACAAATATCCAATTGTTTCCATTGATGCTGATTGTAATCTCTTTAAACCTTAGTAAACAGGACTTTCTGAGTTGTTGGGAATACACACATTCACATGCACATATGTACACATACAAAATGTGTTCATATGTATACACACATTTGAAGAGTGGCCAAAATATATATAACATATTTATGCAGTATACATTTATATGGATTAATATAGAGTTATATGTATGGGGTATGTCATACATGTCTATGTATATACACATGCATACATATACACACATACATATACCCATATATGTGTATACATGTCTTGAAAATGACAAATTATATCATAGGGTGATGCTTTGAAATGCTCATGAAATGGATTTAAGTGAGGTACAGTTGTATAAAGTCATCAATCCTATTCTCTTTTCCAGAGATATCAAAATCCAGTAGCAAGACAAAATTCAGGAAGACTGGCAATGGCCTATTCATCTGATGTCTGACCAAGCTCCACAGTGCTTTCCTTCATCTTTTTTCATGCCCATTGGACTAAATTATTTTCACATGCTCCTTATGGAAGGGGGAAGTATTCATTTGCTTGAGCCGGATATCCATCTAACTCATCTCTCAGTTAGACTCAACCTCTTTTAGCTCATCTCCAGAGGCAATTATAAATAGGTAACAGATGTGATGTGTTCCGCTGTATAAAAGTGTGTGTTATTGTTTGCATCTCTCTCTCTCTATTTCTCTCTCTCTCTCTCTCTCTCTCTCTCTCTCTCACTTTCTCTCTCTCTCTCTCTCTCTCTCTCTCGTGTGTGCATGTGTGTGTGCGTGTGTGTGTGTTTACCCTTATACTGAATGTTTTGGTGACATAGTATAGTATAACGGGGGAAAAAAAAATGAGTTGTTATCAGGAAAGATCTGGGTTTAAATCTCTGTCTACTTCAGGAATTTACTAGCTGTTTTCTTGTGAACAAATAACTTTAATGAGTTTCAGTTGTTTTTTTTTTCCTTCTGAATAATGGAACTATTATACCTATATTACTGTTTCAAACCTTACAGGGTTGTAGGGAGGATCAAAAGAAATAACGTATATACAGCACTTTTAAAAAGTGAAGGTGCTATAATAACATTTGTTAGTATATGTTTAAAGAAGCCCAGATAAAATTGGGGTAGACTCCTTAAATTAAAATGGATAAGATTTTATTTAGACCAAAGGGATAGTAAAAGTTAATGGAATTGCCAACTAAAGAGAGTAGTAGAATTTCAATCTCTGAAGAATTGAAGAGAATTAGACAATTGTGTATTTACCTCAAGGCAGAGGAGTAGATTAAATCCACTGATTTTTAAAAACTTCTTCTAGATGCATGTTTTTATATTTAGCTCCCATTAATTAAAGTATCACTTAGTTGAAGACTACTTCAACTACAAGTGATTTAACGAGATTCAATAATGAGATTTAATAATGATTTAATCATTTAAAGAGAACCAAGCCTATAGTGGGGCTCTATATTGAGAGCAGATATCTGTCTTTATTTATTCATTGCCGTTAAGTCAGCAATGACTCTTCATAACTCTGTGGATAATACCATATGTAGGGTTTTCTTTGCAAAGATATTGGAATGGTTTTCATTTCCATCTCAGGGAATTAAGGCAAACAGAGTTTAAATGACTGGTTCAGGTCACACAAGTAATAGGTTCCTGAGGTTGGATTTGAACTCAGATCTTCCTGACTATGGTGTAGCACTACACCACTCTATCCCCTGAGTCACCTGGATACCTTGTTTATATGTAGATTTCATTTATATTTATTAACTGAGAGCATGAGGGCAGTGTCCAGTTGGATTAGGACATGACAGCAATCTTTTACACTCATTCTCTGGATGATCTCACACTGACAAAATCACATAATTAGGGACTAAAGATGAACAATAGCGATTCCATTTATGAATGGGAGGGAAGAAGCAGGTACTTAAATTACATTTTTATTTTCTTCAGTCAGTATACATTGGTCAGAGCCTCCTAAACACTGTGGGCAGTGCAGTGTTTGTATGATAGAAAAAAAGTGAACAGCATGCTAGGCTTCCAAAAGCATATAGTAGCTCAATTCTGTAAATCTTGCTGGTATTGAATGAGGTCCTGGCTGGTATGACTTTGGAAGGGAGGATACTGCTTGTCTGTGTCTCCTTTGTGGTTACTGTGTCCTACTCAATTGGCCATGTACTGAATGAAAGCCAGGACAAAGAATGTATTCAAAGAGAGATCTGTGTGGTGATGGCATGAATATTATCCTTCATTACTGAGCCCAATATTCATCATTAAGGAAGATTGACTTGAGACAAGCATCTTTGGGACAAACTAGGTGCCTAGAGAATAAACTGAGTGGTTTGCTGGGGAAATGTTTATGGGACAAACGAAGGTTCTCACTATCGTAGACTCTCTATTAGGGATAAGAACTGGGATTAGAATAAAGGGTGTCAAGATATTAGGACAAACCCTGTTTCCAGACCTATGGTCCAACAAGCCAGCCATGCTCTGAACTTGGCATGACAGCAATCTTTTACACTCATTCTCTGGATGATCTCACACTGACAAAATCACATAATTATTGTATTGCTTTGACCAGGACCAGGTGTTCTTGGACAAGCACCAGGCAAGCATAGACCAGTGCCCATGTTCCAGTCATGAAGCCCTGCTATGAATCAAACTTGTCTTATTGTTGCTGTTGTCCCTCATTTTCAGGGTATGCTCACTCCATAGCTGTAAGTATAAGTATTGAGATTTGTGTACACTAAAGCAGATCCCCCCATTGGGGGGAGGGAGGGGCTGGCACATGTGTCAAAACTGTCTCTTTTTTGCAAGCCATTTCCCTCTTTTTGAAATTAAACTTCTGTCCTGACTCTCATATCTCTAGCCTACCCTCTTTTGCTCTGATTTTCCACAGATTGTAAGCCTTCTTGGTCTGGTAGACGGGGAATCTCTCAAAGTTATGACAGATGCACCAGAACCAAAATAATAAAAAAAAATTCTGAGAACACTAGAAGCAAAAAAAAAAAAGCACGTCATATTAGAATTTTAAAAAACAAAGAAGAGCAACATGGTCAAACCAAGGTTAAAGACTAACTTAGAATTAAGGGCCAAAATGAAAGTCAGTGAATAAGAAGAAAGAGGATCAGTGGGGCGGCTAGGTGGCGCAGTGAATAGAGCACCGGCCCTGGAGTCAGGAGTGCTGAGTTCAAATCCGACCTCAGACACTTAACACAAAAAACTAGCCGTGTGACCTTGGGCAAGTCACTTAACCTCAACTGCCCTCCAAAAAAGCAAAAAAAAAAAAAAAAGAGGATCAGGATGTGAGAATGTCCAGGAATCTAAGGCATGATTCCTCAGGCTGGTTTTTAAGTTGGGAGTTGGAGTGGGGGGAGCACTGCTGAAGTAGTCTACCCAACTAATCTCCTTTATAAGCTACCACTAAAATGGGGGTGGCTTGTCTCATTCTTCTGAATGACAGGAAGATCTGTTGAAGGTAGAGAGAGGTGGAGAAAGCAATCAGTAGCAACCCCCTCCCCCCCTTTTCCCAAGCTAAAAATTTAGAGTGTTAGATTTTAAATAACAAAAAAAAAACTGGAACAGACTTTTTCTAGAATTATTAAAGGAAAGAGATACTTTAAAGTTCTTCAAAATTACAGGTATTTTGGTATAAATGAAGGCTCAACCTTTATGAAACAATCTCAACAAAACTTATTCTGAAGTAATTGGTCATGCAATATTTCTCCTCAGATTACTGACATGGGGTTAATGCATTTCCTTCAGAGTCTTGATGTTAAAGTGCACTTTGCAAGACTTATTTTTTTATTTGTTTGAGTATTGCCTCTTTTGTGACTTTATGTAATACACTCATCTACTCATAGACACAGCAAGCACATAATCAGAACCTATTAAGTTCTCATTTTTAACATGTGTCAAACATCAGTAAACAGCAAGCCTGGAGTGTAATGGTAGGGGAGCTTGTTTTTTTTTTATTTTTATGAATCTATTCTTCAGAAGTTAAATAAATAAAGAATGGCCAGAATATGATGGTATGGCATTCCTTTCCATTTCTGAAACCAAAAGGCAAAACTTTAATAACTGAAAAAATAAATTGTGGCAGTATATAAAACACCTTTATGCTCTATTGACAAAGTATGAAGCATTGTCTAAATGTAAGCATAAATAGAAATGCTATTAGGAGGTGACTGTCTTAGTTATAACTACACTTATTAGTATGTCTACATAGAGATAGGGAGATTGGTAGGGATTAGGTTTCTGATATTATTTGTACTAGTAGTCCCTAGATGAGGAAACCTTTTATAACAACACAAATCCTTACCTGTTCTTCAATTTATAGTTTAAAACAGCTGCCTGGAACACTATGAAGATGTTACTTTGGCAATCCAATAAGGGCAAAAGATGTGTAATGAATCCATATTTTCTTGACTCCAAGGTAAACATCCTCTATTACATGAGGCCAAATGCTTTGTATTATATAGAGAATGGCAAAACACTTACTGTCTTACTTAAAGGTCATTCATAAATTAGAACCCTTTAGAATTTACAGGTATTTAAAAATATCATGTTGATGCTTATCTTCTCTGAATTCTATGGCGTGAATATCTCTACAATTTATTTTGTATTGATTACACAGACATACATACATATGTACGTACATATACATATACCTGTATATATATATATATATATATATATACATATATATACATGCATTTAAATTTACACTTTAAATTAAACTTTTAAATTTAAATTTAAAATTCCATTGAGTCCTCTTTTCTAGTGTGTGTTTTTAATATTAGCTAAATTATTTATTTTTATTTAGCTTTAGCTTTCATATCCTTTGTGACACCTTGGAACACCAAAATCTTGAAAAAAATAAAATTACAAGTATTCCAAAGGTCAACAGAGAGATTCATGGAAGTGTTAAGTATGCTACAGTATTAGCAAGCTGCCAATTGTGGCTTGTATATAAAAATTATGTAAGAAGATATTCTTGAATGAAAGGAGGAGGAAATAATAGGAATGAGAAATAATGTCATGAAAGGCACATTACTACCCTGAAAAATAATAGGAGAAACAGAAAAAGTGCATTATGTACATCCCTAATGAAGAACTTAAAAGAAAAGCCTTGATACAAAATGCTTAGGATCAGAATGTGTAGCAAGAATTTGACTGCTATTAGTGGAGGAAATAGGAATGTTTTCTTTCCCCATCTAGAAGGTAATTTCCTTGAAAATGGTGGTCTATGTCTTGTACTCCTTTGTCTTCCTGATATCGAGCCTCAAGAGTTCCTTGCACTAAAGAGCTGTTCTATAAACACTGGCTGACTTTTTTTGTAGTTGATTAGATTCAATGTCTTAAGTCTTCAAACAATGAACAAAGTTTTACTTAATAACCCTTTACAATAGAAATGAACGTTAAACCATAATTATTTTCCCCATTTGTCTTTCCATATATATTAGCCATATTTACTTAAAATATTCAGATGAATACATTGATTATATTTTCTGTTATCCATTTGATTTCACTTTGAAATTAATTACAATTGGGGGTGCAGCCAAGATGGCAGGGTAGAAACAGCAATGTTTTGCGGCTCCCACACAGCCACCATAAATACCCATGAAATATAACTCTAAACAAATTTTAGGGCTCCAAAACTCTCCAAAATACAGAAAACACATCTCTTGCTGAAGGCAGCTTGGCAGGTGGGGCTCATTGAAACAGGCTGGGAGCCGCTGCTGGCCACAGCCAAGTCCACAGAGTCACAGTTTTCACATTTATGAAGCCAGTACAAAAAAAGGCTAGGAGAAAGGTCAGTGGAGTTTGTTAAATTTGGGGGAGAAAAGTGTTTCAGCCAAACTGCTTCCAGGACAAGGAAGCTGCAGGAGGCAGCTGTGGCAGCAGGAACACCTGAAAGCAGCAACTGCCTTCACTGGGCTGCTTCAGATCTCCTGACCTGCAGATAGCAGGGGGGCTGAGGTGATCAATCATGGCCAAGGACTCTTGTATTTGAGCAGCCTGGATCTGGAACACGGTCTTGAGTGGTGGTTCTGGGGTGCCCTTTCAGTGAGCCAAAGCTGGGAGGGGGGTTTCAGTACCCCCCTAATAGCTACAGCAGCTGTGAAAACCCCAGAGATTTGAGACAGAGCTTTCCCCCCTTGGAAGCAGAGGTCCACAGAACTAAAATAACAAGCAATTAATTGACTGGCCAACATGAGGAAAAGGAAGCAAAGTAAGAACAGCAATAAAAATCTAGAATCCTTTTTGTGGACAAAATAGATTAAAGCATGGAGCAGGAGGAAGACAACACAGTCAGAACTCCCACACCAAATGCTTCCAAGAAATAGTAAGATTACCTACAAGCCATAGATCGACTTAAAAAGGACTTTGAAAACCAAATATGAGAAGTGGAGGAAAAATTGGAAAGAGAAATGAGAATGATGTGAGAAAATAATGAAAAAGAGAGTCAACAACATGACTGAAGAAAACACCTTAAAGAAGAAAATAACCAAAATGGCAAAAGAAACACAAAAAGCCAAAGAGGAGAAGAATGCCTTAAAAAGTCGAATTTACCTGATGGAAAAAGTGTCTCAAAAGCATTCTGAAGAGAATAATTCCTTCAGAATTGGAGTGGAGCAAGTGGAAGCTAACGACTTTATGAGAAACTAAGACACTATTAAACAGTTACAAAAAAAATAAAAATTAGAAAGTAATGTGAAATATCTCCTTGAAAAAAACACTGACCTGAAAAATTGAGCCAGGAGAGACAATCTAAAAATTTTTGGTCTACCTAAAAGCAATGATCAAAAAAAAACTTGGAAAGCATCCTTCAAGAAATCCTCAAGGAAAATTGCTCTGATATTTTAGAATCAGTGGGCAAAATAGAATTTGAAAGAATTCACCAATCACCTCTTGAAAAATATCCCCAAAACAAAACTCCTAGAAATGTTATAGCCAGGTTCCCAGGACCCTCAGATCAAGGAGAAAATAATACAGACTTCCAAGAGAAAACAATTTGAATACTTTGGAAACACAATTAGGATAACCCAGGATCTGGCAGCATCTACAATGAGGGATAAAAGGGCCTGGCTTATGATATTTCAGAGAACAAGAGAGCTGGGATTAAAACCAAAAATCACCTACCCAGCAACACTGAGTATAATGTTCCAGGGGAATATATGGTCATTTAGTGAGGTGGAGGACTTCCAAGCATTCTTGCTGAGAAAACCAGAACTGAACAGAAAATCTGACATTCAAACACAAGAAGCATGAGAAGGTAAACATAGGAAAGAAATCATAAGGAACTTATCAAAGTTGAACTATTTACATGCCAATGTAAAAACAATAATAGTAACTTATGAAACTTTTCTTAGTATGAGGATAGATGAAGGGAATACAAACGTATATATATATATATATATATATATATATATATTATATATATATATATATGTAAGTATGTATGTATACCTACACATATGTCTATATAGGAGGGTATATATGTATATGAATACCTAGAGGGTTCAGGATCAATTGAATAGGAAGAGATAATACTTTAAAAGGTGAAATTCTGAGGTGGGAGAGGACTTGAAGGAGCTGAGACAGCGAGAGAGGCAAAATGGGATTAATCATCCCATATAGAAGAGGCAAGGGATAACTGTTACAACTTTACTGTCCTTTACTCTCATTGAATTTGGCTTGGGGAAGGAATGACACAAACTCTAAACTGGGTATCATGACACACAGGAGAGCAGTGGGCATGGGGATGAGAGGGGAGACAATGGAGGGAAGAGCAGGGTCGGAGGGAGGGTTGCTGGAAGCACACACTTCAGTAAAGGGACAGAGTAGAGAATAAAACAGGTGCAGGGCTGGATAGGAAGGAGGGACATACAATCAGCCTTTCACAATACGTCCACTGTGAAGATGTCCTGCGTAATTACACATGTCCAGCCTGTATTGAATTGCTTGTCCTTCCAGTGGGGGTGGGTGACAAGGGAGGAACTGAACGAATGTAGAATTTAAAGCTCTACAATCAAATGTAAAAAAAACAAAACATATACATATATATGTGTGTGTGTGTGTGTTTATGTATATATGTGTGTGTATAATTATGATTATTATTAACTACATGAAACTGGGAATTAAGACATACAGGAACTGGGATAGGGAGAACCTCCCTGCCCTACCAGAAAATTAGAGGGGTGTTGGAGGAGGACATAAAAGAGAACAGATCGGGGGAGCGGCTTTACAGTGGGATCACTGTTTGGGGGTTGCTGGCAGGGGAAAGAAGGGGAGAAAATTTATAACTCAAATTCTTGTGGAAATGAATGATGTAAACAAGAAAATAAAATTTAAAAAAAGAAATTAATTAAAATTGTGTTTGTGGAAAAATATGTTTTAACAAAAATAATCTTACAACTATTTATTTTGTATATTCAGTTATGATTACTTGATTTATATGCAAATGGAATCCTCCCTAAAGTATGGAATTCATATAATAATATAATAGCAATTATGAGGCCCTTATCTCCTGGTTATAGTGTAGGACTAATATTGTGGGTACTTTGGACAGTTTTGAAAGTTGATATATACATCTGATTCATTTTATCATACCCCTTCTGAAAAGCAAAGCTTAAAGTGATAGAAAAGTTATTAGTCCAACCCAGGTGTTAATCTAAATCCATCTATGGTAGGATAGTATATAAATCTCTGAATCTGGAGTTAGGAAATCCTGGATTTGAATTCTACATCAATTATTTAGGATCTATGCAACTCTAAGCATGTCCATTTACTCATCAATAAGGTTACTATGAGATCAAATGAAATATGTTAAATTTTCTGTACAAAGCTTATAATGTAATAGAATCATGAGGTATTATCATTGTTACACATGCAAATCATGCCAAAGTTATTGAATAATCTTGACAAGTTTACTGGTTCTATTGAATAAGGGGTTGACATTTAGTTAGGTGATATATTTAAATAAATATACTCATTGTTATGCAGAGTATTAATAATTAGCATGTTCTTGTTCTGTTAAGTATTACTTTTCTTGACCCCATTGACCATACTGTCCATGATATTTTCTTAGAAAAGACATTGGAGTGGCTTGCCCTTTCCTTCTCCAGGGAAGACTTCCCCAAGGTTACACATTTACTCAGTGCCTGAGAACAGATTTGAATTCAGGTCTTCCTTACTCCAGGGCCAGTTCTCTATTCAGTGAGCCATCAATTTGCCTCAATAATTAGTATAGTATATGAAAAAGCAACAAATCATGTAGGGATATATGAACAGAATGATATGTAAGTCAAAATGACTTAAGGAACAGAAATAAATTTTGCATTGAGAACAGTGTACAGAAGATGCTTATCTGAAGCAAATTTGGTGGAAGCTGGAGTGAAAATATGGACAAAGTTTTAAAGAAAACAAACATCTTCAGAAAATAAATGTATAAAACTAAGGAATCTCTATTTCTCATCATTTAATTCTCTACTATCAATTATCTAGAGAATGGCACTCTAGTAGACATCTCACTGGGTCCCTGCATCTTCAAAAGACACTGCTTTATGCTTCCAATATTTCATCATTCACTAGAAAGTCAAAAGTATTTATTTATTTTTTTTTAATTTTTTTTGTGGGCAATTGGGGTTAAGTGACTTGCCCAAGGTCACACAGCTAGGTTTTTTTTTTTGTGTGTGTGTGTGTGTGTTACGTGTCTGAGGCCGGATTTGAACTCAGGGACTCCTGACTCCAGGGCCGGTGCTCTACTCACTGAGCCACCTAGCCGCCCCCAAAGTATTTATTTATTGAACGCCTATTGTGTATCAGGCATTGTGCTAAACCCCAGGGAAACAAAGAAAGGTGAAATCAAAACAAAATCCCTGCTCTCAAAAAGCTCACAGTCTAATGAGGGACAATACATACAAAAAAAAACAACAGCACAAAAATTAGATATAAAGGAGATTATAGGCAGGGTAAATTGGACATAATCTCAAATGAAAACAATGAGGATTATGAAAGGCTTCTTGCAAGAAGTAGAGTTTTAGATGAGACTTGAAGACATACAGGTCAGCTAGGAGGCAAAGAGTTCCAGATGGGGGCAATGCTTGGAGTCTGGGGATGTGGGGCAAATAACAGCAAGAAAAACATTGTCAGTGGATTGTAGAAAAAGAAAGTACAAGGGAATAAGGTGTTATAAGGCTGTAAAAGTAGGAAGAGGACACATTATGGTCAACTTTAGAAGTCAAATAGGAGGTTTTATATTTGATCCTGGGGGTAATAGAGAGCAACAGGAGTTTATTGAATAAGTGGGTGACATGGTTAGACATGCTCTTTGGAAAGGTCAGTTTGATACATAATAGACTGGAATGGTTAAACAATTATGGGAGAGACCACTTGGTAGACTGTTGCAGGAGTTGAGTGTATGGGGTGATAAAAGCCTGAACCAGGGCATTTGCAGGATCAAAGGAGAGAAGGGCAAGTACATGAAATATGTTTCAAGATAGCAATTATAGGAATTTACAATTGACTGGCTATAAGTAGGTTAAAGAGACAGAGAAGTCAAGGATAATATCTGCTTTGGTTTGGGGTATGTGTGTGTGTGTGTGTGTGTGTGTGTGTGTGTGTATGAGAGAGAGAGAGAGAGAGAGAGAGAGAGAGAGAGAGAGGGAGAGGGAGAAGGAGGGAGAAGGAGAGGGAGACAGGGAGAGGGAGAGGGAGGGGGAGAATGAATATGAGTATGGGGGACTAGCAATACAATGGTACCCTTAAGAGTAATAAGAAAATTAGAAAGGGAAGAAGAGTTAGGGCAAAACAATGAGTTCAGTTTCAGAAAAGTTGAATTTAAGACATCTATAGGAAATCCAGTTAAAGATGTCAAATCAGCAGTGGTAGAGATGAATCTGTAGGTCAGAAAAGAGGTTAGGGTTGAACAAGAAGATCAGAGAATCATCTGCATAGAATTGATATTTGAATACATGGGAACTGATGAAATCACTAAACAAAATAGTATATAATGGCAGAAAAAGGGGGGCCCAGAGGAGCTTTAGGAGGACACCCTTACTCATCAGAATGACCCGAATGAAGATTTAGCAAGGGGGACTGAGGGGCATTCAGTGCCTGTGTATTGGTTATAAACCTTAGACTTCTGACCTAGCATTTGTGTTCCCTACCCATACCTAAATTGAGCTTCTTTTCTGGGCTTCAGGAAGGGAGAGAGAATTTAAAAAGTGATCGAACTCTTCTGGATGGATTGGTAAATAACAAAAGATGGATGACAAAACACAAAACTTATATGTCTTAATTATGATCTCCATTCTTTCCTCCCTGAAGATTGCCCATGTCACCCCTTGGCCATCCATCACTCTTAGAAGGTTCAGCTATTTCCTTCACTATTTCAACTTATTGGTGAACCAGTTCAGCTCTCTAGTACCCTCAAATCCCATGCACCTTGGTCTTATTCATGCTCATATCTTGCCAAATTATAACTCTGTGTTACTTCTACTTTTTACCCCTCCAGTATCTTTTACACACTGTTGAACAGAATTAAAAGAAATAACAAAATTCTACTGACTAGGTCCATTACAGATTTATGTTTTCTAATCCCAATTGGACCTTAAATGAAGTGAGGTAAATGTAATGCTTCCTAAGTCATTCACTACTTTTATTCTTCCCTGCAGGTGTTTAGATCTACTAGCTTCATATATAATCATTTGCCAAGTATTGGAATTCAGAAATTCTACCTGCATAACATCTCTCATATTTCATGTTCTCTGTACTCAAAGAGTTGTTATCCTGGCAAAGGTACCCATCATCTCTACATTACACTATGTAAACAGCCACTGGGTTAGTTTCCCTGTTGCAAATCTCCCCCAGCTCCAAACTATCTTCCACTCAACTATTAAAGCCTAATCATGACATCCTCCTTCTAAGTGAGATTCATGGATTCCCTGCTTACTTCCCAGATCAAATTTAATTTCCTTTACTTGGCATTTTAAAATGTTCATAATTTGTTTCCTTGGAACTTTGCAATAATCTGACATTTTATTCCTCTGCAAATATTCTATGACACAGACACGCCAGTCTACTTGCTATTAATCTAACATATCACTCCATTTCCCTTCTGAAATCTCTTTACAGACTCTTTTTCACTTGCAACAAACAGTATGTTTACCTGGCTTACTTAAAGATGGCTCAAATGTTGCCCTTGTAGGATGTCTCCTCCCATTGTCCCTAACATTGCTATTTCCTTCTTGTCCAAGATTACATTCTATTTACTATGTATGTATCTTGTATGAGCAAAATTTTTAACAAAATATCTCTTAAACAGGAATGTAAACATAAAAACTAGGGTATTTTTAAAATTTTATTTTAATCTCAAATGCTGGAACACAAATACAGAATAGAGAAAAGAAACAAAAAACATCATAAACTCAAATATAGGAATTAAAATACAAAGTTAGAAAGAAAAAAAATGACAAGCAGACTGAAAGGAGAATGCACTTCATTGGTATTGGTGTAATGTCAGAAGAAAGTGAGGAAGACCATCTCTACAGTGAGCCACTGAGAAGGCATAAACAAAAGGCAGACCTAAGGGGGGGGGCAGAGCCAAGATGGCAGCATAGAAGCAGCAAAGTTTCACAGCTCCTACATGATTTGGTTTAGTGTGTGTGGGTGTGTGTGGGTGTGTGTGTGTACCTTAAATACCCAGCAAATATAACTCTAAACAAAATTTAGGTCTCCAAAACTCACAAAAATACAGACAACACATCTCTCACTGAAGGCAATTTGGCACAAAAGGCTCATTGCAGCAGACTGGGAGCCAAAAGCAGCCCAGCCTGAAACCCCAGCGTGGCCCTGGGGTGGTCAGGAGGAGCTACAGCTGGAGTCTACAGGAGAGTGGATCAGAGGCAGCTGGGGGCAGTTTGCAGACTTATCAAGCTAGAAGAAACAAGGCTAAGAAAAAGGTCAGAATTCAGCTTAATTTGGGAGAGGAAGGCAGTCTAGCTTAACTGCCCCCACGGCAAGGAAGCAGTGGAAGTGTCACTAGCTGCAGAAACGGAGGCAACCACCTCCACAGGGCTGTTTCAGAGTTCCCGGCCTGCAGACTGCACAGAGAAGTAGTATTCCCCCTTTTTCTAAAGGTTTTTAGTCATAAGCTAAATGAAAATATTTCCTTTAATTTTTTTTTTATTTGGCTCTGATTTAGAAAAGGGAAATACAGTTTTCTAATCCACTGAAAGAGTATTTGATACCTTGGTTGCATAGAAATGTCTTATCTTTCTAACTCTTAAATCACATGCTAATTTCTAAGTTGAGTCTTTTGCTTTTACAAATTGGAAAGTTTTCACAACATCATTGTGGACCTTCTTTCTGCAACTATGGTCTATGATGAGCCTTTACCCAACTTGGCCAATATCCAGAGATAAGAGAAACAGTATAAGGAAATGCTTTGATAAATATGAATAATGATATGAATAATATATATGAAATCTGTGCCTGTCTTATTTTCTTATTTTGCTCCTTTTTTTGATCTCATATGACTATGAATCAAAAATTTTGTTTCAAAATTATTTTACTGACTATATTGAGAAGTATAGTAAGATCAACATAAGATACAGTTATACCCAGACTTGTGGTCAGAAAGGTTAACAATCTCTAATTTTATTCTTAGCCACTGGAGTGCTATTTAGGTCACTTATCATGAAAAACATTCTCCCTTCCCAGTTTATAGTTTCTGACTTATAATGTAATATTCTCTTTTAGTGCCAGAGAAGAAGTTGATTTTTTTATTAAAAAACACCAAACTTCTTATATTCTATTTCAATCTTGCTTACCTCTTTCCTCAATACAAACCATCTCCCAGATGGCTTCATTTGTCTGCAACACTACTTACTGATACAAGGAGAAAAACAGTCAAGTGTTGTACATTGTTAACTTTGGGGAGAAAGAGGAGCAAGCAAGGCTAATATTCATTGACTTCTGATTTCTTTACCCCCATGTAATCCAAAGGACCACAGATCTAAATTCAAAGAAAACCCAGAGGCACATCTAGCACTGCTGGTACGATAATTCAAGGAGTGCATGAGGTACAAGGTGAAATAACAGAAATAGCTGGACCCTCATTGAGAGAAGGAATAGGAAGGGAATGACATTAAATTAGTGGCTCCTATGTGCCAGGCACTGTGTAATGTCTTTATAATTATTATTTAATTTGATGCTCATAACCACCCTTTAAGGCAGATGTTATTATCCCTTTTACAGTTGAAGAAACTGAGGCAAAAAGGTTAATTAACTTGCCCAGAGTCAAGCATCCAGTAAGTGTCAAGGCTAGATTTTAACTCAGGTCTTCCTGATTCCAGGCCCGGTAGTGTCCCATGCTTCCTTCTTGGGACAGGAGCTGGCTCCTATTCCTTTAGGTATCATATGTTTCCTTGGAACTTAACCATCAAGAAGGCTACAAGTTTGATAGCATCGGCATTCCCTCCCTTGCATTTACTTCTCTCTTAATATATATGCCCCCCCACACACACATACACCAAATATTTCCTAGAAAACTCATTCCTAGTAATGGGTATTCATTTTTTCAGAAGTAAACCACTTGGAAATTATAATGTAGGTTAAGAACCCCTAAATTTAACCAAAGAGTTCACTCAAAAGCATACTCGAGATTGCGCCTTTAGACTAAAATGTGTCAGAATCCTTCAGTAATAGTTGTGATCCCAATACTTGCATTTATTCTCCCTTTTTCAGTGGCTGAGAGAAATTCTCTTTTACTCTCAAGTACCTGCTGCTATTTAAAGTATCAATAGCTCAGACATACTGAGGTTTTATCAGTTTGTTTCAATCTATGCTCATTTTTTGTCTGGCTAGAAAATAATCTACAACCAAGAATTTTCATTCTGCCCTTCCCCCCCCCAACACACACTCTTTTTTGGTTTTTACAATAATCTTAGCTATGTTAAGATTTTACATGGGGATGGAATTCAAAGTATATACTCAGTCGTGCTTCACCTTAAGGTCTAATTGGCTGTACTCTACTGATCATAAGCCTTTGCTAATTACTAATAGGTACTCATGCCAGCTTTTATGAATAATATGATAAATAAAGGAGTCTAAACTACTTTTTGTGCGTCATTCAGCCTTTTCACAGTCTGGTAAAATTTTTTTCACCCTTTCTCAAAAGAATGCTTTGAAAGAACGAAACTATTCATAAGATTACAAAGGTAATCAATTATTTAAATGTAGCTATCAAATATATAATTATGATGTAATAATGTATCTATTGGCGGGTCTAATACAGCATTTTTGAAATAGTGATCAGCATAGATGGTATTTTGATATTCTATAACGCCTGTAACATGACATGAAAATACCTATAATTATCTTGGGGACACAGTATTGCTAATACTACTGTTGTTTGGTGTTGATATTCATAACTGAAGGAAATTACAAATTTCAGTTAGAAATTAATGAAAACAAACATACATTTCTCTCATCTGAGTTCATGGACATTCCCATCCATGTTCAAAGAAATCTATTCAAAGAGGCACTGGAGGAACATGGATCCTAGGTTAAGAGCCTTCTACTCTTCATTCTACTCATCTGCTCAACTCTACTGTCTGTTGAAGCAGTGACCACAGAGGACTTTTTTTTTTCTTCTGTCCCAGACCATAAGGGAATTTGAGAGTTCTGGGCTATTCTCTATATTTCCCTTCCACAATCTTCCCATGAAAGCCAAGGAAAAATATGAGTTTATTTAAACCTTTTCTGTTTCACACGTTCAATATAGATATAAATGGACAAATAAATGTCTTTTTTGAAAATGGCTTCCCTTTATTTTCAATGTATCTTTTCCCTCTGGTTTTAGTTATTTTAAAATTCATAAAAGTATTTTAAATTTAAGTAAATATGCATATATATGATATTAAGAGAAAAACTGAATAACATGGAAGGCATTACCTGTCAGATTTATGGATAGGTGAACATTTTTTTAATAAATAAGAAATAGAGAACAGGGTGAGGTCTAAAATGGAAAATTTCAAATGCATTAAACTAAAAAGCTTTTGTATAAATAAGATAAATGTCACCAATATCAGAAAGAAGCAGAAAACTGGTGAAATACTAGAGATTCTCAGAAAAGGTCTCATATAGACACATACATATATACACATATGTATATATCTATAATGTGTGAATTTTATATGTACACATACAAACACATATGTGCATACATGTGTGTGTCAAATCTACAAAAATATGTCAAATCTACAAAAATATGAACCATTACTCAATTGATATTTAGTCAAAGGATTTAACAGGCAGATTTCTGATGAAGGATTAAAGCAATTCAGTCATGTCACTGCTTTAAATCATTATCAATTAGATAAATTCAAAGTAAAACAACCTTGACATATCAATATATATACATATTATATTATAATTATAATTATAGAATTATAAATAAAATTATATTTTATTATTTTATTAAAATAAAATTATGGAAGTGAAAAGTGACAAATGTTGAAGGGGATGCAGAAAACTTGAGATACTGATTCACTGTTGGTGGAACTGTGAATTGACTCAACCATTTTGGAGATCAATGTGAAATTATACTCAAAGGAATATAAAACTTCTTATACCTTTTGACCCAGTAATGCCACTATATGATATGTTGACCCTGATGATTAGGGAAATTGGGAAAAATCTACGTGCAGTAAAACATTTATAGTAGCTCTCTTTGTGGTGGCAAATAACTGAAAATTGCGGGGATAACTGTCAACTGATGAATGCCTGAAAAAGCTGTGGTATAAGATTGTGATAGAATATGGCTATGCTGTAGGAAATAATGAGCTCAATGATCTTATAAAAACATAAGCAGATGCATGAAATAAGGAATATAGAAATGAGTATGATTTAGAACATTGCATATAGTAATAACAATATTGCTTCAAGAAAAACTCTGAGTGAATAAGTCAACTTTATTGTTTTAATTACCCAAATTAACTAAAAAATATCTCTAAAGGAAGGCACAGTCAACATCCAGAAAAAAAGAACAGATACTTAGAAGCATACTTATAACGGTTTTAGACACACACATATGCACACTCTGTATATTCTATATATACACTCACAAATATCATGCACGCATATGTATGTGTACATGCTTATATACACATACGTGTATATACACATATATTATACATACATATATGTGTATGTGTAGATAGATGATAGATAGACAGACAGACCTATAGATAGATAGATAGATAGATAGATAGATAGATAGATAGATAGAGGAGATATAGATAAAGCCACAGATAATAATAACCATCTCTGTGGTGGTGGAGGAAAGAAAAAAAAGAAAACTATATGACAATTTTATTATGTATTTTAAAAGAATATTAAGCGGTCCATATTAGATTTGCAGTTCCATGTGCAATCATTTTCTTCTATTTTACTATGTTATAAAAATGCTTGTTTTTGTTTCTAAAGTTCAGAATAAACAAATTAAAACATAAAATTATATTAATAAAGAAAACTCTAGGATGAAATCTAAGAAGAAAAGTACTATTTACCTTCCTTACAATAGTTTGTAAGAATATGTCTCTTACAAATAAAGTTGTTTTTTATTTACACAGTTCATCAACCTGATTCAAGTTTTAATCTAAACTTTATTTTAATACCTTTTATATAGTCTCCATTCCAGAACATTACTGAAGCAAGGTGTCCTGAAAACTAAGTATTTTGAAAAAGTGATTAATACATCTGTAAAATTTTTTAGAATGTTGAGTCACTTCATATAAGCAAAAGTCTGATTACCTTTTCTAAAATTCAGATATAAAATTGGGCAAGGTTTATAGTCCAAAAGATGATTTGTCTTTCTAATATCACCAAGCATCACACTTGAAAGTAGGAGAAAAATAAAAACAGATGTGAAATATCAAATTATGACTTGTAGATAAACCAATTTTGAAGGATTTTTAATTGTGTCAGAGAAAAACATTGTTTTGTCTGTTTTCATCTGAATTTTTAGTCACTGACTGATCTATCAAAGGAAAAAGTAGATCACTTTTCATCTGTGAAAGCTGTCAAGGAATCATAGAAAAATTAGAAAATACTTAAAGCTTGTCAGGTAGTTGTGAAAGTTACATCAAGCTACCAAGAATAATGACACTATGTGAAGGTCAACGTAAGTATTCTTCACTTTAATAATCTATAAATACCAATACTGCTTTAAGAAACCATTGAATAAAAATTTTAAAGTTGCTTGAAAATAATATTCTCTTTAGATATGCATTTCTCCTCATCCTTTCAGATGACACACATTATCCTCCAAACACTTATGAGTATAGGATGAAAAGGAATGAATTACACAATGGCACCTTCAGCAGTACTTCCTTTTGATGATGTATCTTAGCAAAGTCTTTGGTCAAAAAATGAGATATATTCATATAGAACAGTTCTGTCATCATGAGCACATTTTTAGGAAGTAATATTTACAAAGATTATAATACATTATGTTCATTAAGGAATATAAGACTACCTCATTTGTAAATATATACATATTATTAGAGACAGAGAAATCAATAACCATTACATGAGGGGTTTATCTAAGATGGTGGAATGAAGTGAACATTTCTTCTAAGTTTTCCCAATGCAATCCTTTAAAGACCTTTAAAGATTTATGCACATCACATCTAATTCTTTACTGAATAGGCAATAAAAAGTCACAGAGAGAACTTTTAACAGCCCCAGGAGAGCTTAGGAGGACAGAAACAGAAGTCTGCTCAAACTACTGCTGGGTTTGGCTATTAGAAGAGATGAGGCCAAAGCAGCACCAGGTGTGGGCCTTAGAGATAACAATATCAGCATTAACTGCAGATAAGCAATGAAAGGTGGTAGCACTGGGAACACTCAGACAACCAGAATGGTGAGAAGATTGAATTCCAGGGGAATTCTGTCCTAGAATTTCTCCTAAAACTAGGGACCATTCAGCTGCTAATAATTTCAAGGAGTAGCAGAGCAGTTGTGGTCATGGGCAAGTAGAGGCCCTATCTGGGTAAGGACCAGAGTGGAGATGAGGAAAACAAAGACTTGACCACTCCTTGGATCATAACACTTTGGAAGCACCAAGATAAAAAAAAAACTTGAAGGCTTCCAGTCTAGACAGTAAAGTTAGAGGCAAGTCATAAAACCCTGAAGTTCAGGCCAGTCATTCTCCTAAGTTTAACATAAAAGCCAAAATCAGGAAAGTTTGGAAAGTGAACAAACACACAACTACAGTGACAGAGAAGCTGAAAATATAAACACAGAGTACAATGATTCAAAATCATCTATATGAAAAGCCTCAAAGAAAAAGGCAGATTAGATACAAACATTCCTGAAAGAGCTAAAGAGACTTTCAAAAGAGCAAAACAATTAAAATTAGAGCAATAGAGGAAAAATTAGGGAAATAAATCAAGGCAAGAAAATCAAGAAAATTGAATTAGTAGCTTATAAAATGAAACAAAAAATAGTCACTGAAGAGAATAACTACATAAAAATTAAAATTGATCAAGTGATTGATAACTCCATAAAACATGAAGAAACAAAATTTTTAAAAAATTAAAGGAATGAAAAAATATTGAACATGTAATAGGAAAAACAACTAAGATGGAAAATAGATTAAAAATAATTTAAGAATTATTTTAGTACCATGAAGCCACAATCCAAAAAAAAAAGAGGCTAGGCATCCTATTTCAAGAAACTATAAAGGAAAACTACACAGGTATCTTATAACTAAAAGGCAAAATAGAAATTGAAAGACTTTACCTCCTATAAGAAATCCCAAGATGAAAACTCCCAGAAATATTGTATCTAGATTCAGAGTTCCTAGGTAAAGGAGAAAATACTGAAATTGAGAAGTAAGTAATAATTCAAGTACCATGAAGACATTGTCAGAATCACAAACTTTGCAGCTACTACTGAAAAAGAGGCAGAGGGCTTGAAATAGATTTCTCAGAAGGAAATGGAGATAGTATTACAACCAAGAATAACCTAATAAGCAGAAGAGGATATGATTCTGTGGGGTTAGAGAAATGGATACACTTTGCTAAAAGGTACCATAGTCTCTGAAGTAATATCAATACTGAACATATTTGCAGAAAATGGCATGATATCAAAGTTTTGAAGAAAAGTTGAGTTCAAGGAGGTAATAAGAAAACTGCACTAGCAGAGGACCTCAATTTATCCTTCTCAAACCTAGATAAATCTAAATACAAATTAAATAAGGAAGAAGTTCAGGAAACAGAAACATTTTTGTAAAAGGTATACACATACACACATATATGAGAGAGATAGCGAGAGAGAGAGAGAGAGAGAGAGAGACAGAGACAGAGACAGAGAGAGACAGAGAGAGAGACAGAGAGACACAGAGACAGACAGACAGACAGAGAGAAACAGAGAGAGAGAGAGAAAATATTGAATGGGAATAGAAAGGTTTATTTTTTTTCTCAGCTACGAATAGTACCTTAATAAAATATCCTATGTAATAGGGTATGGGATCACCACAAAGAAATATTTTCAAAAGGTGAAATTATACATTTTCAGATCATAATGTAATCCTAAAGAGTGAGTGAGTCAAAGAACACGTTGCAGAAACAACAATTTCATCAAAGATAATGAGGACAATGAGAGCATACTAAAATGTGCATAACACAAACAAAGCAATGATTATGGGGAAAAATCTCTAATTACTTACTACAAAAAAAGAAAGTGAAGATCAATTAATTTGGTGTGTAACACTAAAAAAGCAATTTTTAAATCCCCAATTAAACACCAAGGGACAGTATCTTAAAAACTATGGGAGAGACTGACAAAATTGAAAATAAAAAATAAAGAAATACAAAACTATAAGCCGGTTTTATAAAAAAAGCAATAGAATAAACAATTAACGAATTTGATTTACAGGAAAAAGAGAATATCAAATTGCCACTATCATAAATGTAAAGGACCAAGGCAAATCCAATTAGTATAAAATTAAAGCTATAATTACAAGCTATTTCACCCAATTTTATGTCAGTTAGTTGAGAATATAAATTAAATGGATTAATATTTACATTATTATTGTCTAGATTAACACAGCAATAAATTGTTTACTTAAGTGACCCTGTGTTAGGAAAAATAAAAGGAGTAAGCCAAAACTGAGCTCGCAAAAAGAAAAAAGGGCAATATCACATGGATTTACAAATGAATTCTAGGAAACAAATAGCAATAAATTCCAAAGTTAAGTTAAATCCATTTAAAGTAGATAGATTTCTTCTATGACACAAATAAAGATTTGATACCTAAACTAAAAAGAGCAAAACCAGGTAATCTATACAACAATTTTCCTAAAGTATTCATATGCAATTTTAAATAAAATACCAGCAAGGAAATTACAGCAATATTTCACAAAGATCATACACTATGACTAGACTATATTTGTAAAAGAACTTAATATTACTTAGTAATATCCTTAACATAAACAGCAGATGCATAACAATTTGCTAACAAAATATAATATCCAGTACTATTAAAATAGTAAAAAAGTAGAGTAATAATTTTTTTCTTGAAATAAGTAGTATCTATCTAAAATGAAGCTCCTTTTGACTGATTCCAAGCTTTATAGAATCAATCCTTTTTATTAAGGAAATTTGCTTTGTGAAGTTTGGATTGACTCAGTCAAATGGCAGCACTTGAGGACCTAGAGGGTCACATATGCCCTTGAGTTTCTCCACCCTTGACTCATCGATATAAGAAAATGAACAATATTACAAATATTAATTTATTTATTCAGTACCATGACAAGCAATTTTAAAGAAATTATTATTTTTCTCTTATATAATCAATTGTTGGGGAATATCTAGGGTTGTTTTCCCCCTACTCCTTTACTTAAATTCATGTCTTTCAAGGTCTCTGACCTTGACCACAAATTTATCCCACCTAGACCATCTTATCTAGTTGTAGTTGTTTCCACAACCAACTAGAAAAAACTCACAAAGAAAATATAATCTGTGTAAAATCCCACCCATTGTGTTTTAGTCAGATGAGACTGAGTGATGGAAGCCATTGAGGGCCATTAAAATGAGCCTACCTCTCCTTACAATCTTCATTCTCTCATGACATGTTAACCAATAAGAGTTGATTTACATCCTCAGGAATACCCACTCTTCCAAGTAAATATAAGCATCTAATGGATTCCATGATGCGTCTTTGGCATTTGAGAGTGTCAAGGACCCCTTTCCTTATTTGTCTGCTGGCAATAATTAATAAAATTACTAATTATTGAGAAATGATATTTCTTGAACTTTTTATATATGACAAACTAAAAATTTCTCAATAGAGGCAAAAAATAGAAAATTCATCTGGATAAACAAAGGCAAGTTCATCATGTGGATAAATTAAAAACAAACATGAATGAATGAATGGGGCCTAGCAGTACCAGATCTCAAACTATATAAAAAAGGCATAATCATCAAAACAATTTACTATATTTTGTTCAGTCATTTCAGATATGTCCAACTCTTTATTTTTTACATATAATTAATTTATTTTTAATTTTCAACATTCTTTCCATAAGATTTTGAGTTTTAAATCTTCTCTGCCTCCTTCTCCTTTCCCAAGATGGCATGCAATCTGATTTAGGTTCTACTTATACATTCATAGTAAGCACATTTTCACATAAGTCATTATGTAAAGAAGAATTTGAACTACTGGTAAGAACCACAAGAAAACAGAAACAAAATTAAACTACAAAAGAAAAGGGGATGAAATAGTATGCTTCGGGGCGGCTAGGTGGCGCAGTGAATAGAGCATCGGCCCTGGAGTCAGGAGTATCTGAGTTCAAATCCGGCCTCAGACACTTAACACAAAAACTAGCCGTGTGACCTTGGGCAAGTCACTTAACCCCAACGGCCCTCCAAAAAGCAAAAAAAAAAAAAAGAAAAAAAAGAAATAGTATGCTTCTATCTGCATTCAAACTCTAAAGTTACTTCTCTGGATGTGCATAGCATTTTCCATCATGAGTCTTTTGGAGTTCTTTCAGATCATTGCATTGCTAAGAAGAGCTGTCTATCAAAGTCAGTCATCCCACCATGTGGCTATCACTGTGTACAATGTTCTTCTGGTCTTGATCATTTCATTCAGCATCAGTACATAAAAGTATTTCTAGTTTTGATTGTTTTATTTTCTGACGTCCAGCTGTTCATCATTTCTTATAGCACAATAGCTTTCCATTACATTCATACACTACAACTTGGTCAACTTTTCCCCAGTTGATGGGTATCCCATAATTTCCAGTTCTTGGCCACCACAAAAAAAGCTGCTATAAATATTTTCGAACATGTGGTGTCTTTTCCCATTTTTATGATCTCTTTAGTATGCAGACCTAGAAGCAGTAGTACTGGATCAAAGGTTATATACATTTTTATAACCCTTTGGACATAGTTCTAAATTGCTCTATAGAATGGTCGCATCAATTCACAACACCACCAACAATGCATTAGCGTTCCAATTTTCCCATGTCTTCTCCAGGCTTAACATTTTTCTGTTTTATCATGTTAGCCAATCTGGTTTGTGTGATGTGGTACCTTTGTTTTGCATTTATTTAATCAATAATGGTTTAGGGCTGTGTCCAACTCTTTGTGGTGTCATTTTGAGTTTCCTTGTCAAGATGCTAGAGTGGTTTCCCATGTGTTTCTCCAGCTCATTCTATGTATGAGAATTCTGAAGCAAACAGAGTTAAGTTTCTGAGGTCAGATTTGAATTCAGGAAAATGAATCTTCCTCTCTGAAGGCTTTATCTACAGTTTTATCTAGCCACCCAGACAATTTTTCAGTGGATAAGAAATTAAATTATTGACAATTGGAATAGATAAGATAGAAAAGATAGAAACAAATGAGGACAATAACCTAGTGTTTAATAAAGCCAAATATCTTTGCTATTTGGAGAATAACTCATTGTCCTAAACAAAACAAAAACTTCCTGAAAAAATTTAAAGCAATTTGGCAGAAACTAGGAACAGATCAACATCTTACTCTTTATACTAATACAAGCTCAAGTTTACTCTATGAAACTAATTTAAACATGAAGGATAATATCATAAACAAATTTGGGCAAAATGGAAAAAGTTGAAATCATCTTATTAGGAGTACAATTCATGAAAATAAAAGAGATGTCATGATTCACAGATAGTAAAATTATTGGTTTTGATTATGTAAAATTGAAAAGGTTTTGCACAATTCTGATGTAGCCAAAATTAAAAGAAGTATAGAAAAATGGGGTGGGTGTATATTGCAGCTCATTTCTTAGATTAAGGACTCATTTATTCATATAAATTGTAGCCATTCCTTAACCCACAAATGATAAAATGAAATGAAGAGATAATTTTCAGAGGAAGAAAATAATCAATAGTCATATGAAAAAATCACTCTAATATTTTAATAATTAGAGAGATTTAAATTAAAGGAACTTTGAGATACTGCCTCTTACCTATCATATCAGCTAGACAGAAAAAGGACAAATGTTGCAGGGGATATGAAGGAATTGGCCCACTGATAAACTTTTGGGGGAGCTAGTCCATCTATTATGGAGAACCAGTTTTTTACTGCGCCCAAAGGACAATAAAATTGCGCATACTCTTTGACTCAATAATACAATTATTATCTCTATACTTGGTGATCAAAGGAAAAGGACTTATATACAAAATTATTTTTATTGCAGCTCTTTTTGTGATACCAGAGAACTGGAAATTGATTAGAGAATTGCTGAACAATTCATCACAGAATTAATTAATTAGAAAATCAATTAGGTAATGGCTGAACAAAGTATGGTACAAATTACATGGGAGAGAAATGGGAAATAGGCTTCATGGTCACATTTTGTTCTGCAAGATAGATTTTTTTTAAATCAGTAACCATAGAAACAACAGCACCTTAAATTTTCTATGGTTTTGGTTTGTGTCCTTATATATGTGGTCTGCCATGGGTAATTCTCTACATAAGTTTGTTTCTCATATTTTCATCAAGTATATTGTCTGTGTGTGCATAGATCATTTTAATAAAGATTTTATAAACCTGAGAAAGTACATCTATGAGTTAGTAGTTGTTTGTATCTTTTTTGGTCACCTTTCTATGGTCAAAAGTTCTACTTATGATCTCTCTATTGTCTTAGACTCAGTATGATGGATGGAAATGTTTTCTTTTCTTTCTCTATTCTCTATTCTGTACATGTATATGTATGCATGTTTGTTTGTGTGTGTGTGTGCTTTGATAGCTTGAAATATTAGAGTGTTGTCTGGGGCAATGCTAGTGTCAGTAAATTCCTCATGATATAGCTTATTTATTTCAGAGATACAACTAGAAGCCAGATCCTGACAGCAAGGGCTGTCTTATCACCTAAATGTTACTTTTCTGTCATGCTTATATGCATACATATATACACAAATAGGTAAAACAAATACAACAATACTTTTTCTCTGTATGTGTGTGTGTGTGGAGAGAGAGAGACACAGACAGACAGATAGTCAGATTCAGAGAGACAGAGACAGAGACATAGAGAGGGACAGAGAAGGACAGAGAGACAGACAGAGATGGAGCCAGAGAGAGAGATATGTAAAGACAAAAATGTATTAGAACTGACCAGGTAGAAACAAGAGTTTAAAGTTCCATAAATGAAAAAAACACAATATTAAAAGCTATAATTTTTCTTGCATATAAAGATGTGTAGATTAAATTTTGTTCCTTATTTTATACCTATTATGCTTATTTGCTTATGATATTTGTTGTGATTATTAAGTTTAAAATGAAATACATATGGGGATACAGTATATAGAGGGAATTAAATTGCAAAGTATATATAATTTTGTTTAACTGAATTTTGAAAGAGGTGTTCAGTAAATACTGACCAAAAATTAATTTATTAATATATTTAGAAATCAAACTACATAATTTTATGTGATTATATTTATATATGAATTTTGAAATTCCATTCCTTTGAAAGGAGTTAAGTCCTGATATGTAAAGGTTGTGTACTCACAGACATATACATGATATATGTATATACACATGTGTTTCATTTGCTTCATATGTGTAAGTATATATGCATATATATACTTATATATATAAGTATATACATGGACATATACACATATAAACATACACATATGCTTTCAAATATACAGTATATATATATACACACAATATACATATATTTGTAGTATGTGTACATATGTGTATATTCTAACTTGAATTTCCCAAGTGTACTTTGTTCTCAAAGTTCCAAGAAAATCAGTTTCAAGTTGGTTTAAAGTGTTTTATTTTACACATAAGATTGATGCTAATTTCTGATTTAATAGCTGAAATGGAAATTATCTTCAATTTTTTATCTATATAAATTCCAAAATGCCAGTAATGCATTAATGGAAATGATGACTGTGGTAAATATTTCATTTTTATGTGGGATACTATGTTAATCAAGTTTACCAACCTAGTTTTATTGTTTTTAATAATTATATATTCATGTCATTACATAGACATTTCCATCATATTCATTACACTATTCAGTTAAAAATTAATTTGTACATTATTCAATCAAATGAAATAGGCTTGCAAGGAAAATTACATGGTCTGACATCTCTTGATTTGAGTATTTCTATTTAAATGACAGCATTTACATCAACATATTTTGCCATCATTAAAATGATATGTTAGTTCAAGATAGTCTTCAACAAAAAGTTAGGGCTGAAAGTACAACTTAACAGTTATAATAATGTTAGTCACATTGCCCCCATGCCCTGATTGAAACAGTTCTGGGTTCCTTTGCTCCCATCTGCATGGATAAAAGAGGGAATTGGAAGAAGTGAAATGACTGATACTGTATTCTACACCTACACACCTAGAATTCGAAAAATTTAAAAATGTACATAATTGAGAAACATTTCAAATACTTGCATATTACACTTATCTGGTAGAGTACTGCAATGTCAACTACACAAAAAAATGTCCAAATAGTTTTTTCACCAATCAGAAACCTGTAACTTATAATTTAGTCAGGCTTGAAATTAAAAGGGTGATGCTATCACTACCTTACATAATCAAAAACAGGGTTGAAATTCTCTCTCTCTCTCTCTCTCTCTCTCTCTCTCTCTCTCTCTCTCTCTCTCTCTCTCTCTCTATCTATCTCTCCCCCCCTCCAATCTACCTCTCTCATCTAGATGCACCATTATCCTGTCCTCCAACTACTTTGGAAAAATTTTCATCCACATCCATTGCCTCAGGAACTCAGTGTTTCAGAAATATTAAAGTGGTTCTTTCTCACAAATATGTTGGGGAAATGATTAAGCCAACAACCTCCTGACCATAAAGAAGAAAATGAAGTTTATTATAGCATCAAATGAAAGGAAGATAAATTTAAAAAATATGATTATTTTTAGTTACCAAGAAAAATTTTCCAAACTCAATTTCGTTAAAATTCCTTACCCATTAAATCACTGGAATAGATAGAAGAGGAATATAAGGATATAGGTCATATGGCCTACATTCTCCTTACCTTCTTAGTAGAAAATAATCCACAGAAGATTATTATTGATATTATTTTTACATTTTATATTTAAAATTAACAAAGACAATGCAACCAAAATTAGGAGGGAATCAGAAATTTGGAAATCAAGTTTTAGAGGCAGTGTCTCTGATAAAGGCCTCATATCTAAAATATATCAGGAACTTAGTCAAATTTATATAAAAAAACATGTCATTTCCAATTGATCAATAGTCAAATGATATGAACACAGTTTTTAGATGAAGAAATCTAAGCCTTTTTTACTCATGTGAAAAATGTTATAAATTATAAATGATTAGAGAGAAATACAAATGAAAACAACTGTGAGGTACCCCATTACACCTACCAGAATGGCTAACATGGCAGCAAAAGAAAATGATAAATGTGGTTGAAGATGTGGTAAAACTGTAACATTAAATGGATTGCTGGTAGAGTTGTAAACTAATCCAACCATTCAGTAGAGCAATTTGGAATTATAAAGGGTTATAAAACTGTGCATACACTTTGATCCAGTGTATCAATAATGAGATATTCACAACACCCATGATGGTTACGAATATGCTGGTATAGTATTGGATCACAAAATGTAGCAAACTCTCCACATGGAAGGCAGAACCAAGGTCTTTATTCAGAAACCATAACACTGAGTC
>CM053594.1:246317980-246330539 GCA_028646575.1 Pseudocheirus occidentalis
TGCAACTAAGAATTAAGATATATAGGGACTGGGGTAGAGAGACCCTCCCTACCCTACCAGAAAATAAGAGAGCAGATCAGGGGAGGGGCTTTACAGTGGGATTGCTGTTTTAGGGTTGGGGCAGGGGAAAGATGGGGAGAAAATTTGTAATTCAAAAATGTCATGAAAATGAATGATGTAAACAAGAAAACAAATAAAAAATATATCATGAAAAAAAAAGTTGAGCTATTTACATTCCTATACGGAAAAATAATAATTGTAACTCATAAGACTTTTCTCAGTATTTAGATAGGTGAAGGGAATACATATGTGTATGTGTATGTATATATGTATGTGTATGTGTATATGTGTATGTGTATGTATATGTATATGTACATGTACATGCACATGCACTTGTACATGTATATGTGTATATGTATATATGAGTTGTATATGAAGGAATGATTTCTAAAAAATAAAAGAGGTGAGAGAGTAATTTGTTGGGAGAAGGAGAAAGGGAGAGATAGATTAGGTCAAATTATCTCATATAAAAGAGGCAAGGGAAAACTGTTACAATGGAGGGAAAGAGGAGGAAGTTGAAAGGGAATGGGAGAACCTTATTCTCATTGAATTTGGCTTAAGGAGGGAATTTGGTATCTTACCCTACAGGAAAATAGGGGGTTAGGGGATAAGAGTGGGGATGATAGAAGGGAGGGCAGATTGAGGAAGGTGGTGTTCAGAAGCAAATCTCTGGTGAGGAAGGACAAGGCAGAAGGAGAGATAAGAGTATATGGGGGGAAATAGGAAGGAGAGAAATACATAATTAGTAATCATAACCGTGAACATGAATGGAATTAATTCTCCCATAAAATGGAAGTGGATTGCAGAGTGACTTAAGAATCATCATCCTACAATATGTTGTTTACAAGAAGAACGCATGAAGCAGAGAGAAACACACAGAATAAAGGTAAATATTAATGCAGTATATATTGTATTTCAGCTGAAGAAAAAAACAAACTAGCAAAAACAGGAATAGGAATCCTGATCAGAGATTAAGCAAAAGCAATAATAGGTCTAATTAAAAGAGATAAGGAAGGAAACAACATCCTATTAAAAGATACCATAGAGAATGAAATAATATCAGTAGTAAATATATTCAAAATAAGTGGTATAGAATCCAATTTCTTAGAGAGGTTAAGTGAGTTAAAAGAGGAAATAGACAGCAAAACTATACTAGTGGGTAACCTCCACCTATCAGAACTAGATAAATCCAACCACAAAAAAAGCACCAAAGAAGTTAATGAGGTGAATAGAACTTCAGACAAGTTAGATATGGGGGGCAGAGTTAACATGGCAGCATAGAAACAGGAGAACTCTGTGAGCTCCCCCCAACACCACCTCAAATACCTATAAAATATACCTCTAAACAAATTCTAGAGCTCCAGACTACACACAGATGATGGAGTAACAAAGCTCCCACTGAAGGAAGCTAGGCAGGCAGTCATCTCAGCATTCTGGATGCAGAGCCCAGCCTCATGAAGTTTCAGCCCCAGGGCGTCCAGGAGAAACCACGGCTGTAGCATTTAGGAGATTGGATCATCATCAGTTGTGGCAATTTCCAGAATCTCCAACCCAGAAGATCCAAGGACAAAATGAAAAGATCAGTGGAACTCAACTAAAATTGAGGGAGAGTGTCCGGCCTAACTGCCTCCAAAGCTACAAGCAGTCTGAAGCAGTGGCACGGCAGCTGCCTCCACATGGCTACTTCAGAAGCTCCTGGCCTACAGATGGCAGGCGGCCAAGTGATCATTCAGAAGCTAAGTGCTCTTGCCTTGAGCTTCCTGGATCCTATCACAGTCTTAGGTAGTGGTCCTGAGATGATTTTTCAGTGAGCCAAAGCTAGTGGGGGCTGCAAAAAATGGCGGCCTCCTAAGAACTTCGGCAGCTGTGAAAACCCCAGCAATTTGGGACAGAACTCTCCTCTCTGTAAGCAAAGTTTTACTACTGAGCCTAAAAGGCAAGTAATTGACTGGAAACATGAGCAGGCAAAGGAAGCAAAGCAAGCCCAGCAATTCAACTTTAGATTCCTTTTCTGGGAACAAAAAGGACAAAAGCACAGAATGGGAGGAAGATAACAGAGTCAGAACTTCCACACCAAAAGCTTCCAAGAAAAATACAAACTGGATACATACCAAAGAGGAGCTTGAAAGGGATTTTGAAAACCAAATGAGAGAAATGGAGGAAAAATTGGGGAGAAAAATGAGAATGATGCAAGAAAATCATGATAAGAGAGTCAACAACCTGACCGAAGAAAATAACATCTTAAAAATCGACTAACTCAAATGACAAAGGAGGCCCAAAAAGCCAATGAGGAGAATGCCCGAAAAAATAGAATTTGCCAGATGGAAAAAGAATCTCAAAAGCATTCTGAAGAGAATAATTCCTTCAGAATTAGAGTGGAGCAAATGGAAGTAAATGACTTTATGAGAAATCAGGATACCATTAAACAGATCCAAACAAATGAAAAAACTAGAAGGAAATGTGAAATATCTCATTGAAAAAAACACTTACCTGGAAAATAGATCCAGGAGAGACAACTTAAAAAATTATTGGACTGCCTGAAAGCTATGATCAGAAAAGGAACCTGGAAAGCATCCTTCAAGAAATTCTCAAGGAAAATTGCCCAGATATTTTAGGAACAGAGTGCAAAATAGAATGTGAAAGAATTCACTGATCACCTCTTGAAAAAGATCCCAAAAAGAAAACTCCTAGGAATGTTATAGCCAGGTTCCAGAGTCCCCAGGTCAAGGAGAAAATATTACAAGCTGCCAAGAAGAAACAATTTGAATACCCTGGAAACACAATCAGGATTACCCAGGATTTATCAGCTTCTACATTAAGGGACCCAAGGGCCTGGAATATGATATTCAGGCGATCAAGGGAGCTAGGATTAAAACCAAGAATCACCTATCTGGCAACACTGAGTATAATGTTTCAGGGGAAAATATGGTCATTCAATGAGGTGGAGGACTTTAAAGCATTCTTGCTAAAAAAAAACAGAACTGAATAGAAGTGAATAGAAAATTTTATTTTCAAATACAAGAAGCATGAGAAGGTAAACATAGAAAAGAAATCATAAAGAATTTATCAAAGTTGAACTATTTACATGTCAACATGGAAAGAATGGGAACTGTAACTTCTGGAACTTTTCTCAGTAGGAGGATAGGTGAAGGGAATATAACTGTATATATAAGTATACATACACATATGTATATATAGAAGGGTATATACGCATATGAATAAATATGTGAGTGAGGATATTTATGTATATTTAGGCAGAGGGCACAGGATCAATTAAATAGGAAGGTATGATATTTTAAAAGGTATAATTAAGAGGTGGGTGAGGAATAAAATGTGAGGAGACAGGGAGAGACAGAATGGGGTTTACTATCTCATATAAAAGAGGCAAGGGATAACCGTTACAATGGAGTAGAAGAACAGGAAGGTAAAAGGGAATGGGTCAACCTTACTCTCATTGAATTTGGCTTAGGGAGAGAATGACATACATTCTAAATTAGGTATCTTGACCCACAGGAGAGTAGGGGGAAGGGGACAAGAAGGGGGATTATGGAGGGGAGGAAAGGTTGGGGGGGAGGGTTGTTAGAAGCACACACTTCTGTAAAGGGATAATTATAAAGTAGAGAATAGAGTAAGTGGAAAGTGGGATAGAAAGGAGGGAAATATAGTCAGTGTTGCACAGTATGTCCATTGTGGAGATACTCTGCATAACTACATATGTATGGCCTGTATTGAATTGCTTGTCTTTCCAGTTGGGGTGGGTGACAAGGGAGGAAGAGAAAGAATCTAGAATTTAAAGTTCGAAAATCAAATGATAAAAATATTTTGTTATTATTATCATCATCATCATGATTATCATTATCATTATTATTATTATTTACATGCAACTGGGAAATAAGATATACTGGCACTGGGACTGTATATCCATCTTGCTCTACCAGAAAGTTAGAGGGGTAACAGGGTCACCCTGAATATATATAATATACGAATAATATATATGAGTATATATGATATGAATATAATATGAATATATGAATAATTTATGAAAGAGCAGGTTGTAGGAAGGAGTATACAGTAGGATCGCTATTTTGGGGTGGTTGGTAGTGGAAAGACGGTGAGAAAATTTGGAACTCAAAATCTTGTGGAAATCAATGATGTAAACAAAAAATAAATGAAAGAATCGAAAAATCAAAATAATTTTTTTTAAAAAAAGAAAAGTTAGCTATAATAGAGAACTGGAGAAAAATTGATGGGAATAGAAAGGAATATACCTTTTTTCTAATAGTAAATGGCACATACACAAAATTTGACCATGTATTAGGCATAAAAACCTCACATCCAAATGTAGAAAGATAGAAATTACACCTTTTTCTCAATAGTATATGGCACATACAAAACATTTGAACATGTATTAGGGCTTAAAAAACCTCACAATCAAATACAGAAAGATAGAAATGACATTAAATGTATGAATGAAATAGAGGATTTTCCATTATTCCTGATGAAAAAAATAGAGCTGAAGAGACTATACCAGGAATGCAGGACTGGGTCAAAATTAATAGAACAATTTTCCTCAGCAATTCAATGATACATTCCAAGACAATTTCAAGTGACTCATGATGGAAAATGCTATCCATATGCAATGAAAAAATTATGGAGTCTGAATGAAGATGGAAGTATACTACTTTCTCTATTTTATTTTTTTCTTTCTCTTGGCTTTTCCCTTTTATTTTTATTCTTCTTTCACAACATGACTAATACGGAAAATAGGTTGAATATAATTGTACATGTATAGATAGATAGAGATAAATGAATAAATTGATAGCTAAATACATGAATAAATAAATAAGTGAATCGATAAAAAGACTATATTACATATGTAGTATAAGTTATCTTAATTCAAATAAGTTTAGATTTATTGTCATAATTACAAAAAATAGAGTAACATACATGCATATACTCCATACAGTCACATATTATATGTGTACATATGCATATACACATGTACACATGTATATACACAATACATACTGTGTATATATGTGTGGATATACACACATATGTGTACATACACACATATACATGAACACACATATAAATATATAATATATAAATATAAACACACACACATACATATATACTTGGCATCTACTAGCCAAGACAAACCCAGGAACTATATGAACACAATTATAAAACAATTTTTACACAAATAAAGTCAGATTTAAATATTGGAAAAATGCCATTTGCTCATTAGTCTGCACTAATATAATAAAAAAATAAAAATTCCACCAAAATTAATTTACTTGTTCAGTGCCATACCAATCAAAGTGCCAAAATTGTTTTACAGACCTAGAAAAAATAATAAATTTCATCTGGAAGATAAAAATTCAAGAATATAAGGAAAATTAATGGAAAAAAAATGAAAAGGAAGGTGGCCTAGCCATACCAGACCTAAAATTGTATTATAAAGTAGCAATCATTAAACAGTTTGGGACTAGCCAAGAAAGAAAGTGGTTAATCAGTGGAAAAGGTTAGTTACATAAGACACAGTAGTCAATAGCTGTAATAACCTACTGTTTGATAAACTCAAAGACTCCAGCTTCTGGGATAAGAACTCACTATTTGACAAAAACTGCTGTGAAAACTGGAATATAGTATGACAGAAACCAATACCAAGATAAGGTCGAAATAGGTACTTGACTTAGACATAAGGGATGATACCATAAACGAATTAGGAGAGCAAAGAATAGTTTACTTGTCATATCTATGGAGAAGGAAAGCCTTTATGACCATGCAAGAGGTAGAGAACATTATGAAATGCAAAATGGCTAATTTTTATTACATAAAACTAAAAAGGGTTTACACAAAACAAAAAAAATACTGCAACTAATATTAGGAAAGCAGAAAGCTGAGAAACAATTTTTTGTGACCAGTGTTCCTGATAAAGGCCTCATTTCTCAAACATATAGAGAACTGAGTCAAATTTATAAGAACACAAGCCATTCTCCAATTGATAAATGGTCAAAGGATAGGAACAGGCAGTTTTTAGAGGGAGAAATTAAAGTAGTCTATAGTCATATGTAAAATTCTCTAAATCACTATTGATTTGAGAAATGCAAATTAACACAACTCTGACAGAAAAGGAAAATGATAAACATTAGAGAAGATGTGGGAAAATTGGCACACATATATTGTTGGTGGAGCTGTGAACTGATCCAACCATTATGGATAGTCATTTGGAACTATGAACAAAGGGCTACAAAACTGCCTACAATTTGATCCAGCAAATTGATCCAGACCTACTACTAGGTCTGAATTTCAAAGACATAATAAAAAAGAGAAATAGACACAAATGTACAAAAATATTTATAGCAGCTCTTTTTGTGGTGACCAATAATTGGCAATTAAGAAAATGTCTATCAGTTGGTGAATGGCTGAACAAGTTATGGTATGTGAATATAGTGTGATACTATTGTACTATAAGAAATGATGAACAGGGAGACTTCAGAGAAACCTGGAAAGACTTATATGAACTGATGCTGAGTGAGGGAAGCAAAACCAGGAGAACATTGTATGCAGTAATAGCCACAGTGTATGAGGACTCATTTTGATAGACCTACTTCTCAGCAATGCAAGGACCTAAAACAGTTCCAAAGAACACGTGATGAAAAATGCCAGCCTCATCCAGAGAAAGAACTATGGAGTAGGGATGCTGAACAAAACAGACTATTACTTTTTTGTTTATTTATTTTTCTTTCTCATGGTTTTTCTCATTTGTTATAAGTCTTCTATGCAACATGACTAATGTGAAAATGCATTTAATAGAAATGTATGTGTAGAGTCCATATCAAATTGCAAGTCATCTTGGGAGATAGTGGGGGGGATAAAGGGGGTAAAATTAAAACTTATGGAAGTGAGTGTTGAAAACTAAAAATAAGTAATTTAATTTAAAAAAAAAGAAAAATATGGAACAACTTACATGAACTGATGCTGAGTGAAGTGAGCAGAACTAGGAGAACAGTGTGCACAGCAACAACAACATTTTGTCATGAACAGCTTTGATAGACTTAGCTCTTACCAACAATACAATAATCCAAGACAATTCCGAAAGACTCATGATGGAAAATTATAACCACATCCAGAGAAAGACCTATGGAGTCAGAATGTAGACAAAAGCATACTATTTGTACTTTTCCCACCTTTATTCTGGTTTTCCCCTTTTGTTCTGATTCTTCTTCTGCAGTATGAATAACATGGGCAACATCTAATATGACTGTCCATTGTATAACCTTTATCAGCTTGCTTGCTGTCTTGAAGAGAAGAGAGGAGTGGAAGAGGGGCAGAAGGCCAGGGTGGGGGAAATGAATGGAGGGATAAAATTTTGGAACCAGAAATTTTATAAAGATGAATGTTGCAAACTATATTTACATGTAATTGGGAAAAATACTATTAAGGAGAAGAAAAAAGATATTGATTGGCATCTTCTAATGTAGAACCAAAAGGAGACTTAAAAATTAAATCTTAAATAACGAGTGGGTGAAATGAAAAATCAATGAAACAACAATTATTTAAAACAAGATGATAGTGATGAAATAACTTGCCATATTTCTGAGTTGAAATGTAGAGTTAAAGCTAAAATAGCCCTCGGAGGGAAAATCATATCCTTATAATCATACATTAAGTAAATAGGGAGGCCAGAAACACATTTTCTCCACCCAGGGAGGTTTCTTCTATCCTGTCGGACACCATGGCCCAGAAGTCCCAACCTCAGCTGTTTGTAAAGGCCAGTGAAAATGGTGAGAGTGTAGGGCACTGTCCCTTCTGCCATGGTCTCCTCATGATCCTGCTGCTCAAAGGTTTCCCCTTCACTCTCACCCCTGTGGACGCCGGGAGGTCCTTGGATGTGCTGAATGAAGGATTTTGCCCTAGCTCCCAGCTACCCATTCTTTTGTGTGATGGGGAAGCCAAGGCAGATACCATCCAGATTGAACAGTTCCTGGAAGAGATGCTGGGGTCACCCAAATACCTCAGCCTGGTTCCTCCATATAAGGAATCTAGCATAGTCGGTAATGACATTTTCCACAAGTTCTCAGCTTTCCTCAGAACCACTTCTGCTCAGGATGAAACCTTGAATCGAACCCTGCTTCCACCCCGGTGAATCTCGGTCTGTAGATTTGTATCTGACTACAGCCTGGCAGCATGAGCTAACCGAGGTGGACACCGAGCTCTCTGATTCCAGGAGTCCTTTCTTAGAAGGCGACCGACTCACCCTGGCAGATTGCAAGCTCCTGTCCAAGTTACACGTTGTCAGTACCTTCTCCACCCATTATTGACAGACACCCATCCCTGTGGAGCTCCATGGGCTCCAGAAAATGCATTGTAGATAAGTGAATTCATGTACACCTGTTCACGAAGCTCTGAGATCCTCTGCTTATACATCGGTTGCTTGAGACAGCTGCACACTCAGAATCTGTCAGATTTGGCTTTCACTTACTGTTCCACTGTTCTTTCCTACACCAGCCTCAGGCACATGGACTCTATCATTCATCATCCCTTCTGTGAGCACTCTAAATCCCACTGAAGTCATTGCTTCCAGGATTTCCTCTCTGATTGCTCCTGTGGGACTGACCTTCCTCACTCCTAGTGGCCTTTGCTCTCCTGTGTTGGTTTAAACTGTTAATTTGCTTCACAGGAGTGTTCATAAGCATACTTTTTTGTCACAGAAAAGGGGTATGTGTGCATGCACCTTTCAATGCATGAATCTGCATTGAAAAATGTGAACATTAACCAACTGCAACAAGCTCAACTGAAGTGTTATTAAAAAAAAAAAAAGTAGGCCAGAAATAGATAAGATGGAAACAAAAACCGGAAATGATAAAGCCAGAAACTGGTTCTTTGAAAAGACTAATTAATAAACTCTTAATGAACTGGATGAAAAATAAGATAGTAGAAAATAGTCTCCAAAACAACAAATAAATCTATTTAGGTGGCTAGTTAGACAGAACTCCTGGCCTGGAATCAGAAAGACCTGTATTCAAATATGACTTCAGACACTTACCAGTTGTGTGACTTTGGGGAAGTCTTTAGCCACATTTCCCTCAGTTTCTTGACCTATAAAATTATAGCATCCACCTCCTGATTTGTTGTGAGGATCAAATGAGATGATAATTGTAAAGTACTTAGCATAGCTCCTGGAATGTAATAAGTTCTATGTAAATATTAGCTGTTATTATTTAAAACCAAAAGCAAGTATCAAATGCAGTAGAGTCTTTTCCAGTTAATATGGGAATGTAGCAAGGATTTCTACTCTCTCCACCTTTATTTAATAAAATTATAGAATTGTTAGCAAAAGCAATGAGACAGATAAAAGGAATTAAAAGAATAAGGATACATAAAGAAGAGATAAAAGTATGCCTATTTGGTGAGACTTTGATGGTTTATCTGAAAAAAAAAACATGAAACGGCAAAGATAGTAAACAAGACAATAGCTTCAATAATTTGGCAGACCACATGATAAATCCCCATAAATCAATAACATTTCTTTATAAGCATAACAAAGCACAAGAAGCAATAAGAAAAAAGGGAAATGCTATTCTAAATAACTACAAAATGCAAAAAGATCAGTGGATCTTCCAAAGAACACAAAAGACTAGTACAGTTCTTTTTAAAGGAAAAACAAACAAACCAACAAACAACCTAAATGGCTGGAGAAATTTCAAGTGTTCATGGTCAGGCCATATCAATATAATAAAAATGACAATGCTAATAAAATTAATTTATATGTTTAATGCTATACCAATCAAATCACCAAAGAGATACTTTATAGAACTTTATAAAATAATAACAAAATTCATTTGCTAAAAAAAATCATTCTAGGATATCAAAGGAAATGAAAATAAGGAAGGATGGGGGAATAACACTTCCAGACCTCAAACTGTATTATAAAGCAGCAGTCTTCAAAACCATCTGGTATTGGTTAAAAAAATGAAGAGATAAATAAATGGAACAGACTAGACAAGAGAGATTCAGAAACAATAGAACTCAATAGTCCAGTGTTTGATAAAATGGAAAACATAAATTACCTAAGGAAAAATTCTCTATTTGATAAAAAACTTCTGGGAAAACTGGAAAGCAGTCTGGCTCAAATTAGGTTTGCATCAACACCTTATACCCTACTCCACAATACATTCTAAATTGCTACAAGATTTTAAAATTAAATATCATACTGCAAAAATATTTTAAAAAGAATAGAATTTAAACTTCTCACAGCTCTGAGTAAGAAATATATTCTTAACCAAATAAGGGAAAGAGTCATTTACAAAAGATAAAATTGACATATTTGATTATTTAAAACTGAAAACATTCTGTACAGATAACATTAATGCATATGATAAGAAGGGAAGCAGTTGAATTGAAAAAGTATCATTGTGTTAAAGTTATCTGATAAGGGTTTGATATATATATGTGTGTGTACATATGTGTGTATATAAACACAATTAATAAATATATAACACACATACCCATTCCCCAATAGATAAAAGGTAGAACTTCAAAACTTCAAAATATTCATAACCAAATGAAAAATTGCCCTAAATCACTAATAATAAGAAAAATGCAAATCAAAACAACCCAGAGGTTTACCTCATACCCTGAAAATAGTCAAAAATGACCAAAAAAAGGCAGTAGAAAAAATTTGGAGGGCTTATGGGAGGATAATCAAGACAAAATCAAGACAAATAATAAAGTAACCCACAGTTGGCATAGCAAAAAAAGATTGCAACCATTTTGGAAAGCAATTTGGAATTATGCAAATAAGATAACTAAATTATTAATTTCCTTTCAACCAGAGACTCTATTACTAGGCTTGTACCCCCAAGTAAGCCATTGATAAGAATAAAAAAGTCTATATATACTCCAAAATATTTATAGCATCTCTTTTTTGTGATAGTTAAGAACAGGAAATGACATAGATGCCCATGAATTAGGAAATGAATACATGAATTGTGATATATCAATGTAATAGAATATTAATGTGTTTGGAGTGGGGAAGGTAAGGCAATTGTGCCCAAGGTCACACAGCTAGTAAGTGTGTCAAATGTCTGAGGATGGATTTGAACTCAGGTTTTCCTGACTCCAGGACCAGTGCTCTATTCACTGCACCACCTAACTGCCTTCCCCCACTTTTTGGAGGGTTATATTTTTGGAGTGAAATTTGTCTTCCCCCCTCCAAAAACAACAAAAAAAGAAAGCATGTTTTTGATGCATACAGAGAAGCATGGGAAGATCTATATGAACTAATACAGGATGAAGAAGAATCAAGAAGACAATATGCACAGCAACTTCAAAAATGTAAATGGAAAGAATATTATCTACCCCCAAATTAAAAGTAAATGTAACAAAGTTATAAAGATCAAGGAGACCTTGAATGATGATATATTTGAAGATACCCTTATTTTATTCATTTGTGGAGGTGAAGGGACCCACAGGTGTTACACATTGCATGTTTTCATATTTTTCAATATATTGATCAGTTGGGCTTCTTCTTTTTCCCTTCTTTATAAATACTATTTGTTATATGGGATGGCTCTCTGAGAAGGGGCTGGGGAAGTAATATGTGGGATACTATAGTTTTGTAAAAAACAAAAGCAGAAAACATGAATACAAATTGTATTTAAAAGACAGAGAAAAAGAAGAGATGGTGGGTTTTATTTTTGCTTTTTTGGAGGTGGGAGGGCAAGGTAAATGGAGTTAAGTGACTTGCCCAAAGTCTCATGGCTAGTAAGCATTAATTGTCTGAGACTGGATTTGAATTCAAGTCTTCCTGACTCCAGGGCTGGTGCTCTATTCACTGTACCACCTAGCCACCTCAAGAAGAAATAATTTTACAGCTTGAGAGATGGAGAATTATGAATGCAAGCTACTGTATACTCTGTGAGATACAGTGATTATGCATCAATTTTCCTCAACTTATTCCCTTCCCCCCCAAATTATAAAAACTAACAAATTGAGTATTTAGAGGGAAATGTTCAGTCATTTCAATCTCTTCATAACCTTGTTTTATATTTTCTTGCCAACTTGAGTGGTCTGCCATTTTCTTCTCCAGCTCATTTTATGGATGAGGAAACTGAGGCAAGCAGGGATAAGTGATTTGCCCAGGGTCTCACAGGTAGCAAGTGTCTGAAGCCACATTTGAACTCAGGAAGATAAATCCTCCTGATTCCATCCCTGGGCTCCATCCATTGCACCATTTAGCTGCTTCTAGAGGGAAATAATTTCTGAGATAAATCCAAAGGACATCAATAATTTTTTTTGAAAGTTAGCTAACATGCTAGTTTCCAATACTGTGTCAAACAACAATCAAGACTAAGAAAGCATCTTCTCTCATGGTGGGAAAGTATTCAGCTACTCACTTAAAAAAGGAATTCTTTAACATATTTAAGTTCTCTCTCTCTCTCTCTCTCTCTCTCTCTCTCTCTCTCTCTCTCTCTCTCTCTCTCTCTCT
>CM053594.1:246340469-246363845 GCA_028646575.1 Pseudocheirus occidentalis
GGGCATAAAAGGGAACAGATTGTGGGAGGGGTCTTACAGTGTGATCAATGTTCGGGGATGGGGGGTAGGGACAAAAAGGGGAGAAAATTTGTAACTCAAAACCTTGTGGAAATGAATGATGTAACCAAGAAAATAAATTAAAATTAAAAAAAAAAAGAAAATACCCTGTGATATATTATATATGCTCATGTTATCTCTGCATTTCACACATTCATTTTACTTCTGCATCTAGGTGACTGAATTCTTTGTGGAATCTTCATTATTTCTATTGCTTCAAAATAGAAGACATAATTTATATATGATTGAAAATACTTATTAGTCATTCTTATTGCTGTAATATTTCAGTAGTTTTCTGCTAAGGCAAAATCAATTTAGAAAATCTTCTTGGAAGGGATATTGAGATTTTTATCATGTAAATGTTTTTCATTGTCTGGATAAAGAAACAGATTCAGTGGATAAATTACTTGTCCAAGGTTACTCAACTAATCAGCTGCACAACTAGTAGCAGAGCATTTGTATCCTGATCCTTCAGTCAGTGTTCTCCAGAACTGACCAGTTTGTATTTCTAAATAGGTTTCCCTTTACATACGTATGTAAATAAATGTATAAATGAGTATAATAAAGTAGAATTATAGATGTGTATATATACATAGATACATGTGTGCATATGTGTACATGCATATACATATGTATATATATATACATATATGTATGTATATGTATAAAGAGACAGAGAAACAGAGAGAGAATATTCATATAACTTTAAAATTAGGATAGCAAAATCTGAGTCACATTATGACTTTCATTCACATGTTCCAACAACAACCCTAAACATTCAGTCCTCATGTGCCCAACCATAGTTAAAGGTGAGGGGGGAAAATTCTTCTTTCTATATATTCTATTTTCCTGTCCTAGAAGTCTCTTGAAAGAGAAGGTTGAACTATTGGTATATACAATATACCATATTGATACAATCCAGTTAGCAAAGAAGCAAGTATGTTCTCATGCAAGAAGGATACACAGAAAAACTAAATGTGAATCCCAGATATGAAACTAACTAGCTATGTTACTCTGGCCAAATCATTTAGCTTCTCCAAGTCTGAGTTTGCCTATCTGCTGAAAATATTCACAATAGTGATCTTGACTGTGATGTGATTGAACAGAGCAAAGAAGAATATCTCTTGAAAGTTCCTTTCAATAGTAAAAGAAAAGTTTGATTTTGGGAGACAAACTTTTTTAAGATTAAAATTAGAGGGAAAAAGACTAGCACATCCATCAAAACAGATTATACAAGAAACAATCTGAATTAGCTCTAAACAATCTGAAATATTGCCTGCTATGCATGACAGTTTTAGGAGACAAAAATTGCAGGATTATTCAGAAGAAAGTGAACTGCAAACCTTAAAGAGTTCTATAAAAATGAGCTCAAATTATTTCTCTGGAATGTACTTTGCATGCTGTTCCTTTCCTACATTTCCACCATTCACAGTGCCCTGTATTGTTTGTCCCCTCTTCTCACTGCCTATGACAGTGGTTCTCCACCTGTGGGTTATATTCAGTTTGTAACAATGAAACTACATTCTGCATATCATATATTTACATTACGATTCATAACAGTAGCAAAATTACAGTTATGAAGTAGCAGTGAAAATAATTTTATGGTTGGGGGGGTCACCAAAACATGAAGAACTGTATTAAAGGGTAATGGCATTAGGAAGCTTGAGAAACACTGCCCTATGAGATCCTTTTCTCTGGGTATATTGGAAAGGAAAAAGTGTTTGAGTACAATTTTCACTATATTTTATAAGTTTAAAGATATTTGAATTCATTTTTGGGTGCTACCTTCATAATACAAGTCATAATGCCTTTATATCATCTCATCTTGTACTATTCTGTACATGTTTTCCTACAAATCCTCCCAGAAACTGTCTAGTGTATTGGAAAACTTCCTTAAGTTACTTCAACAAAAAAGACATTATTACAAATTTATAAATAATTAAAAAGGCAATAAATGGTGCTTTTATTTTAAAAAGAAATAGCTTGGGAGTCTAGCTGCGTGTGGCTGTGGGTGGGTCCGGGTGAGGTGCCCCATTGTGAGCAGTTATGCCACCACAGTCTGGACTCTTTGGAGTCGGGGCAGCAAGGCAGTGGGACTTGGAAGGTGGGGCTCACCCTTAGCCCAGCGGCTGCCCTCCATCCTCAGGAATTCAGAGAAGCCATAACTCAGAAAGAGACAGAGGAAGAATGTGGGAGCTTCCAGAAAACTGACCTGCTTCACATCTGCTGTGAGTGAAACCTGGCTCAAGAAGCAGAATTTCTTTATTGTTTGCACATGTATAGGGATACCTTAAGAAAAGAACCATGGATAAATAATACAAACTCTAAAAGACTGGGGAAGGATCCTTTGGAAAAGCCATCCTTGTTAAATCTAGGGGAAGACTGTAAGCAATGTTATCAAAGAAATTAAAATCTCAAGGATGTCCAGTAAAGAAAGAGAAGACTCAAGGAGATAAGTTAACATATGACAAACATGAAACACCTTGTCCTATATAGGGAATCATCTGAAGGTCAGATAAAATTTGCAAAAGAGAACACAAGAACTCATGCACCATATGATGGGTTTTGTATAATTTAGTTGTGAGTAGAGCTCCATTACTCTGAAGAACACTATTTATATCATTGCACTGCTAGGGTTAGACAGAGCCTGATGTCTAGGTTGATTCTTTGATATATCATCCATATCCCCACTTCTATATTGACTGAGGACAGAGTTGGTAATATGTGGAAAGAACCTATCATGATGATGAAAATAATATATTCACTTAAATTAGTCTTAAGCCTTTGGGTATTGTTAAGTATCACCTCTGAGAGAAATCTCTGAGTCTCTAAAAATTAGTTGATAGGCCTATCCACTTATTAATATCCTTATATCTGAAATTATAAGATTTAAATATATCAGGTATCTTTTAGATGGGGTTTAAAATGCTGTGGAGATAGTATTAGGAAAAATTAGGCCAGTGATTATGGAATCTCTTCTCTTCATATCTTAAATAAGAAGCTAGAAAATTTTGTATTAATAATAGATTAAAAAATAACGAATACAGACATCATATAGAACAGAAAAAAATTAGCAGAAAAAATCGTCAATGTCAAAAGAATATTAAAGAGCTAGGAATGCCCAACAAACAAACCCAGAAGTAAAAATGATTCCTCATTGTATATAATCAAAGACTCAAAGACAATCACCATTTTATTTTATTCTGAGACTAACAGTTCCCTCCCTCCACTCCCCCCCACACACACTCACATGATCTGGGCATTCGTATGTACACATCAAAACACAAATGAGGAACCTATATGAAAGCACTGATCTCCATTCTACACTGTTTGCTAAAACAAAACAAAATGAAACATAAAAAATTAAATGTTATTTTCAAAACTAAAACAATAGAGAAAGTGAAATAAAAAAGAGGAAAGAGAGGAAGAAAAGGGAAAAGAGGAAGAAGAGGAGGAAGCAGAAGGAGAATCTCAGCAACTGGAAAAATGAGGGTAGCTTCAAAAGTAATAAATTGTATAAGACACATGGTTTTGGAAGGGCAGTGTGTGATAATCTAATAAGTTCAGTGATCAATTCCTATACCATTTATACTTCCTCATATTGTGTAATTAAACCTACATTACACAAAATGAAATATGGGGAAATAGGCCTTTTATTCACCATTTCCTGCCCTTTAGGAGCACCTTCTACCATTAAATGATATGGGGGTGAGTAGGTGTTCTGAGAGGGATGAGATTTTTTTCAATAGTGATCCGCCTACTACTACTGTGGGTGCCTGAATAGAAAATAGGTAATGACTTTCTTAAATGATGTAAGATGACTTAGAATGATGGAGGTTGGGAGTTTACAAAGCTGAGGAAGGGGAACAGTGCAATGGTATTTTGGGGTTTTAAGTGTTGGTGTGATGATAAGCCTAGCCATTGTTTATTTGAGAAAGGATGAAATCCAGTCTATATTCCCACCTAGCAATTGATTTGATGCAGGCTTAAATGAAGCCCCACCTTTACTTTATAATCACTGTAATGGACTATGGTGTCTTTCTGATACAACAACATGCCCAAGAAGAGGTCATCAAAAATTTGCTTGAACCTATTACTTTCTAAAGAAGTTTAGCATACTTTTTATATGTCCACTAGTTAGGATACTTTTCTTTATTTCAAGTATAAGTGTACCTCCTAGCAACCTTCATCCATTGCTTCTCAATATGCTTTTTAGAACTAAGAAGAATCAATCTCACTCCTCTTGTCCATGACAGTCATTCAATGAACATGTTGCCTTTTCTGGAACTTGTTTTCCTCCTCAGTAAAATGAAGGGATGAGGTGAAATGATCTCAAGTGTCCTGGCTACCTCTAACTCTAATTAAATTAAAATTAGAGGGAAATAAAAGTAAAGTCTTCAGAGTAAATAATCTATGAAGTATTTGTGGAAGAGAATGCCATAGAATGAGTAAACAATTAGGTCTAGGCAATCCCACTTGTTTGAGGAACACCTATAATTTAAAAGGTATGAATCATTTAAAGTAAAAAATAATAATTCAAATTATTACCCCCATCTTGTAGGACCTCTCTTTTTTGGCATTTTAACATGAACTAGAGGGAATTAAATTCTAATGGTGGAATTTCATGTATTCATGGTCAAATAATGGAAGGAGGAAGAAAAAGAGAGAAAAGGAATCTCCATCTAGTTCAGTCTTTAAGAAACTTGTTAATATTTACAAATTTTCAGAATGAAATTTAAAGTTCTCATTTTTCAGTACATAAAGTTTTATTACATCAAATTTAGCTTTTCAAGGAGCTTCCTTGCCCTACAGTGAAAATATTTTTTGTATTTTAAGGAAAATATCAATTTAAATTTAAGCAATATTTCATGAATGCATTCAACTTCAAGAGCCCTTGTCTCCAATTATAATTCTTCATCTAGTGACTAAGCATGTAAGTATTCATAAGAAATCATGAAATATAGAATTAACTTTCAAGTTACTACCTAAGTCTATGAAATTCAGTTGTTACTCTATTAAGCATAATTAACAATGACAACAACAACAAAACATGAAAATAATGACGAAAACATCAAAGTGGTTTTAATTGGCAGAATATACAAAACAGGCACAAGTATGAACTAACAGAAATAATATTCTTTCAATCACTTGGAAGGGACATGCTCTCACATTTGATTTCAGAAATATATAAATTGCTCATAGTGTAAAAAGAGGGGTAAAATTCAAATATCCATTGATAATTAGAAATTGTTAGCTTTCTTTTGTACTGTGTTCATTAAAGTCTGATTGATTTTAGGAATCATTCTCTTTCCTGAATTTGCTAGATATTCCCAGTATACCATAAATGGAAAAACTATTGAATTTAGTATCAGCAGACGTGAATTTGAATGCCAGCTTCAGTACAGCACATACTAACCTTATGACTTTGAAAAAGTCACATAATCTACCTGACCCTCCATTTCCTCTAAGTTGACGGTTATTCCTTGGGTCAATTCTATACAATCTAAGTCAGGTTTATAGAGTATAATAGAGACTTGAAACTGATGAGTTTAAATGTTACATGAGTTGAGGAGAAGTCACTAGCCTTACTGTCAGGATGATACTTCATTCTTTATAGTTCTAAAACTGTCATTTAGCATTATGTGTCTAACTAGTTGCTATGAGGATAGGAAAAAAATCCAAATGGTATATGGTCCATTTTCTCAAATATATTAACACCTAATAAGGGAAAGGGGAATTAAGATTTTTACATAAATAAGATAAAATGATACCCAAATGAGGGAAATGAAATATAATTGTATAAAGTTATAGTTGTCTCTCAATTTCAAGGGTGTCTCCATGACACAAGAACTAATTTCATAGAATTTGACATAAGAGAATTTGACAAGTAGAAATGGATTTAATAAGTGCCCAATGGAGGCTTATATTAATGAAATTCATCTAGAAATAGAAAGAAGATTCTGGGAATAGGGCCAACTTTTGTCAAAACATGTGACATACAGCATGTGACAAATGCAGTGAAGTAGAAAGAGCTTTAATCTGAGAATCAAGAAACTTGAGTTCTAGTTCTGATTCTGCCAATCTATGACTTTGTTAATAATTTGCATGGTTCTGTTCATTTCTCGGGGCCTCAGTTTACTCATCTGTAAAATGAAGGGGTTGTACTTAATGATCTCTAATGTCTCTTTAGTTGTCACATTCATGATTCTATCTTTGGCCTTCTTCAATCTCTTTTTTTTTCAGTTCTTCTCCACTAGAGGAGTTCTCCTGCACTTTAATTCTCCTGCATTCTCCCCCCACAATTAGATACTCAAACTGTTGTATTGCTGTTTTGTTTCTCAAATCTACCCTCCTTGAACAAATTTAAATTACTTTTCCTGAATCCCATATTGTCTTTTGTAGTTGTTACATGGGATTGATGTCAATGATTAATGATGTAAAACTATGCTAGCCTTTCTGAGATATTAGCACAGTTTCAAGGGAATTACAATACATTCACGGTCACTAATAATATTTCCAAATATAGGCCCTTACCTGTTATAGCAAGGGGAGTGGAATGGAGAGAGGGCAGGAGAAAGAATAGGTAAAAAAGACCAACAGAAAAAAAGAGAGAATGGGTATATGGAACTGACCAAGAAGTAAGACATAACTATGTAAAGTGCAAAATAAAATAAAATCTCATGCACTGCTTTAAAAGTGCTTTTTGTTCTTAGAAAAGAGCTACCTGCACCTTTGTCTAAATGGTTAACTCAGTTCTGCAACTTTAGATCAAATGGACTTCTTTAGCAATTATAAAGTATTTGGTCTCGCCCTCTTCTTTCCCACCCTAAAGCAAGTAAAGTTTTCTCATTCTTATTACAAACACTGTCAGGTGCAAGTCAAATATTCCCTTAGGATCCCTCTCCTTTTTTTTTCTTTGCTGATTTCTGTTTTCTCTACCACTTCATCTCCTTTCAAAGGTTTTATTTGTCTATACTAAAATGTGGCAAAGTGTTGCTGATTGATTATGTACTCTAAAAAGGCATTAAAAAAATCATGAGAAAAATACTCTCATAAATCTATAATGAAGGATGCCAAAGATGTTTTCAGAGACCAGTGATGTATGTGTGTGTATACACTGACACATCTACATGTATATACACATATGTACACACACACACTTTCATATACATATCCATAAATATAGATAGGTATTTTCTTTTCAGTTTGACTATGAGGCTATCTCCTATCTACTACCCCCTACCCCATTTAGAAGATCTATCTAATGGTCAAAATTCTCCTCTAGCTCTCAAACTGACATTGAGGAATTTCTGCAAAACCATTTCCCATCTCTTCTTTTATCAATATGGTACAGCAAAGTATTGTACCAATTTCTCTTTCATTGATATATGTCATTTCATTTGCAAAAATACTCCCTCTACTTATGCATGTTATAACCCTATCATTTTTATTACTTTATGTAATGCTTATTAATATCTTCAGATAAATCCTGCACAGAGAGTATCCCCAAAGAACTGAGGGCATAATCTAGTTCTTTTAATATTTTAGGGATAACAATATGGTACTTGGTCTCACTATCTAGAATTCCTTTAGCATGTATCCAACATAAAATGCCGAGAATCTGTTGTACATGTCACTAAACTTATGGACTTATGTAATCATCTCTGTGGACACTCCATCTATGAATACAGATCATAACCCATATATGCCTTAGGAAAAATGTTAATTACTTGCTATGAATATTTGTGTGTATATTTGTATATACATATATACACATATATCACATATATACCTATATACACATATGTATGTGTCTGTTTGTGTGTCTGTGTGTAATGAAATCATTGGTATCTTATAATGCAATCAACTTTTATAAAGCACTTTGTGTTCTGAAATGTACATTTGTATCTCATAATACCCTCTCAACAACATTGTGAGGTGATTCTATTACAATCCCTTTTAGCAGCTGAGAAAATTGCAACTGAGAAAGATCAAATGACTCATCCATGATAACATTGTAAATATCTGAAGCAGAATTTAAACTCTGGTCTTTTTTGATTCACAAATTCAGAACTTTATCCACAGTATTAGTTATATACCTTCATAGAAAGAACTTTGGATTAATTAACTAGATTATCCACATAATTGAGAGAGTTTCCTTCTAAGAATAGAAAACTGACCTCAAAACCAGGAGAATGAAGATTCAGATCCTCAATGATAAATAGTGACTGTACAATTCTGAAGGCCACTTTAATTCTTAGTGTCCTAGGAAACCCTCTAATACTTTACATGGGAGAGAAGATGTTAATGTGTGTGATTAGAAGGAATTTCCTTTTTGGAGTTTCCTATATCAATGAAATCATAGGTCTACTTTCTCTCCCTACTCATATCATCCCACTTTGTTTGTGGTTTACCTTGTTTAAATATTGAATAAACAAAGACTAAGAGATTAGTAAATAAGTTTCTTTGCTTCAAAATCTTTTTCTATGAAATGAAGTAGTCATATTTACCCACTTCATTTATATGATGAGGAATGATGTATTAAAATATTCCTATATGTCTAGTTCTATGAGTAGGCAGAATCTGTGACTAAGTAGGGCGATATAACGGGTGCTTAGGAAGCCTCTCAATCTTCAAATATCCCTTCAATTATCTCTGACAGCCTCTGAAATTCTATGAAGAGGCCCATTTGGGAGTGGGAGGATCTTGAGTTTTCCAAGTCTGTCAGAATTCTCCTTTAAAATACAAATACCTTAAGGAAGGTAATATCTTTAACTATTATCTGTTAACATCTTAGGAGGGATTAAAGTCAAATATTTTCAAAATTAAGAGCTTGCTAAGAAGAAGGAATAGTTGGAATGGGTCTCTGGAGAGTAACTGAGGGTCCAGTGAAGATGAAGGGTGCCAAATGCAAAGGTTTCTTTTTTCACATTTTTGCCTAAAGCTGCCCTTGCATTCTAAAGTACAAAGTGTTTCTGGTTAAAAAAGGGAAAAAAACATATTAGGAATTTTACTCACATGGGGAGCACAGTAAAAGTTAAAACACAAACAAAATTTATAGATAAATGGCCACCACCTTTAAAGAACTAAGGAAAAGCCAGAGGCATAAGAATCAATTGAGAGGAAAATAAAAGAGTCAGGCCCAATTAAAAACTGGAAACTAACAGTTAACTTTATATGTCAGCTCATCTCAAGAGGATGCCAAATCCACTCAGATGTTCTTTCTTCCTCAGGCAGAAGGCACAAGCACAAAGTATCTCCAATGCTGCTGCAGCTTGGAAACATCAAAACACCTGAAGACCTATTGGTGTCCAGGAAGCAACAGTTTGATGTCTATCTGGCAGAGAGAAATTGGTAAATTAAAAATATGCACTTCTGGCTTAGTCATTTCAGTCTGTAAAAATTAAAATGTAAATCTTTTGCATATGATCTAATTAAAATGTAGAACTGTGTCATATTCTGTATCCCTGCAAATAAATCATGATGTCTGCTATATTTTTTATTCATTCATAGTCTGTCACATAGCAGATTACTTTTGCCATTTGTACACACACACACAAACACACACACAAGAACACTGTCCATGGTACCAACAAAATAAGACAGGTATAAAAATGAAAGAATGAGAAATGCCATTTTGAAATAGACTTCTTAGAAGTGAAATAGCTTTCTTCTTAATTCTCAAGGCAAAATCAACAAGTGATTACATCATAAAGTATAACATTTACAAAGGAAAGGACAACTGGCATAAGCTGCATTGATCAGAATTTTATTCACAAGATAATTATAGTCTTCAAAGGGAAATCACCAAAACACTGAAAAATTTAAAGGGAAGCTAGCTGGTACTATGAATAGAGTGCCTAGCTGGGGCAGAAGTCGGGAAGCCCTTAGTTTAAAACTGATCCCAGGCACTTACTAGCTATGTGACTCTAGCTAACTCGCTTAACCCTGTTTACCTCAGTATTCTATTCTGTAAAATGAGCTGAAGAAGAAAATTGCAAATCAGTCCAGTATCTTTGCTAAGAAAATTCCAAATGGCATCAAGAAGAGTCAAATAGACTAAAAATGACTAAACACACAATACATTTAAATAAGAAGACAGCTTTTTGAACTTACATAAAAATTAGAAGAGCAAAACACATTTTTTTCATAAAGTAAGTCTATGATCAAAACACATCTAGGAGTATAGATTTCATTAAGGTTAAATTTTGAACCTTTCCTCCCATCCTTCCACCTCCCTATCCCCCCACAAAGGTGAAATTAAAACTGAAACAGTGAAAAAAATTGACTCTGGAGTCAGGAGAGAAATATTCAAATCCCAGGTCTGATACCTACTACCTGTGTGACCTTGGGCTAGTCCTTTCATTTCCCTGAGATTCAGTTTCCCCACATGTGAAATAATGGATTTAGACATGATGGCCTCTGAAGTATCTTTCACTTATGCATCTATGATCTTCTTAAAATACTTCCATATAATACCCATATTTTATAGATTCTCTAAATGTAGCAAACATGAAAAATGAAAAAATAATTGATGATCTGAAGATTTCAAAAGAGATGCACATGTGTACCCTAATGATTGATATGTGTATATGTAAGTATGCAATAGACACATCCAATATGCTTGATCTATATAAAATCAATCATGACAGAGCATACATATGTGTACATGTATATATGCATGTGCACATATATACATGGTTAATTATTAATTAGTCAAAGTATAGGTCAGTAATCAAGCATTAATGTGTGTAAAATGTATGTACACATATAAGAATACATATGTGCACACACCTACTTTCCTGCATATACATATATATGCATGTGTTTATACACATACTTGTATACATTTACTTATGTATATAACTGCACACTTGTAGAGATAAGCACCCATGATGGTAAAATAACATTTGTGATTTGATATAACATACATATTAACATATATACATATTAACATACATATATAATGTAAAGCTACACATATATTTACACAAATCTGTGTTTATGTTACATTTGAAGTAAAAACAACTCTGAGAAAAGTGATTGACAAGAGAGTCAAAAATACAGAACAAAAGGAGGAGAAACAAAGTAGAGATTGCATCCTATCTGTAGTGGAGATGGCAATTACAATTTGAAAAAGGAACAATGAGCAGCAAAGTAAGAGAACCAATAGGTAAAAGGGGTGATGAGGATGTGTGAGTCATAGATGACATGAGGGAAAGAATAATGAGGTGTTTGAATGGATGGGAACAGTAGAGGTTCATGGTTATGAACCTAAGTGGTGGGTCTTTAGAAGATCAAGAACATTTTAGTTTTATTTCTTTTTTTTAAAGTAGTTTAAAAAGTTATGACAATTATGCTGTTAATTTTCTCATATAGATGGATCACCTTGTGATCTACTCATTTTCAATTACTTTTAACACTTTATTAGTGTTGAGGGACATATCAAGATAAATAACATAGTTTCTTAAAGTAACTTCTATGTAGTAGGAAAAACAACAACATAGGGACAAATACTGATAGTAGAAAAGAGAATATGATGAATGCATGAGGGAAGTCTAAATGCTATTCTCCTTAAGACGTTATTAAGGAGTTTATGCTCTAAAGTGATCTTGCCAGACGGAGCCAAGATGGTGGTGTAGAAGCAGCAAGGATCCACAGCTCCCACCCAGCCAGCCAAAATACCCATAAAATATGACGATAAATAAATTCTAGGACCCTCAAACTCACAAAAATACAAAAAACACATCTCTTGCTGAAGGCAGCTTGGCAAGAGGGGCTCACCTTGGCAGGCTGGGAGATGAGGCAAGCCCTGCCTGAAACCAAAACTGCAGCCAGGCCTCAGGGCAGTCTGGTAGGAGCTAAGCCGCAGCCAGTCTACAAGAGAAAAGATCTACCTCATATCCAGCAAACTCCAAATCTAGTAATGCATGAAAAACAAGGATTAGAGAAAGTTAGTTCAGCAGGAGGGGCTCAGCATGCAAGCCAGCAGGCCGGGAGCCAAGACCAGCCCAGCCTGAAAACTGTAACCGCAGCCAGGCCTCAGGGTGGTCCAGGAGGAGCCTAGCCTCCCAAGCAACAGCTGAGTCTACTTCAGAGAAGATCTACTGCACATGGAGGGATCTTCATATCTAGCAAGCCAGAATTACAGAAGGTCAGTGAAAGTCAAACTTTGAAACTTAATTTGGGGGAGGAAAAGCAGTTGGTGGAATCCTCCTCCAGGGCAAGGAAGCAGTGGGGTAGGGCAGAAATTACATTAGTGGCAGATGCCCCCACTGGCCTGCTTCAGAGCCCGTGGCCTGCAGACACCACTGGGGGTGGGGTTGGGGTGTTAATCAATTGATCAGGGCCAAGTGTACTTGCGTTGAGTGGCCTGGATCTGGACTGCTGTCCTGGCTGGTGGTCCTGGGGTGTACTCTCAGCAAGCCAAAGCTGGGGGGGGGGCTATAACACCCCCCTAATAGCTCCAGAAGCTGGGAAAACCCCAGTGATTTGGAACAGATCTTTCTGCCTTGGAAGCAGATTTCCACATAGCTAAAAAAAAAAAAACCAACCAAATAATTGACTGGCCAACATGAATAAAGGTAGCAAAATAAGAACAGCAATAAAACTCTAGAATCCTTTTTGTGGACAAAAAGAATCAAAGCATGGGAAGGGAGGAAGACAACACAGTCAGAACACCCACACCAAATCCTTCCAAGACACTTGAAGAATGCCTAGAAGCTACACATCAACTGAAAAAGGACTCTGAAAACCAAATAAGGGAAGTGGAAGAAAAACTGGGAAGAGAAATGAGAATGATGCAAGAAAATAATGAAAAGAGAGTCAACATCCTGACTGAAGAAAACAACACTTTAAAAAATAGATTTTTATTTAAAGTAACAGAAGGGATGATACTTTAAAAGGTGAAATTCTGAGGTGGGAGAGGACTAGAATGAGAGGAGACAGGGAGAGACATCTCCCTCAGGGATTAATCATCCCATAGAGAAGAGGCAAGGGATAACTGTTACAGCTTTACTTTCAATTACTCTCATTGAATTTGGCTTATGGAAGAAATGGCATAAACGCTAAACTGGGCATCATGCCACACAGGAGAGTAGGGGGCATTGGAATGAGAGGGGGAATGATGGAGGGGAGGGCAGGGTCTGGGAGAGGGTTGCTGGAAGCACATACTTCAGTAAAGGGACAAGGACAGGTAGAGAACAGAACAAGTGGGGGGAGGGATAGCAAGGAGAGACATATGATCACTGTCACAATATGTCCACTATGAAGGTGTCCTGTATAATCACACCTATACAGCCTGTATTGAATTGATTGTCCTTCCAGTGGGGGTGGGTGACCAGGGAGGAATAGAAAGAACCTAGAATTTAAATTCTGCAATACCTGCAACTAGGAATTAAGATATGTAAGAGCTGGGTTAGGGAAACCCTCCATGCCCTACCAGAATGTAAGAGAGCAGAGCAAGGGAGGGGCCTTACAGTGGGTTTGCTGTTTTAGGGTTGGGGCAGGGGAAAGATGGGGAGAAAATTTGTAATTCAAAAATGTCATGAAAATGAATGTTGTAAACAAGAAAACAGATAAAATAACTACATCATGGGAAAAAATAAAGTGATCTTGCCATTGGCTGCCATATTTCTCATCTTGGCAAGGAAATCAAGCATTTGCCTTCTGAGGTAATTGCATAGGTTTTCTGTTGTTGTTGTTGTTGTTGTTGTTGTTGTTGTTGTTGTTATTTTGACAAACTATTAACATTTGTTAAATTTCTGTAGAAACTGATAGACAACAGTATCTATTTTCTTTCTTTTATCAAATTTATTTTACTTCCAGCCTCATTAATAAATTGTGGAATGATATCTTTGCTTACGTAGGTGTCTCAAAAAGCTCTCTTTAAAACCTGTTTTCCTTCTTTTTCTTCTAGATACTTAAAGAAGTTACACTGCTCATAACATTGCACAGTTCATAACCCAAAGTGTTTGCAAATTGCATTGTATTGCAAAATAGTTCTCCTCTGGCTTCCAAATGTCTCTATTAAATAAATAAGTCATTTTTATTCTTGTTTGATTAAGTTTTTAGTCTATTTTTGTCTCGTGACACCAATTGATTTATATGGGTTTAACTTCTATATAAAATTATTTTATTTGGCATTAATATTTTAACTCCTTTCATTTTCCATATTAGGCTTCAATAATTTGTTTAAAAAGGTCAAGAAAAACTTGTTTTCATTATATCAATTTATTTTTTCCTCATTTTAATGTTGTCATTTTTTGTAAATTAACTATTTTGATAGTTGCTCTCACAAGTTGGTGCTTCAACTCTAAAATTACAATTGAGCCAGGACTAACTTCTATATTAGAAACAAGTTCACATTTTGTCTGTTAAAATATTAACAATTTCCTTTCATTTGGTTCTTCAAATGTCCAATATCTATTTTTTAAGTAAAGTGTTCATGATCTATAAGTATAAAGTTTCTATGTTGTTTGTAAATCTTTGACATTTCCCTTCTTTACTCCTTACTCATATTTTCCACAATTGTTTTTGGTCAAAATCAGCTAGCTACAACATTGCACTGAGGTTACCAAGTACCATATTATATGCTTTAATTCTTACCAAGTTTACCTTAGCAATAATGAGAAGACAAATTGAAAGAAGACATAAGAGGTAAACAGACTAAATAGACTATTTGCAAGAAGTTTAGGTTAAATAGTGTATATATGAACTAAAGCTGAAGAAACGGAGGAGATTGAGGGCAATATTGAGTTAAAATTAATTGATCAGTGTGGAAATGAAGGACTTGTTGAATGTGGAACTGTTGAAATCATACATAATTTATTAAAATACATTTTAACAGAAGAGGCCTAAGGAACAAGAGATGAATCAATTCCACAATTTCAGGCCATTATAATAGTTAAGAAAGAAGACATTCACCAAACGCAATAAGCAAGCAATTATTTATTTATTTGTACTATAACTTCTCTAGGAGCCACTATATCTCATTATTAGAACATCATGAATGGCTAAACATGTTGAACATACCATAAGGAAAGGGGACCGTGAAGTTAGTTTACCTTTAAAAAGTCGTGGGTCGTATTTTCAGGTCCTTTGAACCATGTATTAAGAGCTAGATGTTACCTAGATATTAGGAAGTCAGCCTTTATCCTCCCTTACTCAGTTTTGGAGATGAGGAAATTTCTTGACAACAGGCACTTACTCTTTAGGTGCTTTACAGATATAAAATTGTATTATCCTTCTGTTCATTAATAGTTGCTTTCACAATGTCTTAGAACTATTGACCTCAAAAATACTGAAGAGATCACTAGCCTTACCCTCTAGTTTTACAGACAAAAAACTAAGGCTTATAGAGTTTAAGTGACTTCCATAATGTCACACTGTTAGTAAGCAGCAGGATCAGGATATGAAACAACATACTTTTATTCCAAATCTATTAAGTATTCAACTTCACCAGGCTTGATTTAGTCAGTCACTTTTCTAGTATACAGATGAATAACATACAAGAGATTCAAACGCTTGTACCAGGACTCGAGAAGCTCACAAATCAACACAATTATTAGTAGAATAAGGAGGTCATGCAGAGAAAAACCTTTAACAATAGTTAAAATGTCAGTCACCCACCTGTAAGAATATTCTAAAGAAATCAAGACTTGTCTCTTAAATGCATTGAAGTACTAAAGCAGTGGAGAAAGTAGTAATGAGTACTATCTTTGGAATGTGTGGAATATTTCTACTATTGCTAGATATAAAACTTTTCTGTAGAGGTCATTGGATCTTTACTGTTATTACATGTGGGCAAAAGGAATTAATGAAGGATCTACTCCCTTCAAATTAACCCACCCAGATGATTGAATTTCAGTCTCTGAATTGTGCAAAACGTTTTTCAAAAAGGGAGAATTTTGAAAACAAGATAACTTTTCCATTTTCTTTCTTCTCAAAATAGTTTTGGCTATAACACTCCTGGGAGTTTTCATTTTGAGATCACTTTCAGGAGGTGATTCTTTTAATTTCTATTTTACTGTCTGGTTCTAGAATATCGGGACAGTTTTTGTTGATAATTTTTTATTGGTAATTTCTTGAAAGGTGACTTTTTTGTCATTATTTTAATGTAGTCCAATAATTCTTAAATTATCTCTCCTAGATACACTTTCAGGCCAATTGGTTTACCAATGAGTTATTTCACATTTTCTCCTATTTTTGTCATTTGTTTGATTTCATTTGATTGTTTCTTGACATCTAATGAATTCGTTAGCTTCCACTTGGACAATTCTAACACTTAAGGAATTATATTCTTCAATAAGATTTTGGAATTCCTTTTCCATTTGGCCAATTCTAATTCTTAAGGAGTTTTTCAGTGAATTTTGTAGATCTTTTTTTTCCATTTGGACATTTCAGTTTTTTTAAGGCATTCTATTATTTAGTGGATTTTATTTTGCCTCTTTTAATATTTACCCTAGTCTATTTTAAGGTATTATTTTCTTAAGTATTTTTGTGCCTTCTTTATGAAGTAATTAACTAATTTTTCGTGATATTTTTGCATCATTCTAATTTACTTCCCAATTTTTCATCTACTTCTCTTACTTAGTTTTTAAACTCATTTTCAAAATCTCTTCCATGACCTAATACCAAGTCAAATTTTTCTTGAAGCCTTTCCATGCCGGAATTTAGACTTTGTTGTCTTCTTCTAAGTGTGTGTTTTGATCTTTCTTGGTACTGTAGTAAGTTTTAACAGTCAGAACCTTTTTTCTGTTGTTTGCTCATGTTTCACTGCACTTCTTGACTTTTAACTCTATGATAAAGTGGGACTCTGCTTCCCAAGTGGAGGGTGCACTGTCTCAGGCTTCAGACATTTTGTACAGCTATTTTCGGAGATAATTCTGGTGATCTACAAGTTTCTTCCAAGACTTTCCACCTCTTCCAAAGTGGTATGAACTAGGGAGAGGTGTGTTTACTACTGTCTCTCTCACTGTGCACTGGTTTGTGAGCAAATGCAAACAGCATTTTCACTTCTGAAACTGTGACCAAGATCCCTGCTCCCTTGTGGCCATAAACTCTGCTGTGCTCATACTCATCCTCTAAGTGGGACTTTGACCTAGGCATGAAAACAAGATTCAAGTATAGGCAATCCAACAGAGTCCTGCCCTTGCTGCCAGCAAAGGGACCCCAGTAAATCTGACCCTTTGCTCAATACCCTTATTATGCATTGAGAGGTTTGGAAACTGTCATTATTACCACTGATTCTGCCATGGAAAAGCCCATTCCTGGTTTTCTGGGGCCTGGTCTGATCTTGGTCCTTACTGGACTATGCTACTCTCTCACTCTGGTTCAGCAGACCTTTCCTACCAAATTTCTAAATTGTTTTGGGGTAGAAATTTTTATCACTCAGTGTAAAGCCAAGCACAAGCCAATTCCCAAAAGAATGTTAATGTGAACAGCTTTTAAGATTCAGATTACACAATAATAGTGAACACTCTGTTTATTCCATTACGAATCAAGATTCAGTACAATATTCACAATATAATATCCTCAATATTACATCTTATTACAGAAAGTAACAATATTTAGAACAAGGAACAAAAAAGAATCCCCTGGCTTCCCTAAGGGGGAATGTCTTCTCCTTAAATATTCAATCAGCAATTCACAATATACCAATCTTCCACTCATGGGGCAACCATTAACTTAATCTGTCACGCATCTAGCAGTCAGCCACTAGGCTAGATTCCCAATTACTAAATATCATTAGTCCCTAATCCAGTCATAAGGAAGCCACACAAACTTTACACCCCTTGATTTCCAGTAAACCTCAGTTTACTCCAAGGGCAGGCCTTTCCTTCATCTTGACTCTGGGAGTCTCTCTCCCAGAGTGAATGTGACCAAGTCTCTCATTTTTCATGATATATGAGCATAGAAGGACATACAGAAAATGGCTGTTAAATTTAAGGATACTTTAAAGGGAGAGATATGTTTTTGTAGTGGTTTTTCCTTTAAACAAAATATTTAAGTAAAACATTTTAATATAACTCTCTAAATAATGCTAATTTTATCAATTGGTATTTATCAATTGATATTATCAAAAATATCTTCACTTAATTTTTTCCCTAAACTAATAAGTAGAAATAATTTAATCAGTGAGAAAAATATGAATACTGATGTTCATATATTTTATAGTTATGAAAAATATTAGTTGTAATATCTCACCTTGTAATGTTTTACTTTGATGAATTCCCTTAGAAAGTTCAAATAATAATCCCTCCTCATTCTGTCTGTGTCTTGTCCAAATCCTTCCAAAAGTATTCTATGTAATATTTACATAATGTATTGGATAACTATCTCTTGTTCTTCTGTTAGCTCAGTGCATATATGTATCACTATAGCTGTCCAACTGTTGTTTTAAATTCTTGCAACATGATTGACCTACCTCCTGTTATTTTCAAATATGTACTTAATTATATATTGATGCTGCTTCTTTTCTAAGTTCTTATTAATATTTTACATGTTGCTTATACTCATCTACTGCCTTCTCAGGGAAGTTTTAGATTTTAAGATATAACATGACTATTTTTATAATTCCCTTGAATTATATGAGCTACTATTTCAAAAGGTAATTCTAATTTCATTTTCTTGCTTGTAATTCTCAAATTCCAGATGTGTATATCTAAATTCATGGTGCTTTGTTTGTGTCTTTGTGAGTTTTTTTAAAAACTAAGTTGTTATATGTGCATTGTTTTTTTTGGTATGCCAATTATTTTTAAAATGTACATTTTATTCTGAAGATAAAGATGAAAAGTGAGAAATTCTATACTGAAGTGTTTGTCTAAATATTTTTTCTTATATGGGATAGTTCTCTGTGATTAATTGTGTGGATGGATACAAACTTTTGTGATAAACTAAAATAAGAGGTATATAAATAATTTTTAAAGTCAAATAGGAATACCTGAAAGTCCTTTTTTCATTAAATATTCATTTTCTCCCTGAAAGATTATATTTCACTTCTTGGGTGCATGATTGTTGGTTGTAGTCCCATGTCCTTTGCTTTTGAAATATTAAATTCCAAGGTCTCAAGTCCTTTTATGTACATGCTGCTTAACCCTGTATAATCCTGACTCTGGCTAAATTATTTTTAAGTGCTTCTTTAAGACTGTAGTATTTTTTCCTTGGCCTGGGAGCTCTAGAATTTGTCTAAAAATTCCTTGGAGTGTTCATTTAGAGATTTCTTTTGGAAGTGATCATTGGATTCTTTCAATTCCTAATTTAGCCTTTTGTTCTCAAATAACAGGGTAGTTTTCCTTGATAATTTCTTGAAATATGTTGTCCAGATTCTCTCTTTTTTTAAGTCATAATAAGTAGAATACTTTGTAAATTAGTTTTCTATTTTCTGAATCATTTTTGAAAAATTTCATGTTTTCTTCTACTATTTTCATTTTCTTTTATTTTTTAGCATTTCTTTATGTCATAAAGTCGTTTGATTCTACTTACCAAATTGTAATTTTTAAGGAACTATTTTCTTCAGTGAGCATTTGTACTCCCTTTGCGATGTGTCCAATTCCATTTTTTAAGGACTTGTTTTCTTCAGTGAATTTTTTTTTGCCTGCCCCCCTCCCCTACCCCAACTGACAAACATTTATTAAGATATCTTGATGTTCTAAGTACTGTGCCAGATCATGGGCATATAAAGGCACATGCAAAAGAGTCCCTGTCATCAAGGAGTTTAAAACCTAGTACAAGACAGTATATATACATAGTGATGTTTTGGATTCCTTTTTTTCTTTTATTTTTTGTTCCGTTAATGTATATTTATGTAACAAAACAAGCATTTCCATAACAGCAAAAAAAAAAAGATAATTGTACATGAAACCACAAATCTACTCTGCATAATTTGCTATTCCTTTCAAATATATGACAAAATTATCATGTAAATTTCATTTTTTCCTTTTTCTCTTTTTCTACCCTCCCCAACCCTGTCTGAAAGATAACTGCCATTAACCACAATCACAGATACACATACACACACACACAAATGCAAGTGCACACACAAAACACTATCTCTACTTCTACTTCCCAGTTCTTTCTGTCTAGTTTTTTTTTTCAAATTTTGTTCTTAATAAGTTTTTGTGCAAACAAAACCAATTCAAATTAGAAAGAAAACAGAAAACTGGTGGGGGGGGGGATGAAGAGGGAGTATTTACACCAATTATCTCAGAATAAAACCTCATTTCTCAAATATATAGATAACTGAGTCAAATTTATGGGAATATAAGTAACTTCCAGATTGAATAATTCCTAAAGATTATGAATAGACCTTATCTCCCTCTCTCACTCCTCACCCTTCCTCTTTTCTCCCCTTCCTTGTCCCCTTTCCCTTTCCTCTCTCTTTCCCCCTCCCTCTCTCATCCATTCCCTCCTCTTCCATACCCAGTTTTCCCTCCACCATTTGTATTTACTCTCTTCCCCGGCCTAGAAAATGCCATGGTGGAAATGGCAGAGGAGGTCATGCAGCCAGCACAGGTGGACATCATAGGGCTGTGCCACAACATGTTCTCCAAAATGGCCACATACCTGATGGGCAAGCTGACAGCCATCATGAAGATGATAAACTTCTGGAAAATATGAACAAACTGACTTGCTTGAAATATCTAGAAATGAAAGTAAACATAAATAGAAACCTACAGCACTTGAACTAGAAATATGCAAACTTCAGCCTTATTTGGAGAAGTGTTTTAATTGCAGAGTGAGCAGCAGCAGCTCTTGAACAGGCAACTTGCAATTTAGATGCTTATTCAAATAAACTAGAAGCAAACTACAAGAAGTTAGAGAGTTGATGAAAGAATTCTTTATCATAAAGACTTTAACTACAAGAATGTATTATAAGAACTTTGTGTGATGGAACTTAATGCTAGGCTTCAGTTCCTAAAAGGAAGTGGTGCTGTTGATCCGAAGGGAATTCCATCTGACAATTATGGTGGGATATGTAACTCAGGCCACCCCTGATGTTTTCTTCAACCTGCATCCCTGGAACCTCATCTTATCACGTGCTTCCTTATGTTCCCTGGAAGAAGGTTCATAAATAAGTATCAACGCTGTCTAGAGCAGACAGAAATGAGAGGCTCTCATGTCCCTATCTCCTCCCTTGCCCCCACTAACCCCCTCATAACCTGTTCTTTAACTTAAATAATAAATGCCAGTGTATAGGAGGAGAATATGAATAGATAATTTTCAGATGAAGAAATCAAATTGCCTATTATTAAATTACCTATACCCTTTAACCCTGCAATACAACTTATTAGTCTATTTTTAAAGGTGATTAGAAAAAAAGATAAAGAATCTGTAAGTTCTAAAATGTTTACAACAGCTCACCTTGTGGTAACAAAGAACTGCAAATTATGGGGATTCCCATAGATAGGGAAATGCCTGAACAAACTGTAGTATATGATTATGATAGGATACTCCTGTGCTATAAGAAATGCTGACCTAAATGATTTTAGAAAAAAAAAATGGAAAGGCTTCCAAAAAATAATGAAGAGGGAAAGGAGCAGAACCAAGAGAAAACTGTATACAGCAACAGCAATGTTGTTTTAAGAACAACTTTGAAAAAATAAGTATATTTTGCTATTATAAATACCCATGCTAACAATAAAGGACATATGAACAGGGATGCTGTCTGCATCCAGGGTGGGGGGGGAGAAACGTGATAAATAGAAGTATGTGTAATTATGTATAAAGCATGTGTGTGTATGTATGTATGTATGTATGTATGTGCAATGGTAACCATCACTAAACTGAGGGGGGTCAGAAATTTATATGATAATTTTGTTGTATACTTTAAAGGAATACTAAATTAGGCATAGTAGATTTACAGTTTCATTTGCAATCATTTTTATGTACTGTAATTTAGATGTGTTTGTTTATTCCATGAATTCAAAACTAAATTTAAAACAAAGAAATTAATGGGACAGCTAGGTGGTACAGAGAAAAGAGCATCATCCTTGGAGTCAAGAGAACCTGAGTTCAAATCTAACCTCAGAAACTTGAGGTATGATATTTGTGCAAACTTGAGGAAGTTACTTAACCCCAATTGCACTGCACTCACCCTTCCAAACAAAACTGAAATTAAAGAATGTAATGCTACGTGGGCGGAGCCAAGATGGCTGCGTAGAAGCAGCAAGATCCCGCAGCTCCCACACCACCACCCTAAAAACCCAGAAAATATGAGCCCAGACAAAGTCTAGGAAAGTATAGGACTCTCAGACTCACAAAAATACAGAAAACACACCTCTCGCTGAAGGCAGCTTGACAGCAGGGGCTCATCACGGCAGCTGGAATGGAGGCTGGAACAGCCTGAAGCCAAGACCGCAGCCAGGCATGGGATGGTGGGAAAGAACTGGGCTGAGCTGAGTCGAGTGGACACCTCAGCCAGTCTTCAGGGGTTTTACAGCCTCCAGCACTTCCACATCTTCCAAGGCATGAGGAACAGGATGGGAGAGGGGCAGCTCACACAGCAGGGGAGCAGAGACCCGGCCAGCCCAAAACCTCAGCCGTGTTCAGGAAAGGCTGCTGGGCAGCCATGAGGAGCAAAGCCTCCCAAGCAACAGTGTGAGTCTACTTCAAAGAAAATCTAAAGCACCTGCCTGAGGGGAGCTTCGGTCAGAGACAGTTAGTGAAAGTTGAAAATTTGAAAATAAATTTGGGGGTGATGAAGCAGTTCTGCCAATTTGTCCCTGGGGTAAAGAAGCAGTGGGGGAAGGGAAGTGCTGGATCTGCTGCCGGCCCGCACAAGGCTGCTTCAGAGTCCTCGGCCTGCAGATTCCGCAGAGGGGCTGAATAGATTTATCAGGGCCAAGTGCTCTTGCATTGAATGGCCTGGATCCAGATCGTGGTCTTGGGTGATGGTCCTGGGGTGCACTTTCAGGAAGCCAAAGCTGGGGGGACTTGCAACACCCCCCTAATAGCTCTGGCAGTTGGGAAAACCCCAGCGATTTGGAATAGAGTTTCCTCCTTGGAAGCAGAGCTTCACAGACATAAAAAAAAACCAACCAATTAATTGACTGGCCAACATGAGAAAGAAGAAGCAAAATGAAAACACCAATAAAACTCTAGAATCCTTTTTTTATAGATAAAAGGTGTCAAAGCGTGGAACGGGAGGAAGACAGCCCAGAAATCAGAATTCCCACACCAAATGCTTCCAAGACGATTGAAGAATGCCTAGAAGCTATACATCAACTGAAAAAGGACTTTGAAAACCAAATGAGAGAAGTGGAGGAAAAACTGGGAAGAGAAATGAGAATGATGCGAGAAAAATCATGAAAAGAGAGT
>CM053594.1:246364345-246408966 GCA_028646575.1 Pseudocheirus occidentalis
GATTCAGAAGGGAGCTGGGACCAGGGAAGGGGATCCTGGGAATCAGAGAGACCACCCAGAGACAAAGTGAAGAAAAGCCTCCCCTTGGACTCAACTGAGGTTTGTTGGAAATCAAGGGGTGGAAGGATTTGTGTGGCTGTCTAAGACCTTTATTTGGAAACTAAAGTTAATGGTTACCCCTGGAGTGGCAGATCAGTTTATTGTGTACTGTTGATTGAATCAACTCCCTCCTAGGGAAACTAGGTCATTCCTTTGTTAAGTGATTGATTGGATCTCTGATTTGATTGACTGAATCTTTATGTGTTAAGCTGGTTTCTCCCTTAAGGAAACCAGCTGATTCTTCTTTTGTTCCGTGTTCTAAATATTGTGTCTTTTTGAAATAAGATATAATATAGAGACTTTCCTTGTTCTGAAGATTATATATAATATTGTGAACTGTTGAAACTGTGAACATTATACTGAATAAGGATTTGTAATGGAATAAACAGAGTGTTCATTAATACTGTGTAATCCGAATCTTAAAAGCTCCTCACAGTAGCATTCTCTCAGGAATCTACTGCTGATTGGCTTTACATTGATGCAATCAGTTATGCTAATAGTTTTCTTAATATTGAACCAGGCTTCAGTTCTTCGTATAAATTACACGTACTCATAGCACATGAGCCTTTTGGTACATTGCTGTAATATCTTCACTAGTACTTCATTTAAAAACTTTACATCAATATCCAGAGAGTAAATTTATTGCTAATTTTCTTTCTCTGCTGTGGCTCTCCATAGTTTAGATATCAAAATCATATTTCTGTCATAAAAGGTACAACTACTTGTTTACCTATTTTTTCTTTTTTTAAATTTATTGACTTGTTTATCTACTTTTGATGTACAAGACTCATTTACAGAATCACTTGAGTTTAAGATCTTCTCCCCTCCCTTCTCCCCACTCACCCACATGTGGTGTGCAATCATGTATGGGATCTGCATTGTTTACCTATTTTTTCAATAATTTATATAATATTTATATAATTTATATAATATTGGGACTAAATGTCCCTTAAACATTTGACAGAATTCACTTGCAAATACATCAATCTTGCTGATTTTTCTTAGGAAGATCAATGATAGATTGTTCAATATCCTTTTCTAAGATAGGCTATTTAAGTATACTATTTCCTCTTCTTAAATATTCTATTTCCTCTTCTGTATATCTGGGTATTTATATTTTTAGATATACATGCATAGTATATTGTAAAAATAATTTCAAATAAAATATGATTTATATTTTTGAGCATTCAACCATTTCACTTAGGTTACCAGGTTTACTGGAATGTAATTAGGCAAAATAGCCCACAATAATTGTTATAATTACATCTTCATTGGTGACAATGTTAAAATCAAATTAGCCAATAGATTACCTCTTTTGTCACTCTCTTCTCTCTATAAAACCAGGTCCTAAATTTTGGTTCTTACTTTTTTTAACTTTCAAATTTATTACTTTCTCCTTTGATTTTCATGATTTCTATTCTGATTTTTAATTGGGGATTTTTTTTGTTCTTTTTAAAGTTTTATTTTTGGTCTCCTTTTTTCTTTATTTTATTTATGCATGCATTTAAAGATATACATTTCCTCTAAGTAGTGCTTCAAATTTTTCCAACAAATTTTGGGATGTTCTCATTTTTGTTGTGTTCATTATTTCTATATGTATTTTTATGGACCTCCTCATACATTAGAATAGATTATCTAATTTCCAATTAATTTTTAAATATATTTTCTTTTTTAAAAATTATTTTATTTATATTCTTGTTTACATCATTCATTTCCATGAGATTTTGAGTTACAAATTTTCCCCCTTTCTATCCCTTACCTACAACCCCAAAAGAGCCATCCCACTGTAAAGACCCTTCCACAATCTGCTCTCTCCTATGTCCTACACCATTGCCCCTTTAACTTTTCTGTATGGTAGGATGAGTCTCCCTACCCCAGTGCCTGTATATGTTAATTGCCAGTTGCATGTAGTTAATAATAATAATAATAATAATAATAATAATAAAACAATAATAATGATAAGAGTAATACATATAAACATATATTTTTTAACATTTGATTAAAGAACTTTAAATTCTAGATTCTTTCCCTTCTTCCCTCATAACCCACCGTTACTGGAAGGACAAGCAATAAAATACAGGCTATACATGTGTAATTATGCAGGACATCTCCACAGTGGACATATTTTGAGGGACTGATTATAGGTCCATCCTTCCTATACCACCCCCATTCTATTCTCTACCCTGTCCCTGTCCCTTTACAGAAATATGTGCTCCCAGCAACCCTCCTCCAGACCCTCCCCTCCCCTCCATCATCCCACCTTTCATCTCCATCCCCCCTACTTTCCTGTGTGGCAAGATACCAAGTTCAGAGTTTATGTCATTCATTCCCTAAGCCAAATTCAATGAGTAAAGTTGACCCATTCCCTTTTGCCTTCCTGTTCTTCCCCTTGATTGTAACAGTTATCCCTTGCCTCTTCTATATGGGATAATTAACCCCATTCTGTTTCTCCCTGTCTCCTCTCATTCTAATTCTCTCCCACCTCAGAATTTTGCCTTTTAAAGTATCATCCCTTACTATTCCTATTCTGTGCCCTCTATGACCTCATGTACACACATACTCAGATATGTTTTCATAAATATATATAACCTCCTATAGACATATGGGTAGATATACATACATACACACACACACACATTTGTATTCCCTTCACCTATCCTCATACTGAGAAAAGTTTCATAAGTCACTATTACCATTTTTCCATGTTGGCATGTAAAGAGTTCAACTTTGATAAGATCATTATGATTTCTTTCCAATGTTTACCTTCTCATTCTTCTTGTGTTTGAATGTCAGATTTTCTGTTAAGTTGTGATTTGTTTCTGCAAGAATGCTGAAAGTCCTCCACCTCACTGAATGACCATAATTTCCCCTGGAACATTATACTCAGTTTTTCTGGGTAAGTGATTCTTGGTTTTAATCCTAGCTCCCTTGATCTATGGAATGTCATGTTCCAGGCCCTTTAGTCCCTCAATGTAGAAACTGCCAGATCCTGGGTTATCCTAATTGTTTCCACAGTATTCAAATTGCTTCCTCTTGACAGCCTGTAATATTTTCTCCTTGTTCTGGGGCTCCAGAACCTGACTATAACATTTCTAGGAGTTTTATTTTGGGGTTATTTATCAAGAGGTGATTGGTGAATTCTTTCAAGTTCTATTTTGCCCTCTGGTTCTAAAATATCAGGGCAATTTTCCTTGATAATTTCTTGAAGGATGCTTTCTTAGTTCTTTTTTTGATCCTGGATTTCAGGGAGTCAAATAATTTTTAAATTGTCTCTCCTGGATCTATTTTCCAGGTCAGTGGTTTTTTCACAGAGATATTTCACATTGCCTTCTATTTTTTTCATTTGTTTGCATCTATTTAATAGTATCTTGATTTCTCATAAAGTCATTTGCTTCCACTTGCTCCACGCTAATTCTGAAGGAATTATTCTCTTCGGAATGCTTCTGAGATTCTTTTTCCATCTGGTAAATTTGACTTTTTAATACATTTTTCTCCTCATTGGTTTTTTGGGCCTCTTTTGCCATTTGAGTTAATTTGTTCTTTAAGGTGTTGTTTTTTTCAGTCAGGTTGTTGACTCTTTCTTGCATCATTCTCATGTCTCTTCTCAATTTTTCCTCCACTTATCTTATTTGGTTTTCCAAGTCCTTTTTAAGGTGATCTATGGCTTGTAGACAATCTTCATGCTTCTTTGAAGCTTTTAGTGTGGGAGTTCTGACTGTTCAAGACAATATGTCTTCCTCTCATTCCAAGCTTTGATCCATTTTGTCCTCAAAAAAGAGTTCTAGAGTTTGCTTGCTGTTCTTACTTTGCTTCCTTTTCTTACTCATTTTGCCAGTAAATTATTTCTCTTTTTAGCTCTGTAGAACTCTCCTTCCAGAGGGGAAATCTCTGTCCCCAAATTTCTGGAATTTTCACAGCTACCAGAGCTATTATGGGGATGCTGCAACCCCCACTAGCTTTGGCTCACAGAAAATGCACCCCAGGACTACCACCAAGGACCACAATCCGGATTTAGCCTGCTTAACACAAGAGCACTTAGCCTCTAATCAATTGCTTGGCCCCCCTGCAGTCTGCAGGCTGGTTACTCTGAAGCAGCCAGGTAGAAATCAACTGTTTCAGTTGCTTCCTTGCCCTTGGGGCAGTTCAGCCAGACTGCTTTTTTGCCCCAAAATTTAGCTGAATCTCACTGATCTTTCACATAATCCTTATCTCTTCTGGCTTGATAAATCTGGAAACTGCTACAGCTATGGCTCATCTACTCTCCTGAAGACTCCAGCTTCAGCTCCTCCTGACTAAACTGGGGCCAGGCCGTGGTTTGGGGCTGGGCTGATTTCAGATCCCAGCCTGCTGCAATGAGCCCCACCTTCAGCAAGATATGTGTTTTCTGTATTTTTCTGAGTTTTGGAGCCCTAAAATTTGTTTAGAGCCATATTTTATGTGTATTTCAGGTGGTTATGTGGGATCTGTGAAACCTTACTGCTTTTATGCCACCATCTTGGCTCTGCCTCTGTCAAGATTGCCATCTTCTAGCTTATTCCAAAAAATTAAGATATTTCCTAAAATCAGTCACCCTGAATTGACAACAACACTCATTACATGCAGGCTGGTCAGGACAGGGCATGACATTAGGGAAATATCACCTCCTTAACCCTGGAAATTATTTCTCAATATATTTGATAGAAAGGTATTATGTAGGATAAAAAGGAAAATCTTACTGATTTACAGAAATATTAAATAGTAAGTATGAGGGAATTTTAGATATTTTTATTACCACACACATATTTCTGGAATTAAATCCAATTTTACAGTGTGGTGCTTTGCTGTAGAATGAAATACTAACATTTCATGATGTACCGTTGTATAGATGAAAAAACAACAACAAGTAAACAAGCTGTATTTGGAGCCCAAATCCCTGGTTTCAAATAAATTGTTTATCTTTTTTATCTCAGTTTTATCATTTGGAAAATATCAGTTGGATTCTAAATAAATAATTCTTAATCTGTTGTGCAGAATACTTTTCTTAATATTTTATATTACTGTTTCAATATTCTTGGTGTCTTGTTATCATATATGTGTGCATATACATAAGTATATACATAAATGCATATATTATGTTTTCTGCATTTAAAAACCTTATTCTAAAAAGATTTCCATAATATTCAGAATGTGAATAAGGAGTCTAAGACTATTCCTGAAGTACTTATGATGAAACATGCTAACTACCTAAAAAGAATAGACTGATGGAATCTGAGTGCCCTCTATAAAGAAAGTCTTTGTGAGGAGTTTGGTACTCTAACCTCCAGTCCACAAGAGAGAAGAGAAGCCTAAGGACAATAGAATCCAAGGCTTAATTTACCAGAATGTGGGTGATAAGTAATAAACTTATCCTGAGAAGGGGATATTATAATATGGAATTGAAATTAGGTGGAACAGCAAATGCAAAATAGAAAACCACTACCCTCTATGACTCTGGAAGTAATTTCATCATTATAATTTTATTTTTGCATAGTACAAGGACTGGCACCTAGGTACTTTAAAATGTTTGTTGATTTCCTTTTAAAATTTATTTATATGATTACTTACAAGAGCAATTTAAAATATTTTCACATGAAAAGTGATCGATCTAAATATCTCTTTCAGGCTTTTAAAATACTTTCTCCATACATACAAACTGGTTGCTGCTTTGTTACAAACAAAAGCTTTAGAACAGTTCAGAGTATATTTGCTATGAGAAAAACTAACTGCTGCTAGAGAATCTCATGAAACACCTGGTAATCAAAGTTGTGGTATAGCACTTGGTGCTTTTGCAGTCACTATGGAAATGCAGGATGAGGAATGAGGAAATACAGGGATAAATGTGATAAAGCAGCATCTCAAAGTGTAGGCTGATTTAAATTGATTTTTTATGAGGTTTCCAAGGAAAATGCTTTACTTTACATTGATATGGTACTGATACCTTGGTAAAATGATTGAAAACCATGGAAACTAAAGTAGTTCTTCCTCTGTGGAGAAGCACAAAATATATACTTATATACTTATAAACATGGAAGAAAACTTTTATAATTAGAGCAATTTTGATAAGCATTTAATAATTCCATTTGTGATGGATGATTAGCGCAGTAATTTAAAGTATCTGCTACTTACAATAACCATCTTGAATAAAAATATTACTATAATATTTAACAAAAAATCCTACAATAAAGCACTGCCCACTCTAACAATTCGTGATATTGCTTTAACTGAAGAAACAAAGTCAAATACTACATTGGTATAAACAGCTTTAAAACGCTATTGAAGATTTATGAAACAATTGGGAGATTATATCATTACTCAAGAGGTATATGGAATAAATAATAACAATAATAATAATGATAATAATAATAATGTTGTTGATGATGTCATATAGCCTGCTCGAGTCAATAAAAAAATAAATATGAGAGAAAATTTGGAAATGGAAACATAGAAAACCTACGTAGCCCTCAATCAGCAATCTGAACAAAAGTCAAGGAGTTAATATTACAGAATGAGTTATAGGAATGTGAACAAAACAGAAGAAATGATTCAGCTTCAATCAGAAACTTCCCTTTGAACCTCCAGATACTAAGAAATCAGAGAGGAGGCAGCCCAAAAGAAAGTGAATATGGAAGATCCATGGTCATTAACATGGCTTTAAGAAATTTAACACAATTAAAAGGCAACTTGTCTCAAACATAAAGCAGAAACCTTGCATACAAACAAAAGGACAGTTTATGAAATGGATTACCAAATACTTATTTCTACATAAATCTGAAGATCAAGGCCTAATGAGAGTCATCATTATTGGCTCAAATGTTTCACAGTGATACATGAATCATTATTAAAACAAGAAAAAGGTACATTGGCTTGGGAACAAAAAAAAAAGAGAGATGCTAAAAGCCCCAGATGTATAAAGAATAGTTCATTCTTGACTCAACAATGATCGAACAAGTTGCCCCAAAATTCAGTGACATTTGTGCTGCCTTATTCATTGCCAAAAAGTCCTTGACTCACTTTAACACTTCTGGCTTAATTATGTATCACATATATGTAAAACAGGAAATAGAATGAAACATTTGTTGTCTACAAACAAAACTGTTTATACAAGTGAAAAGGAATGAGTCAACCTTACTCTCTTTGGATTTGGATTAAGGAGGAAATAACATACACATTCAATGGGGTATCTTACTCTGCAGGAAAGTAGTGGGGGAAGAGGATGAAATGGGATGCTTGAAGAGAGGGTAGATTGGGGGAGGGATTAGTAAGAATCAATCACTTTCCAAAATGGACAGAATCAAAGGAAAAAATAGAATAAATGGGAGGGATAGGATGGAGGAAAATATACTTAGTCTTTCATAATATGACAACTATGGGAATGTTTTTCATAACTACACATGTATAACCTATATTGAATTGCTTGTCTTCCCAGTGGGGGTTGGTGAGGAGGGAAGAAGAGAGAGGATCTTGAACTCAACGTTTTAAGAATAAATGTTAAAAATTTCATTGTTACATGCAACTGGGAAATAAGACATCCAGGCAATGGGATATAGAAATCCATTTGCCCTGTAGGAAAGAAAGGGGAAATGAGGAAGGGAGGAATGTCAGAGGGTAATAAAAGAGAGGGCAGACTGAAGGAAGGGGTATCGAATATGCTTGCCATCTTGGGATGGTGGGGATAGGGAAGAAATGGGGAGTAAATTTGGAATTCAAAATACTGTGAAAATGAATGTTGAAAAGTAAAAATAAATAAATAAATAAATATTTTGTAAACAGTTTGTACAAAATATAACCCATTTGTAGGACCTAGTCAAAGCCTATCAATAGCTCTACTGAGCCTCAGTTATTCTCCCAATATATTCTCTTCTGAATAGAATTGAGTTAGATTTACAAGTCCAAAAGGAGTTCCACTAAATAATTATATTAATGATAATGTGTATGTACATCAAATTGTATGGCTTCACTGGAAAGTATGTTAAAGCCTTTCTTTTTCTCAAAAAATTGTTTCCAATGACATCAAGTTTTTATTGAAGAAATACAAGTATGAAAATTATAATGTATGCTAAGACAAAAAATGTGGATTTTTAAGCTTGAGTCAGGAAGTTAAGCAGAATCCACTGATAAAAATGAAACATATCTTATTCTTCTCCAGGTAAGACATGTTGAGTATACTGTTATCAAAGAAAAAATGCCACTGCATATGTTGAGAATCATTGTAATGCTGAAGTCAAAATTCAATGAGAAGAATGAACTTAGAGTAAAACCACTTTTCTTTTTCTTTTTTTTGCAGGGGGGAAGGCAGGGCAACTGGGGTTAAGGGACTTGCCCAAGGTCACACAGCTAGTAATTATTAAGTGTCTGAGGCTGCATTTGAACTCAGCTTCTCCTAACTCCAGAGCCAGTGCTGTATTCACTGCACCACCTAGCTGCCCCTAAAGACACTTTTCAATTGCCAGTCTTGATGTATATCTTTGGAACAGTAAAATAGATGACAGAAGAGTTAGAAAGTGGACAAATAAAAATGTCTAATATTAATGAAATAGAGTAATATACATGCCTTATCAAAAAATGAATCAGAGGTCTGATTGGTACTCTTTGTCTAAAGGATAAGTAGGCTGAAAATGTACAGACACTTCTTGACTTAAGAGACTGGCTTGAGGAAATTTTATAATAATTAAACCATACATACAACACATTTTTACCATAGGAGTTATCATATAAACTGATGTTGTTTCACCAATAAACAGAACATTTCCAAGGATGTAAACCAAAAGTCCTCCACAGGAAACACCACACGAACAAACCCAACACATTTTGAAAAAGAAGTATAGAATTGCTGACTAAATTAAGCAGATTTGTTTATAGAAATGAAACTGTGTAGCATAATAATTCAAGACCAAATTATTATTAATAGAAACTGTGGGGAATCTATTCTTAAGTAGTTTATATTTACATGATGGAGATTTTTACAGATGGATGGAAATTGTGCCAGTGGATATTCGTTATTGTTAGCATATTGCTGTAGATTGAAAATTTAGCACCTATTGAATACCTAGAAAGACCAATTACATGTCTAGGATTTTTCTCCAGAAATAAAAGACAGCAAATTTCTGTAACATAATAATAAACTTTAAAATATTCTTAAGAACTCAATGAATAAACTTATTTATTGAAAATATATTTATCGAAAAAAGTATCATCCACACACTTCTCGATATAAATTGATATTTAAAATACTGGAATTTCCTTTACATTTCTTTAAATATTTATTTTTATCCTTGTTTTTACAGCTCTTTCATTTCCAATATATCTGCTCCCTTGTGTGAAAATATCTTTTAATAAAGAATGAATAAACAAATATTTATTAAATTTCAACAAACTAAGCATATTTCCACCAAACACTGTATGGCATATTCTAGTCCCATGCTTTGTAAAAGGTGAAGGTTTGTTTATTTTCATATCCTTTCTTTGAATTTGAGCTTCATCATTGAAATTTCACAAATTATAATTTTGATCCTTCTGTTATTGTTCTTTGCATATACATTTTTAGCTCAGAAATATTATTTAACATCCATGTTTTGCCACCATACTCTTTCACTTGAAATGATCAGGTCTTATGGATTAAATTATCATCACTATACTAATGATCCTCAAATCTATTTAACTAGCCCTAACTTCTCCATGATTCCCAGAAAATCAGCAAAATTCCAATCAAAATTCCCCTCAAAATTCCCCTCAAATCTTAAACTATCTATTAGACATTATGAATTGAATATTATGTTGACATATTTTCCAAAAAAACAACATCCCTAATACCATTGTGGGTATCACCATCTTCCCATTCCCCTAAGCTTGTGACTAAGGTGCCATTTTTCTATCAATACTCTCACTCTCCAATACCCAATCTCTTGCTAAGGATTGTGATTTTTTCTTTGAAACATCTCTTGAATAGAGTCCCTTCTCTCCTATGAGATTAATACAATCAAGGTATTGGTCTTCATCTCTTCACTCCTGGACTTTTGCAATACCGTCCTGACTGCTCTGCCTGCCACAAGTCTTTCCCTACTCCAGAACATTCTCCATTCATCCCTCACTACCAAAGTAATGTTTTCTGAAGTACAGACCCAAACATGCCATGCCATGCCATTCACCCAGCTCCAGTCACTCCCTGTCACCTCTAGAATAAAATACAAAATTTTTAAAAGCATTCATAAGCTAAACCCCAACCAGTCTTCTAATACCCTATGTCCCTTCACATTTACTCTGATTCAGTGATGCTTGCCTCCTTTCTCTTCATCAAAACTATATGCTCCATTTCCTAACTTAGAGCCCACCTTCTACAGGAAGCCTTTCCCAATTTCTCTTAGTTCTAGTGCATTCCTTCTGATGATTATTTCCTTTTAATATCCATTATGTAATATGTTTGTACATAATTGTTTGCATAGTGTCTCACCCATAAGTTTGTTACCTTGTAAAGAGCAAAACTGTCTTTTGCCTTTCTTTATGTCCCTGACATTTACAATTCTTACTGGTGCAAAGTATTTTTTTAATTGATAATCAGTTTACAACCTGGTAAAACCATCTTATCTGAGGGGCTAAACCAGACTGAAGCTAACTGACAGTTTACAACCTGGTAAAACCAACTTATCTGAGGGACTAAACCAGACTGAAGCTAACTGACAGCCTCAAAATCATTGGTCAGTTAAGGGAATGCCTAGACCACATGTGCAAAGAAAGACTTCCACCTACAGAATAGGCTGATGAGAACAGCTTATTTGTATTTTACCAGGGTGTGGCCATTGGGCATACTACAGCTTCTCAGAGCCATTAGTTAGAGTCCAGTGCCAGGTTAGCATCAAATGTGGATCAGCAACCCTGAAAAAGGATTTACAACAATAAAAAGTCCTATATGTCTCTTTGATATTCTGAATCAAATTTAATCAGGAAATTTTGGGTTTTAAATTGTTCCCAAAATAGGGATTAAAATATCATAGTGATAACAGGAGGAAAATTTTCCATTTCCCATTCTGTAGATGACAAAATTGAGACAACCAGGTTTTTTAAATTACTTTAATGACAGTGAGAAGCCTAGAATGCCTCACTCCTTATGCATGTATAGCCAATAGATTCATGGAAACAGAGAATGGAATTCAATAACATTGAATCAATTCTAGGAAACATTAATATGCTACAAAGCCCAGACATGAATATTTGTACTCAATAACTGGCTGGGTTTTTTTTTGTTTTCGTTTTTTTTTTTTTACATCTAGAGTTAGGAAACAGCATAGAGTAAATACAATTCCTAATAGGAAATGAGGCCTTATATCTTTTCTCAAAACTCAACTTCTGATTAACAGAAGTGAATATGGACTTTTACTGGTCTTAACAACATCAGGCCACACTTAAATAAAGAAAATATAATCCTTTTGAAAGGAAAAAAAATCAAGATGGGTAAATACTGAAAGGAACACCAATTGGATTCTTTTGAGTTTCATACATGCCACATATATATTTGGGCAAATACAGAAATATAACTTCAAATATCCATCCATAATAAACCTAGGTGATTGATCATGATATTTATTTTTAAATAGTGTTTTATTTTTCCCAATTATACCTTGAGACAGTTTTTATCATTCATTTTAAAAAGATTTTGAGTTCCAAATTTTTATTACTCTCTCCATCCACTCTACTCTTCCAAAAATAGTAGGAAATTTGATTTAGATTATATATACAATAACATAAAACATATTTCCATAGTTGTCATAATTGTGAAAGAAGAAACAGATCAAAATTTAAAAAAACATGGTGAGAAGAGCGAAGTCTTTCCCAATTGATCAACACACAATGTTGCTGATACTATGTACAATGTTCTCCTGGTTCTGTTCATTTCACTTTGTATTAGTACCTAAAAGTTTTTCCAGGTTTTTTTTTCTGAAATCTGCTTGCTCATCATTTCCTGTTCCACTATAGTAATTCATTATATTCATACAACAGTTTGTTAGACGATTCTCCAATTGATGAGGACTCCTTCAATTCCCAGCATTTTGCCACCACAAAAAGGCTGGTACAAATACTTTTGCATATCTAAGTCCTTTTCCCTTTTTTATGATCTCTTTGGGATATATACCTAGTAGCGTTGTTGCTGGATCAAAGGGTATGTACAATTTGGTTCTCCTTTGGGTACTGTTTCAAATTATTCTCCACAATGGATGGATCAGTTCTCAAGTCTACCAACAGTTCGTTAGTGTTCTGATTTTCTCACATCCTCTCCAACATTTATTATTTTCCTTTTTTTCATATTAGCTAATCTCATAATCTGATAAGAGGTGGTGCTTCAGAGCTGTTTAAATTTGTATTTCTCTAGTCAAAGGTGATTTAGAGAACTTCTTCATATGCCTACACATAGCTTTAATTTCTTCATCAGAAAATTACCTGTTCATATCCTTTGACCATTTTCAAGATAATGATATTTTAAACCATTCTTTCCATGGTTCATTGCATATTTGCTATACATTGTGTGTGGCAGGAAGGACCCCAATGATTAGGCTTTTCTTACAACATCTTTTTGCTGTGAATGGAAATCATGATCCATTTTGCAAGATGTTTATTGCCCTTTTGTGAATTTGTTTAGGATGACATGGAATTCACATGTTCTTTTATCTACCAATGCATTACTAAATATCTCAGTTCAATTTCTTGCTATTTCCTAGAGTGTAACATAATGCCATCTTGGAGGGAATTCCCAAGCACCACGAGACCATTACAATATTTACATACCCTGTTAAAAGTCAATCAGTACTAAAACCCATGGAATCTAATGTCTATGAATGAATGAAAAAATTAAGGTAACAAATAAAATGGAAATAGAGATGTTAGTAGGTGGGATTTTTTTTGACTTCATAGGTATTTCTGAGAGCTAGTGGTATTCCCTGACTAGAATATGGTTCCAAGTGGATATTTCTTTTTACAAAGGCTGGGTAAAATTGCAACAAGGGAAGAATGGGGCAACTCTGAATATTAAAACAAAAGTATAAAAATGTGAGAGAAAATCCATGAAATGGAGTAAAGTGAAGCTTGTAGAACATCTGGCTGAAAATAAGCAAATGGAAACAGATGTGATTTTTTCATTTTAATATGCTATAGACCAGCTGGACAGAAAGAGGAAATTGATGAAGAGTTCATGACAAGTCTGGTAAAGAGAGGGATGATTGAGTAGTGATTGAAGACTTTAATTAGTTACATCTGCTACTTTACTAGCTCTGTCAAAAACAAAGCAACTGATATTTTCTTGACTTTCTTTAATGATAATTTCATACTTTAAAATATGGAGGATCAAATAGGGTGGGGGAGGCTATAATTTTAATTGGGAACTGATTCACAATAACAGGAAGGAAGGGAGTTGTGGGATAGAAATGTTAGGAAATGCTATGGGTAGTGACCTTTGCATCTTGGATTTGTGATAGAGAAGAAAAGGAGAGAGAGAAATAATATGATGTGCCATCTAGATTTCAGGATAGTAAATTTCAGAAAGATCAGAGGGAAGACAAGCAGCATTTCCTGGTCTAAGATTCTAAATATGAAGTACTCCCAGGAAGAATGTGAAATTCTCAGGATTCTCAGGAAGGAAATTATGAAAACACACACACACAAGAAAATTGAGGAAAGTCTGAAGAGATTAATGGGAGAAAAGCAAAGGTATGTATGGAAGATGGATGCAATAGCAGGTAACAGGATGAATAAAAAATCGTGGCATGAAACTGCAAGAATAGTGTCTGGTATCCTAATCTCAAAATTAGTTTATGTTAAATGTCAAAACTGCCTTATGCCTCTAAAGAAAGCTAAGAAAAATAACTTTTAGAGCTATATCAAGGAAAAAGGAGGATCAAAAAAATAATAGAATTACCTTTAATAATGGATAGGATGATAAGAACTGAAAATGGAAGAAGACAAGAGCTGCTGCAGTTCTGTTTTGCTTTTGCTTTTTGTGCTGAACAGAATGAACTTTTGAATAAAAATGAGAAAACAAAGTTGGCTAAAAGGGAGAGATAACCAGTATAAATAAGAAAACAATAAGAGACTAAACTTGATGGTTTTGAATATCTTTGGATAATAAAACAAACAAAATAAAGCACAAATAATGGGGCAGATATAATTGCTGACCCAATGAGAGCAACTTTTTCATAATATGGTAGAAGCATCACTAGACTTGCTGCAGAAGGTAAACATGCCTATATTCAACTAAAGGGAAGAAAACAATTTTCAAACTGTAGACACTTGACTTTGAATTCAACTCCTCAAAAATATTCTAGAACAAATTATTAAATAGATGGTTAAATGAAGGTTTCAAAAAATAAATGATGAATAACAGAGTGAACATCAAGAAATGTGGTAACCATCAAACGTCTCTGTCTTTTTCTCTCTGTGTGTCAATCTCTCTCTCTCTCTCTCTCTCTCTCTCTCTCTCTCTCTCACACACACACACACACACATACACACACACACTTGATACATCAGGGCACTAATATAGAGTTTATTGAGATTTTTAGCAAAGTATCAAAATATTTTTTGATATTACTAGAAATGTGTGGCACACAATAGAATGATGGAAAAAAGGGAAAATTACATAATGTGCTTCTTTCCATAAAATGTCCAATTATGAGCCTTGTCTCAAACTCAGCATTCCTAACTTAAGAATCTAACAATATCTCAGTTAGCACTAGTCCTTTGCTGTGCAAGTTCCCAACCTCCCTGAGTAGCTATTGAACCTTATTGACAGTTATAACTTCAATTAACCTGTATCCCCTGAAGTTACACGTTCTCTTCTTAGCCCCTCCTGTCAACACCATGTCTTGAAAACAAATACCTTATGGAAGTATTTTTTGTGGTTCAGGACAGTGGCATGTGAATAAGAACTCTTTATCCTCCTACCTTTTCATTTTGGCTCAACAGAATGATTCATACAGGACTCAGAACCTTACACACTTCCTTGCACATAATAGATGCTTAATAAATGTTTTGTTTTGTGACTGATATGTGTGCATTGATGGATTGTGATCTTTATCAAAGATAATCATTGCATTATACTAATCCCCCTACCATTCTATCTTTTAAACTTCCTTATTATTGTTGCCAGTATTGCCATCCCACCAGTCAAGAAGATTATCATAAGCTGACTTTTACTATTCATTTTCCCCTACCCCACATGCATACAAGCATTATTGTTCATACTTCATTCTTAAAGAGGACCAATGACATCAGGAGGGTGATAACGTGATATGTACATGAATTGAATATGAGTGGGGGCAGGGTTGAGCAAATTCCTTAGCCTTACTCTCCAAGAATCATTGAAGTTGGGGCAACTAAGTGGTGAAGTGAATAAAACACTGGCCCTGGAATAAGGAGGACCTGGATTCAAAACTGCCCTCAGACAGACATACCAGCTCTGGGACCTTGTTCAAGTCACTTAACCCCAATTGCCTTGCCTTCCCCCCTCAAAAACAACAAAAAAGGAATAATTGAAATTCAGTGGAAAGACAAAGATGACAACTGGTGATTGCATATGACTTTGGCCTTTTTAAATTAAGATGCTTCACAGGGCTCTAGCTGGCTAAGACCTATACTATTCAAGGACTGAGGGCTGGGTAAGAGTTGAGACTAAAGATGGCTCAGTTCACCATTACAAAGATACCAGTTTGGGGGGGATGACCCTCAGGGTTTCTGACCAGAATTGCAATTAACACTCATTCTAAGTCATCAGAATCTAAACAATGATTCATAGAGGCTTGGACTTGGGCTATTACTGTCCATTCAAAGGAAACTAGAGTAACTTGAGTTTTAGGTGGAGTCAAGAAACTCCACTTGGTACCCAATGGGCTTTTAAAAGTATGCCTTTCTAGAGTTTTATTTCAAGAAATTTTAAAATGAAAATCATACAGTACAAAAAGTGAATTATTCCAACTCTTTTTTTAAAACCAAAGGGAAGAGAAAGCTAAAAAAGGAGGTAGAGAAGGAAGAAGAGGAGAAATAGCAGCATTGCCCAACTTAAACTGGTAGGATGGGTCCCCAGAAGACAATTACTACTACTCACAGATTGTTGTTTGTCCTTCAGAAGACCAATGACATCACAAGGGTGTCTTGACTGTGAAAAGGATTTAAGTGAGGCAGCTGCACAGTCATCAGTCTCACTCTCTCCTCCAAAGTCACTGAAGTCCAGTCGTAACGCAAAGGTCAAGATCACACACACACGTATGCACACACATATATGCACACACATTCACACACATGCACAGACACACACAACCATACCTGTGTGTTTGTCATTTTCTCACTACTCATTCTACTTAAAACATTCAACATATCTTGCTAGCACTATAACAAAGCGTTCTAACAGATCTCCCTAAAGTTGTCTTTCTTCAAACCTATCTATTCTCTATACATGAGACAGAGTCATTTTCCATATATACAGTTCTGACTCTGTCATTTTGCTATCCAAAAAATAATCCAGTGGCTACCTCTGTCTCTAAGTTCAAATATTATTTCATCTTTATTTCATTCTTTAAAAAATTTTTGTTGTTAGTTTTCTGATGTTTATCATTGTATTGTAGTATATGTTTGTAATCTATAATAGAAACATATTGATGATATCTTATTTTTACCTGATAAAATGTGTAATAAAATTTGGAGACTACTGGGCTAGAGCATTGGCCTAAAAGGAGTAAGTATAATTACCACTTGGTTTTAGAAATAAAATTCATAAATCCAAATTGGAGGTTGCAATATTAGTGAGCTGAAATCCCAATATTAGTCCACAATGTAATGTTGCAGTTAAAAAAAGTTAATGTATTTTCAGTGTGCATTGAGAGGACTAGAGATACCAAGAAGAATTTATAGTTCCCTGTACCTGGGCAAAAGATGTCTACCTTGAGTAGCCTGCAAATTATTGATACTAAAGTACAGAAATGACACAAAAAAACTATGGAATTCAAAAAAGAGAAGCCAAGATACGGACTAATTTGGAAGAACATGGGATTTTGGTGTGGAGAAGAATAAAAAATATTCAGGTGAATATAGTATCTGTCTTCAAGAATTTGAATGGCTACCATTTAGAAGAAGGATTAGACCTTTATAGACCACAAGGAATGATTCTGGAATAATCTGTAGAAAGTTATAAAGAAAAACTGTAGTTTAGACATCAAGAAAAACTTCCTAAAAATTAAAGATAACCAAAAGTAAAATGGGTTACCTATAGGTAATGAGTTTATCTTCATTTGAGGAACTTTAGAAGCAAAGATTGGATGACCACTTCTTAGATGATTAGTACTATAGTTGCAATTAATTTTCAGGAAGGTATTGGAATACATAACCTCTGAAAAACCTTATCACTCTAATGTTCTGTGATCCTTTGATTCTTGTACGAGTTTATATTCTGGCATTTCTGAGCCTTAGTTCTCATGCCTAATTTCACACTGTCTCTGTTGGCTCATTTACAGGCTTTTCTTTATACCACCTTGTTGTTGTTCAGTTATTCTTAGTTGTATCTGATTCTTTATGAACCCTTTAGGGAGTTTTCTTGGCAAAGATTCTGAATTGGTTTGCCATTTACTCCTCTAGCTCTTTTACAGATGATTTGATTTAATTATGGTACCATTTAAATCTGTTCCGTTCTCATATACCACATACTCTTCTAGTAATAATTTTTATTTTTTTAGGCAAGGTTCAACTATCTTAAAGTTTAATGGTGTGAGTGTCAGTATATGAACTAATTCTACTGAGTTTTTAGAAAGGTGATTTAATAGTATTTATTTTCTATAACTCTAAATATAGGTGCTTTGTTTTACTTTTTAAAGGTGAAAGAAATAATACTCCCTCTTTCTCATGACTATATTTAAAATTTTAGCAAAAAAGAAAAAAAAACAACATAATAAAAATACTACCAAAATTTATGGGTGCTTTTAATTTAGAGTGTTGAAATGTTTACAAGAAGAAAAGCACTAGGAAATTAGTTAGATTTCTCAGTGTGGTGAGGTGGATATGTTAGGTGTCATTGTTGAGGGGCAGAGAATCAAGGGCAAATAGTTGATCAGTAATGCCAAATTCCAAGCGTGTGGCAGAAGAGGATTGCCCATTTTGTGCTATAGTTATGAGGTGAGTCAACAATGTGAAAGCAGTCCAAAATCCTAAAAACCACAAACAAAATGCCAAAGTATTTTCCTGGATGCTTCAATCATTCAATAGAATGATGATACTTTCAATGTGAATATACCATTTCACAGTTCATATTAAATTCCAAATATTCCCTTTCCTTCTTTTTGGTACTTTTCTATGTCATTTTCTATGTCATGAGGGGTTTGAAGACATGATCTATAATGTCCCTTCCAGTTGTGAATCACTGGTCATAGATTTCGTTAATTAAGGGAACTCCCAGTATAGAAATTTCATCATAGAAGATAAGCAGCTTTTATATAATTTAATTTTAGTCTCTTTGGATAATTATGAGAGTAGATGACTTGCTTAAAATTTGTTCTTACATGAAACTTGGGAAAATAAAACACTAAATAAATAAAAAATAAAATTTGCACATATAATATATTTTGGAAACTTTTTGCCAAGTCCAACCCATGTTCTGCATGAGTAAATTTACCAAACTCTTCACACAAATAAAGTCAGAACTAAGCAATTGGGGAAATATCAATTGCTCATGGTTAGGCCAAACTAATATAATAAAAATAACAATTTAATCTAAATAAATTTACTATGAACCATACCAAACTAGCAAAAATTACTTTATAGAGCTATAAATAAATAACAAAATTCATCTGGAAGAACAGAAGTTCAAGAATATCAAAGGCCATTACAGATCTCTAACTTTATTATAAAGATATAATCACCAAAAATATCTAATACTTATAAAGAAGTAGTGTTCATGAGTGGAAAATATAATACACAGCAGTAAATGACCACAGATAAATCCACAGCCCAAAGTTTTGGGGATAAGTATTTACTATGTACTATGTACTATCTTCTGGTGGTTCAAAAACCACCAGAAAAACTGAGGAAAAAGTGTGGCAGAAATTAAGTAGAAACCAATACTTCACACACATATCAAGATAAGGTAAAAATGGATACATGATTTAGACATAGAGGTTGATACCACAGTAAATTGGAGAAGGAATAGTTTATCCATTGGATATATGGAGAAGTGAAGAATTTATGACCAGTCAAGAGATAAAGAACATTACAAAATGTAAAATGGATAATTTTTATTATGTCAAATTAAAAAGGGCTCCCCCAAACAAAATCAATAGAACCAAGAATAAAGGAAAACAGAAAGCTGGGGGAAATATTTTTATAGTAAATGTCTCTGATAAAGGCCTCATCTCTCAAATATATAGAGAATTAAGTCAAATTTATATGAATGCTAGTCATTCCCAAATTGATAAATGGCCAAAGGATATAAACAAACATTTTTAATACAAAGAAATCAATGGTATCTAGTCATACAGGAAAAATGTTCCAAATCCCGGTTTATTAGAGTAAAATGATTGTGTGTGTATCATTCATGTTTTTTTTTACTTTTAACCTCTTTCTTCTTTCACAACATGACTAGAATGGAAATGTTTCACATTATTGCACAGATATAACCAGTATCAAATTTTTTATCATCTTAAAAACATGTGAGGTGAAGGAGAGAGAGTAAAAATTTGGAACTATTTTTAAAAATGAATTTTAAAATTTGACTTTGCATGTAATAGGGAAAAAAATTAAAGTTTGCAAATAGGAATTTAATAAATAATTATTGGATAAAATGGCAGAATTTCAGGGTAGACTTCTCTTTAATGACAAAATGGATCAGATAAATATCCAGCATCCAGAATCTTTGAAAAGTGGGTATATTGTATACGTACAAGATTAGTTTTATACCACCCTCAGTGATGCAGTGATCAAAAGACTATAATATATAACTTATAAGAGAAACACACTTCTTTGTGCTTTGTATATTGTCTACCTGACTTGATTCTACCTTGTTCAAAGGATAAGTATTTTGTGTAAAACAAAATAAATAACAAAACCCCTTCCTTCCCCCCCCCAAACCTCACATTATTTGTGATGAAGAAATTCAAGTCAGGGCTCTCTCATAATGTTAATAGATATTGAGAATTCTAAAATGTTGTCACATAGAATAGACAAAAAGAAAGGTATAAAATTTAAAAAACAAACAAACAACTAAAAAAGATAAGACAGTCAGATATCAAAAGCCATAATCATGAACATGTTAAGCTTCAGAGGAGATGGGTAAGTAGATATGTTGCTTCTGCAAAGAAGTGCCTTCCTGGCTATGGCTTCCTTTTTACATGTAAGTGGTGCATTTTCATTTTGTTCCCTCCGATATTTCAAAAGTAATGCACTGCTAGAAATGAGACCTACACATTTAGAAAATGAGACCTACACATTAGAAAAGAGGACAGGACTAAAATTTAATATATGATCTTTATATTCCTATGTATACTGCTAATAGCTTCCTGTTCTATAGTATGTCTCTTAACTTGCCTGTTTTCTCATCTTTCAAATGGGGAGATTCAAATGATTGATTTTAAAGGTGTTTTCTAGTTCTTAAATTTTGTTGCTTTAGGTTCTCTCAGAAATTTCAATGACAAAGTTACATTTTCACAAATATCATCACATAAGAATTTTACTTTCAATTCTGAAAGTGGACTATTGGCTTAAACATAAATGTTTCTTTTGTTGTTAATGTGTGCATGTGTGTGCATGCGTGGGTGTGCATGTATGGGGGAGGAGGAGGATATGCCTTTTAATTTGCTATAAAACAATGCAAAAGAAATATAAATAAACTTTTTTCTCACTTTGACTGAATTTGTTTTCACACTCCTTTGTCTCTGGAAAAAGAAAATTACTTGCCTACATAATTAGCTAATTGTGAATACCAAGTTAATACCTATACATAGCTATCATAAGTACGTTAAGATTGTAAAAGCATCTGTTGGATGTTTTTATTTAATCAAAATGAGATTAAAATTATGTCTTGAGTACTATACTCTGCTGGGCCCTGTGAGGATTTTTTTTAAAGTATTAGACAATGTGTCCTGTCCCTAAAATTGTTGTATAAGTGGGAAGTCAAAATATGAATCATGAATGACCAAAATGGCAGTACAAAATAAAGCACAAATGCTCTGATAACTGCATAGTAATTGATAAAGGAATTCAGATTGAGTGGGATAGTGAGGTATGAAACTATTTACAAAGGTTATCAGAGAAGGCAGAATACAAGATAAACCTTTAAGGATTTCTAGAACTGGCAGACTAGGGAAAGAAAAGTTGAATTAAGGGATATATAATCATCCCCAAATCCTCCCTCCCAGATCTAAAATGGGCTTGGGAGAGATATCTGGGAACCAATATGTTGAGTAAACAGTTAATCACTACAGCTGTCTCACATTCACCTCCAAATAACAGTAAACTAATGCCCACAAATGAATCCTAGAACAGTACGACGAGCAAAATGTCAGGGCGAAACGATATTTTAATTCAAGAAATTTGGAAGATTGGCAGTAAAGATCTATCTCACTAGAGTCAAGGGGGAATGCAGTCCAACCTCATTGCAGCACACGAGTAGGACAGCCTAAGCCCCAGTGCAGTAAAGCAGGTAGATGACAACAGTATAATGTCCCACATAGCTCGGCATAGCCAAGGAAATGAGCAGAATCTAACTCAAAGAAACACCAGATGCTTCAGCATAACCCTGGGCAAGCAAGTAGATGTGAACCCTATGGGTGACTAAGCTACCATTGCTGGCCCCTATTGTGTGCTTTAACATAAGCCTGGGCAAATAGACAGCTTCCAGCAGGCAGACCACACATGCTTCAATGTAACCAGGGTAAATGCAGAAACACCCCACTGGCCTTATTCCATGGTAGGCAGCAGCACTAGGACCCTGGCTCAGCACCCAGTAAGCTGCCAGACCTTTACAACTTCTAGTAGTGCCAGCTACCACCATCCTGGCCTCTCAGTGCAGCACCAGACATGAGGGACCCCATGAGGGATCCCAGTATGTTGTTCATAAGAAACACAACTGAAGCAGAGAAATATACACAGAATACAGTTAAGGGACTGTAAGAGATTCTATTATGCTTCAGCTAAGTAAAAAAGCAAAGGTAGCAATTGTTATCTCATACAAAGGAAAAGCAAAAACTAGACTCAAATAAAAGAGATAAGAAAGGAAACTACATCTTACTGAAAGGTACTATAGAAAATGAAGTAATATCAATACTAAACATATATGCATTAATTGGTATAGGATCTAAATTCTTAAACAAGTTATGTGAGTTATGGGTTCATAGCCAAACAAAAGATAGAGAGCATTATGAAATATATAATAGATACTTTTGGTTATATTAAATCAAAAAACTTTTGCACAAACAAAATTCATGCAACCCAGATTAGAAAGAAAGTAGAAAGCTGGAAAACAATCTTTATAGCAAGAATCTTTGATAAAGTCCTCATTTCTAAGATATATAGGGAACCAAGTCAATTTTATGAGACTACAAGCCATTCCCAAATTGATATGTGGTCAAAAGATATGAACAGGCTGTTTTCAGATGAAGAAATTAAAGCTATCTATGGGCTTATGCAGAAGTGCTCTAAATCCCTTTTGATTAGTGAAACACAGACTAAAACAATGGAGATGCCATCTCACACCTATCACACTGGCTAATTTGACAAAAAGAAAGAAATAATAAACTCTGGAGAAGATGTGGGAAAACTGGGACACTAATGCACTGTTGGTGGAGTTTTGAAGAGATACAACCATTCTGAAGAGCAATTTGGAACTATTCCCAAAGGGTATATGAATGAGATTTAGAGTCAGAACTGGGTTGAAATTATATCCCAGATACTTACCAGGTTAGTGATTGAAGGAAAATCATGATAATTTTTTTCAACTCAGTTTAAAATGGAGATAATGAGAGATTTTGCATTATTATGAGTTTGAAACGAACTGGATGAAGTTAAGCTTAAAAATCTTGAAGTATTTTGCCAATATAAGTTGTTATTATTGGGCACATATTCAAGTTTTTTTTTATTCCTATTGTGGAAGAACTTGTCAGAACATATGCTTCTCTGGCATGATATTTAAAGAAACTAGGGTCATTTCTGTACCATAATGAAAGATTTTTTTTACTCATTATATAATAAATACTTAATAAATGTTCATCGATAATTTGCTAGATGAAATAAGAAATTGGAGCAGACGTAGGGAAGCTGCAGCCTCAAGGTCACATGTGGCTTTCTAAGTCCTTGGGTATAGTTTTTTGACTGAGTCCACTTTTTATAGATCAAATCATTTGATTAAGGGAATTTTTTTCTGTGAAGTTTGGATTTAGTCAAAAGGTAACATTTGAGGCCCTAGAAAGTCACATGTAGCCTTGAGGCTGCAGGTTCCTCACCCCTGACAAAGGAGTAGCATTCTTAATTAAGAAAGAACTAAATGAAGTTATGTTTTTTTTTTCTGTTACCCTACATTTCAAAGTTTGATTGTTCATTTTGTATATTTTAAATATATTTAAAGTTAGGAAGAACTTGTGGTCAAGTCCTACCTCTGTCACATACTGGCTATATAAACATGTGCATGTTAAGTAACTGCTCTGTGCCCTAGGCAACTAAAATATAAATTTCAAATAAAGTGCTGAACTGAAGAGTAGAAAGAGTTTCCCTGTTTAGGGGTTCAAATGAAATCATAGGTATTATCCTTAAAACACTATTAATCTTTATTGGGCACCTATTGAGATTGCTTGCTTTGGGGATTAAAACATGTTTTCAATTATAAAATGAAATTAATTTTATTTTTTTCAAGATCAATTCCATTTTTTTCAAAATGTTATATACTTCATTTGAAACTTATATAGAAGCTAAGAGTTTTGTATAATCCACAGTGTCATGGGTTTCCTGGCACCCATAACGTTCATTATTTTATAATGTAGGAAGAAGACAGTCTAATATTATGAACTCACTACCTCCCTGATCAGGCCATTCTACATTGGAACACACATTTATGAGAAAAATTTTCTTAAATCAAACCTACATTTGTGTCAAAAACTTTCACTTCTCGTACCTTCTGAGACCAAAAAGAACAAGTCTAACTTGTCTTCCATGTGAGAAACCTTCACATACCTCAAGCCAACCTAAAGAACACAGTTCCTACCTCTTTGGAGTATATAATCCAATAGGAAGAGTCAATAATCTTTCTTTTTTTTCTTTTACTTTTTTTAATACCAGACAAATTATTTCATTGATAGGTGTCTCCCAGAAAACAAATGTTCTCTGAACAGATAGGAGCCTGCTAGGCAACTTATATTCCTAGTTGTTGGAGAGTAAATTCATTATTTTATTAATTCAATTATGCTGTTTCACTATTTTGGTAATTTAAAAAATAATTTTAAACTTTAATACAAAATAATAAAAGGGAGAAAAAAAGGATTGCCATGTGTACAGCAGAATGTAAGAGAGAATTTATTATAAACAGCAATAAAAGTCATTTAAAGGACACCTATATAATAAATACTACATATTATTATATGAGCTGTCAACTTTGCTTTCTTGTTACATTGTTCTCTGCTATACAGTTTTTACTTCGTTTGTCCTCCCGCACATTCCTTCCACTTACCCATAGAAGGCTACAATTAAATGTGGACATACACACGCACATACATATATACATAAACATATATACATCTACACACAAACGTAAATACATACATAACACAAATATAGCTAGATATCTATAATCATACTTATATATAGACATGTACATTCATATGCATCTATGTAAGACCATCCTATACTTGTTTATCCTCTTGTTTCTATGATGGTGGATAACATCTTTCTTCACAGATCCAAGCCTTTCCATAATTTTATGAATACACCAAATCATCATTTCCTATACCATAGCAATATTCCAAACTTATATTGTCTAGTTATTTTAAATAGTCTAAAATATTGATTAATATGACTGACATATAGAGTCATTTCCCCATTTTTCTCTGTTGTTTATCTCTAATTTAGTTAACTTTGACTGAGATTATGACTTCTACCTCTGCATTATTCCCCTAATAAATTCTGACCCCTTTTCTTTGTGTGTGTCTCTCATTTCCTATCCATCCTCAGTCCTCTACTTTACTTCAACCCACTATCTTGACTTCTTATTCTTTAACCTACACCCCTACCAAAGATCCTTCCCTTATCCTCTCCCTACCTTCCTATTCCCTTAGTATTTTATTTCTTTCCAAATTTAGAAGACTTTCATTCATATGTGTGTATGTATTGTTCCATCTTTAACCCATTTATGATAAGAGCAAGGTTCTAGGACTGCCAGCCCTCCTTCCCTATCTAATTCCTTCATGTCAGTTCTTCCTCTCATACCTCATTTGTATACAGATAATTACTCTGTTTTACTGTTTTCTAGATGGTTTACTAATCAATCAATCAATTAATTAATTAATTTGTTTGTTTATTCATTTATTTTTAGTATCACATCATATTCAGCTCTATCCCAATTACTGGTTCAAGTTTAAAAAAATATTCATGGTAGTCTACATGCTTAGAAATATATGTTATCTCCCAGGGTTTCTGATGGGACCTAGAATTGGCCCTGACACTGAAAGGTATTACTGCCTTGCTCACTCTGGAAATAGTAGAAAAGAAAATAGTGGCAGCCAGTTCCAATCTCATTATATTCCTCAAACACTGATCTTCTTACTACACTCCCTCCTGTTGAATTAATGTGATCCCAAGCCTCTATGACCCTCTTGGAGAGCAAAGGGGTAGGAGGTTGAATGTCCACAAACATCAATCAGTGAGATATTATGGAAAACGTAAATGTGTATTTTAATTTGTGTACTGGGACACTAAAGTCTTCATAAAATAGATGAAAGCTATTTTATCTGTGTATTTTTCAGAGCTGATGAAAGGGAAGCACCCAGGGACATTTTCCTGACATTTAAACTGAGTACTTCACAATGAATTATCATCTTCTTGCCTTTTTAGTCTTTTTTGTGGTCATGCAGCTGATTATATTCATAAAAAAAGATGGAACATAATATGACTCTTGGGAAATTTTTCTAATGCTTAGGAATTCAAATATAAATCTGAAACTCTAATTACATTGTTTCGGTTAGTAGTGACAGATGACTAATTTCAGTTTGGGAACTTATAAAACATTAGAATTTGGTGTAAATACTGATCACCTTTGCAAATCAGAGAATCAATCACAATAACTCCATCAAACCATATGGTCCCATGTTGTATAAATCAGTGTGTTAATAGAGGTATAAGGATAATGAAACCTACTTCCTACTCATTACCCCCTCCCTTTGACTACCTTTTGAATATACAAATTGGGAAATTGTAAAGATGCTCAGGTCTAGAGAATCAAGATTATTCTCCAGAGACTAGGATTCATCACTGAGCTCTCAGGGAAAAAAGAAATTTTCAACCCAGTGATTGTTTTTTGTTCATTTTTATTATAAGAATAACTTTGTAGAGAGATGATCTGTCCTATTTTTTACATGTCTTTTTTGGCCTTCTTCAAGCTCCATACATTATTTTAAAAGGCCAACCATAAGCCATGTTTTCTGAAACTTTCCAGTTAAAATTATTTTTTTTGCCTTTATTGGACAATTTGGAACCTCTCTTCAACATGAAAAGAAAGTTTGATTTCTTATTTCAGGAGAGAAAATTACATTTTACCATTTAGTATCAACTTAAGCTTGTCAGTAGAGATTTGACACAGTTTTCCTTGCTGAGATTCAGAAATAGTAAGGCAAATATATTTTGTTTCTATGGTTTTTAATAATGTCTCCCTATAAAAGAAAAAAGTAATTATTTAAATTGTAACAGAAGGCATAGCAAGAAAAAATAATAATTGCAACTACCATTAGAGAATTTCAATCCTTTTTGGCAATTATAACTCTGGGGTGAAAATGGGGTGGGGGGTAGAAATAATTTTATATTTCAGATCTTGGATAAATCTGCATTTTCAAAATAGGTTTTGAAATAGATTTTTGAGAACATCAACTCTCATAGTAAATGTATATTAATTGGCTTTTGTCTGTGTTAAAGAGTGATGATGTCTGAGAAGCAGCATGAATAGTCAGAAAACTGGCCTTAAGGTCAGAAAGGCCTGGGTTCAAATTCTACATAGGATTCTGATATATACAGTCTATGGTATCACAATGAACTCTCTAAACCAACAAGTTATAAATGTTGTCAAACAACATTGTTGTTCTTTCCACCTCCAGGACTTTATATAAATTCTCTCACAATTCCATCCCCCTCACCCTTTCTCTACCCCTTCCTCAATTCTGAGGCGAATATAACATATACCATAAAGAACATTAATTTATCCATGATCTTAAAAACCATTGTCAGATACCAATGTTTTTAATGTAAATTACAAGGGGAGGAAAATTAAAAATTCACCACTGAGGAAAAAACATCCAATTATTTTGGCCTTCAAATATTTCTTACAACTCATACTCCTTTTTGTTTCTCCTGCGTTTTTATCTACTTCAAACCCACTTTTATTCACACTATCAGGCCAACAACAAAAATCATGATTTATTATACTATATAGATAAATAGGATAAATATACAGAGTTGAATAGTGGCCCTGTTTAACTGTTACTGAGCCAAATTTCTATAATAAATTCATTCACTCTAATGTACTTCTTAATAGCTTAACCAGAACTAATGAGTTGAAAGGATGCTGATGGTGCGTTAAATTCTGAGGCTTTACCTATTAGATATTTGTTATCTTTAAGAGGGACTCTCACATAATATTAGCTCAAAAGGTAGGAAACCTATAATGAATATGCAAACTGAGGGAAATTTTTTATTATATATTTACTGTCTGATTCAGCATTATTTATTCATGCAAAGTTCTCCTTGACCTTGGGGGCAATGGGATCTTTGGTAGGAGTTTTTCTTGAATAAATATTGCAGAATCAGGACTTGAATGAATTTATTTAGCATCTATCTGCAAAATATTTTGGCAACCTTCCAAAAAGAATAAGTTAACAAAAAATGTCCACCATTGAATCTAACGGTAAAAACATCTGTACTTTCTCTAGAAAATTGGAAGTTGGAAGAAAATGATCTATTAGAAGGGCCTATTGGTACTTCTTGTTTCAAATTCAAAGAACTGGGGACTCCTCATACTTACAGACTCTGAGGTTTCTTTGCCTTGATGAGTCAAGAAAAGGAGAATTCACCTACACCAGGCTGCAAAATGTAAAGAAATAACTTGGACCCAAATAATGAAAACATCTTGTGCAAAATCATATAAAGCAAGTAAAGAAGTAAGTTAAAATTTAAATCTTCTCATGTCTAACTAATATAATGTTTTAGCTCCATTGAGCCAAGCCAGACACTGTTTATTTGGAGGACACTCTTGGTCTCTTATTATATGAAGTAAACAGTCAATGTATGGCCTCTGGATATTTTCTCTGGCTGTCCCCCATTCCTGGAATATCTCTCCTCCTATGCTTCACCTGATGACCCTCCCCCCCAATTAAAGTCCAAATTAAAACCCCATTTACTGGAAATGTAATTTCTAATACCTTTCTGTTGTTAAACATTTTCTATTTATTCTAGTTCCTGTCTTTTGTTAACAATTTTCTATTTATCCTATATAAAGCTTGTTTTGTATGTATTTGTCTGCATGTTTGAATGCAATCATTTTTTTATATCAGGGGACTATATTTTTCATCTTTTTGTATCCCCAACTCTTAGCACCATGCCTGACCTATAGGATCATTTAATAAATATTGCTTGATTAATCTTTGCATATTTCAACATGACACTATACTTTATAAGCACACACTTTTAGACATATACATAGATACATATAGATATAGAAATAGACACAGACATATAGATATAGATATAACTACTTCTCAATTATTAGACTATCATTTTTACTGACAATGTTACTAAGACTTTCTGCTTTGACTCCTCATCAAGATATGGATGTGAGGCTAGATTTTCAAGTCTGTTTGTGCAGAACACTAGCTCTATAAAATTCTTCCAAGATAGAAAGATCTTTACTATGCTGTTCTATGATGAACTGTTGCATCTATATCCAAATTAGTTATGTTATTATAATGTCATCCAAACTAATTTCAGAGACTTACCAGTAGATAGGCTCTAGGATGCTTATCAATTTAATTATTTATGAAATTATCTGGTTACTTCTTTTGTTATAACACCTCTTAAACACCATTTATTAAGTTATACATGTGCTTTAAGTAATTCTTTTCTTTTTTTTCTTTTTGCTTTTTGGAGGGCAGTTGGAGTTAAGTGACTTACCCAAGGTCACACAGCTAGTTTGTGTGTGTGTGTGTGTGTGTGTGTGTGTGTGTGTGTGAAGTGTCTGAGGCCGGATTTGAACTCAGGTCCTCCTGACTCCAGGGCCAGTGTTCTATTCACTGCACCACCTAGCCACCCCTTAAGTAATTATTTTCAATGGAAGTGCCACCCAGACTTATGGAATTTGGGGGTATTGAAACATTCAAGTACATTATTTACTTGGCTATGCCTGAGAGCAAGCAGCATTCCTTTTCCCATCTTACCTCCTTCTGAAGGTTATAACAGTAACTTTAGCTTTGTTATAGAGCATAATAGTCATGGAATTTGAAGATCCCCTTGTATTGTCAAGCCAACAGGTACTTTAGTGTCAAGTTAAGTATTAATACCTAGAATTTTCGAATCCCACAGTGGGAAGGACTTGTTGACATAACAGAAAAGGGATGAATAGGGAGGAACTAATATCATATATAAGGAAGAGCACAAGCTGAAGAGTCAGAACTTCTTGGAGCAAGCAGCATGGAGGCTAAGGAGGAGAGAGGCCCAGGCTGGAGAAATTGATTTTGAGTTTTAGAATGGAGCTTATGATTGTGGAGTTTCTTCTGACAGCCAGCTGAAACTTCTGTTAAGACTTTTCTTCTGTGAACTTCTGCTGAGACTTTTATTCTGGGAATTTTTGCTGGGAGCTTCTGAGAACCAGGCTGAGGTGGGAGCAACTTCTACTGAGAGGAGCCAAAGACTTCCAAGGGCCAGCCAGAGCTGCTGACAACTGAGGAAGCATTACTGTGGTGTGCTACTTTGTAGGTTTGTTTGGAGTCTATGTTGATTGCACAGGCAGAAAGTGAATTGATGAGAATGCTGGGAATGCTATTGTGGCTTGGTTAAGCTTTGTCTTCCTGGGAACAGAAACTGTGAAGGACTTGAAGTAGATTAGACCCTGTGAGCTTCAATATGGAAGAGGAACTGCATGGAGAGCTGGACAAAAAACTGGGAACTGTCTACCTTTGAACTCAGGTGACAGTTGGTTAGAGTTGGACAGGAGATGGAACCATGGAAGCTGAAAGCCTGCCTTGAGTCAAGATGAAAAGATTTCTCCTTGGGTATTTAATGCTGACAGATGGCATTGTAACTGAATCCTGACTTAGGGGTGGATGGCCTTTAGCACTTTCAACTACCCCTCAAGAAGGTTCTTAGTAGTGACTGATGATATTATAACTTAATTGTGACCTTGGAGTAGATGGCCTCTTTGTTTTCCAATACCCCTTAAGAGGGTACTTAGTATTGACTGATGATATTGTAACTTAATTTAACCCCATGGTGTTAAGACTTTGACCTTTGTACTTTGAGTCAATTGAGGAGACAAGTCTCCTTAAGAGTGATTGAATTAAGCATTTACTAAATGAAACACTTACTAAATTAATCTTATCTTTTGTTTAAAACTATGTGACCACTTTAGTGAAAACTATGTGGCCATTTTAGTGATAAATTGTGAAGTTAATACATTCTGAATGCTGAACTTTGTTTTCTCTGAATAAATAGAGAGCTTTCTATACTGTGTAATCTAAGCTGTTCACAACAGCAGTCTTCTGGAAAGCTGTCCATGTTTGGCTTTACATAGGCATGGTATTTAAATAATCTATATTTAGATGGATGAATCAATTTTCTTTTTCCACATGCAACCTTCATGCAAGTCAGGAGCTAGGTAGACTGAATGCCAAAATGTCTCCCTTCAGGTAACAAAACAAAACAAAAATGATAAATAAACCTATGAAGAACTTGAAATATACCTAGTTCAACCCTCTAACAATCCAGTTGAATAAAACTTTATTTTGAAAGAGCAGCTCAGCAAAAAAGGGGGTGGGGGTTATAATAAATGAATGAATGACCTCCATTGTAAAACAATTTTAAATGCTACATATAAAGCAAAAGCTTCAGAGATATTTTCACCTCAATACTCAAATATAGATTTCTCATGATTTTAGATTAATATAGTGGGAATGAATTTTGTTCGTTTTTTAAAGCCTGTGCAGTGACCTACACAATGCTGATGACCTTCCCTCTAGCAGGGGTGTTTCAGTACTGAGAAAATGAAGACTCCTCACCTAGAGAAGACAACTGGCCCTAAATCATTGCCTGACAACAGTAATTCTAGGAATCATTCTGTTTAGCAGCTAGGGTTTCAGGACAAAGCTACTGTTTCAGGGGGAAAAATAACCAAGAAACAGCACGTGGGAAGAATGGGAAGAGTGGAAATAGTGGGAAGAGTGCCTGGCTTGAAGTCTGAAGATATCAGTAATTAATTCTCAGCAACCCAAGTCAAGAAGTTTACTATTTAAAAGGGAGAGAACAGCATGCTCACAAAAGTATGTGGCAAAAATATAGGATATGACAGATACAAAAACAAAAGTAAGATTAGGAAAAAGAATAGCATTCCAAGACGATTTTGAGGAGGAAGAAATAATTTTAACTAGAGTATCTTGGAAGACTTCATGGAGCAGAGGCAACTGAACTGGATGTAAAAAGTTTTTTTTTCAAATGTATTCCATAAGGAAAGATGAGGACAGAACATGGACCAGGAGCATGTGGTAGTGTGTGGACAAAGGACAGTAAAATTTACAATCTTTACAGAGATAACAATGTAGTTAGTTGACTTGTCTAAGGTCATCTTGGTAGAAAGTGGCAATTTATAATATTGAGTATCATATAATACATGTAAAGGAATTATGTAAAGTGAAGGGGTAAATGTAAGCTTATTTCAAATTCTTAAAGGCTTCAAAAGAAGCAATCTTAAAAGATAATGATTTCTTAAGCAGAAGAGTGGTGTAATACCATTGTATTAAATCATTTATATTGGTCACTAGGTATTGGATAGATTGGGGAAGAGAGAAACTGGAGTCAGCAAAAGCAGTTTTCAAGCTATTAAAATTTTCTATTATACTCAAAATATTGTGAGAACCTGAAAAAGGGTGATGTCAAGGCAGTGTTTTAAAAAGAAAGGGGGTGGTTAGGCACATTAAAATTGGATAAATTCTTTGAAGAGGGAGGAAAAAATGAGGAAATAAAGGAATAAAGATGATTTACAAATTGTTATGAGTGACTAGGATAATTGTGGAGGCATCAAAAGAAATAGGAAAGTTGAGAAGAAAGGGATGCTTTATCAGGATAATTAGTTCAGTTTGGGGCACATTGATTTTTAGATATCCAGCTACATATTCCCAGAGGGCAGTTTTTTGTGTGTATTCCTAAAGACCTGCACTTTAGAAAAAATTACTTCATCTTCAGTTTGGAAAGATGTGATGTAGTAAAATAATCAGAAACTACCAGACAACAAATGTCTAGGACATTACTTGTGATGGTGTCTATGTTACACCCTTTGGGGTTCCATAATTTATTAACTTTTAGTCAGACCAATGTTACAAGAAAAAAATTAAGAATATAGACAGATTTTTGTAGACCAGAAGATTTTTTTTATGTTGGGGGTCTATAAAATTGTTTGTTTTGTTGTATTTTATTTTAATTTTTAGCTTTTCATTTTTCTGTACCATTTTTCAATATAGTCATTTTCTAAATAATCCCATGCACTCATTTTAGTTATTTAAAGACAATATTGTGAGATATCCATAGCCTTCGTCAGACTGACAAAGCCTCCCTGATAAAAAAATAGTTATGAAACAAATCCTTTTTTCTAGATCAGGGGTGGAGAACCTGTTACCTTGAAGCCACATATGGATCTCTAGATCCTCCAGTGTGGCCCTTCACTTGAGTCCAAACTTCACAGAACAAATCCCTTAATAAAAGGATTTCTTGTCTCTGATAAAGGCCTCATTTCTAAAATATATTGAGAATTGAGTCAAACTTGTAAAAATACAAATCATTACCAATTGATAAATGATTGAAAAATATGAATAGGCAGTTTTCAGAAGTAGAAATTAAAGATTTCTACAATCATATCAAAAAATTATAAACCACTCTTGATTAGAGAAATGCACATTAAAATAATTCTGATGTACCACATCACATCTATCAGATTGGCTAATGTGACAAAACAGGAAAATTATAAATATTAGAGAAGATCCAACCATTCTGGAGAGCAATTTGGAACTATGCAAAAAGGGCTATAAAACTGTGCATATCCTTTGATCCAGCAATACCACTTCTAGACATGTATCCCAAAGAGATCATAAAAATGGGAAAAGGATCCACTTGTGCAAAAATATTTAAAGCAGCTCTTTGTGGTGGTAAAGAATTGGAAATTGAGAGGATGCCCATCAGTTGGTGGACGGATGCACAAGCTGTAGTATATAACTCTAACATAATACTATCATTTCATAAGAAATGATGAGCAGATGGATTTCAGGAAAACCTAGAAAGACTTGCATAAACTGATGCTGAGTGAAGTGAGAATAATCTCCTAGGAAAACACAGTACTCAATAACAGCAACATTGTGTAGTAATGAACTTTCATAGACTTTGCTTCTCTCAGCAATGCAATGATCTTAGATAATTCCCAAAGAATAATGATGGAAAATGTCAATTACATGCACAGAAAGAGCTATGGAGTCTGAATGCAGATTGAAGCATGATATTTTTTCTTTCTCATCACTTTTTCCTTTGGTTATGATTCTTCTTTACAACATGACTAAAGTGGAAATGTATTTGATATGATTGTACATGTATACCCTATATCAGATTTCATGCTGTTTTAGGGAGGGGAAGGGGAAATTGTGAAAAATTTAGAACTCAAAATCTTATAAAAGTGAATGTTAGAAGCCAATAATTAATTAATTAATTTCAAAATAATATTTTAAAAATTCTGTTCCGTAAACTTGGATTCAGTCAAAAGACCACACCAAAGGACCTCAAAGACCACCAGTAGCCTCAAGGTTGCAGGTTCCACACCCCTGAACTAGTCTATATTAACCTATCCCCTCAAACCAGGAGCACACTTTGCTACAATTACATACAGAATCCACTAGGAATTTGGAATAAATTTAGAGTGACATATACCAAGGAAGTAAGTCATAGTTCCTGGAAGTCCCTTAATGGAGCTCTTATTAATTTCCTTAGATGTAGTATAGTTTTGTCCTAGGATTCTTGGAGAGTCCTCAAGCTGCCTTTCATTGTTGGATTTAGTTTATCTCCAACTTCTATCAGAAGTTATTTTGGGGACACTTCTAGAATTCTGAGGGGAGTCAGAAACCTTTCAAACTTTCAATGTTCAACAGATCTTTGGTCAATGAGGTGGTGAGTCAGTGGCTCTTCTGCTTATTCCACAAGTGATTCCCTATCATTTTCTTAGCTAGAGTTGCTCACTTCTCTAGTCTGACCAGAAATATGGATAATGGAATTATCTGATTTGCAATTGGTTTGCTATTTTATATAAGCCCCAAAAGAGAAAACTGTATCTTTTCTATGAATCCCAATGCATTTCTTGTGTAGCTGTCTTTCAACCAAGTGCTTTTAATCCTTTGAAAATAATTAAGAACTTCAAAACTTAGAATAATGACTTTGATTAATAGGCTTTTTCTCACATGAGTAAGATAATCATTTTAAGTGGAGTTGGATGATGGATTGATGTAATAATTTTGCAAGCCCAAATGACAAGGGTAAAAGGGAAATGGAGAAGAAGGATCCTTCCACATGGGCAGTCCTGGCTTGTTCTTCTCTATTCTCCCTAGTCCTTTAGGACACAATATTCTTTTATACTTAGAATTAAACAAGGCTGATAATTAGCAGAATTTGCTGAGAGTTTCTAAATTGAACAATCTCATCCAGGTGCTCTTAAAAAAAATCTAAAAGGCAATGCTACTAAAATTCTTTTCTGCTTTTTGAACAAGTACAATGCATGAAAATAAAATAACTCAGATTTTTGGATATCAGACTGAGAAAGGATTTCATGATTCTAGTTGTCATGATATCTGAAACTGGAGAAAATTTGAAGAAAAGGAATTTCTTGAAGGAGACACTGTCCTGAGATGAGTAATGGCCTTAACAAAGGGGAACAGCTTCAGCAAGAAAAAATAACTTTTTGGTACTGAATCATTAAAGCTATGATCCAGGGAAAAATTTTAAGGGTTTTCCCTTTCCCTGCTTATTCTGGGATCACAAAGACCATACTCAGAAGAAAAAAAGTTTAAATTTATTTGATTTTTAATGTTTCTAATCTAAAGACAATGTTATACCCAAGTGAGAAGTGATATATTTGTGTGTATGTGTGTGTGTGTATGTGTGTTTGTAGTGATGGTGGCTGTGGTGTAGGGAGATTTTGGGTTGGTGTATTGCTGCTACTTAGAAATGTATAAAGATTCATAGCAAACCAACATAGCATTGCTTGATGATAAATGCCTCCAGGGATCCACAAGAAACTGAACTAGAAGGCCCAAGGGAGCAACTCTTGCTGACACTTGCAAAAAGCAATGGATAACACCTGTGGAGTAATGGCTATGGACACCTGCTAGGAGTAAGAGGAACCAACAAAGGGAGAAGAACCTGTATATTCAGGACCCTGTGGCAGGGTACTTACATAGAACTCCAGGAGAAAATTGCTCCTAAGAGTGTTTCTCTTTTCTTCCCAAGGATTCTATTTTAGGTCCTAGTTTATTTCTTGAGTCTTTCAATAACTTTCCTTCTTTAATGTTGTAAATTGCACTTCTTTCCAGAAGACAGGTGATCTCAATTTACATAGAGGTGGGTAACTAGTATAAGTTTCTTCAAGTTTCCCTGACAGGATTCATGAGACAATAAAGTAAAAAAAAGTCCTGAGATACATAATTAGGATACTTCGTGGCATGATCTTCATGACTTGATAATAATTTTCATTACTATCAAAGTGAAAGACAGCCTCATGTTTAGGACAGAGATGAGGCTACAAGTCAAGAAACTGAAGTCCTTATTCTGATATGCTGACTGATTGACGCTGGGCCAGAGTTGTATGCTAACTCTCACCTTACTCTCTAAGATTATATACTTAGAGTTGAGTTATCAATACACATCTGTAGAAGGAATTAAACACACTGGGAGTTTCCAACACCTAAAACTTGCTATTCTAAATATGATTTTCCCATGTCATATTTTCAAAACTTGTAGGAAACAATTTTGTTTGTTCCACCCAGCCTAATGTCAAGTTCCACCACAGTCTCTTCTTTTAAAACTAGACATTTTAAAAATGAACCATCTGGTTTAACAATATAGGTAGATCGTCATTAATACAAATGATGAATCCTACAGATAAGCCAAGTATATACAAAAATTCACTGCTTGAAGTTATTATGTGAAAAAAATAGTTATTGCTTCCAGCCCAGTGGAAATAGGTAGAACAAATTTTAATAATGGCACTATTTCACAGGATTCATTATTCACATTAATCTACTCATCTATGCTTAAGCTGTATTTATCTTAAAGTGGAAAAAGAAAAGCACAGAGTTGTTTCCTGAAAGACAATGGATGTGTTTAGTTCAAGACAAATTTTCCAGAACTTAAAGGGTAGAGTCAGATAGATATCCTTTTTGTCTTACATTGCTTTTTGTTTACAGAAAGCCACCAAAGCATAGTATTTTCAAATGTAATTAGAATTGTGATGTCTGTTTTAACTTGAAGTCAAAGTATAAATCCGGGTTACCTGAAATAAATTAAGAGTTGAGTGGGAGATTCCAAAATGTGATGCGCCTATTATCTTCACTGTTCCAGTTTTCTGAACTGTGAAATCAATCTCTTTCAATTAATAGGTTCTCTGTGAACAGAGTGACAAGTCTTCATCCTTATCTTAACATCAGCCTTATTCTAAGAGAAATATCTTTTTTACCAGGTGAGGAGGCCTCCTTGAAGCTCTAAGAGAACCTGGTATATTGGAATGGTGGTCACATAAGTTCCCCAAAATTCTAGAGGTGGGTTTTTGGTGATGTATTTTGCATATTAAAAGCCATCACAGATTCTGTTTTAGTTTTCCTTTAGGTTCCTCATGTAGAATGTAAGGAAATCAGCTTAGTGATATTAGGGCTCTTTCACTATAGGAATAGACCACCGACCTAACTATAAGGAACCTTAAATTCTATCTAATACAACTATCAGTTTTACAGATGATGAACCTGAAGTCCAGAGCAATTGTGTGAATACTTGCCCAAGATCTCTGAGGTACTATGTAACAGAGAGGCAGGGTTTCAAGCCACATCTTTTGACTCCAAAGCTGGTGCTCTGTCCATTGTACATACCATCTTTTTGGTTTGGGAAATGTAGTTCAATTAGGGAATCTTCAAGAGAAACAATTCAAAATTAGTTCAAGTCAGCAAACATTTACTAAATGACTTTTAAATGCACAACTGTATTTAAACTTGTAACTTGAAGAAATTTACTTTCTGGAGGGTTGCTAGATGGAGGTAAAGGCATAACAATTCAGTTGAATCAACCTAATGATAAAAGTAGAAATCTAACCAGAGAGGAAATAGTTATAGCTGGGGGGTGTAGTGGGGAAAAGAGTAATATGAGGATCAGAGAAGGTTTCATGGAGAATATATCTAACCTAGATCTTACAGCAAAGATATTCTAGGGAGATAAGAGGCTAGACCATTACAAGCCTCCAGTGCAGCAACCTCAAAGACAGAAAGCAAGGAAAGAGTAGGATAATATTATTTAATAGGTATTTGGGGTTCTCTGAAGGTTCTAAACCAAAAAAAAATTGGAACAATCAAAGAAATGCCTTAGGAAAATTACCTTGATAGTAGCTTTCAGGATGGGTTGAAGTGATTTAAATTTGTCATTTAGTTTAGTTAAATTTGTCAGCAAAATATCATTGAAATCCCAAAATGTCCAAAATGCCTACAGTGCTCAGTCACTAAAGTCAAGAGAAATATATGCTCTAATCTTCAGAGGCAACAAGGTAAAAGTACTAAAGTATCAACACCAAGAATTCTTTCCTAGAAATCATATTATTTCACTTTCCTAACCATCTGCAGAACTGTCAGCTATTCGAGAGCAACAATGGGAACATCTGCTAGAATTTTCTTAGTGCAGCACATAGCTACACAGAAAATGATTGAATTCCATTCTGCATCCCAACCACAAAGCACTCCTCTTTCCTGACAGTGCTAGTGGTAACAATAATGAAACATAAATATCTCCACTGGATCCTCCCCAGATGTCAGTGAAGAAACTTTTATGGGCACCAGAAAAAATATGGAATAAATAGTATAGAAAGAACATGAAAACAGTCCCTGGTGGTGAGGATGATGCACCTGGAATTTGTCTACTCTGTCACCATTTTGTAGAGGAGTGTAGTGAATGGAACAGTCATTGAAGAAAGGTAGGAAATAGAAATTGGTGCACCCTACACCTACATCAAGGGCTCTTAAACAAGAATATATGAATTTATTTTATTTTATGATTTTTAAACACATTTCAAAATAATATATTTCCCTTAGAATCCTATTTATTTTATTTTATATCTTTTTCAATTTAATTTTTATTTTTTGAAAAACCAGGCATTTCATAACAGTGCAATTAAAAACATTGTACATAAAACTGCAAATCTACTATGTAAAACTTGCTTTTCTTTTCAAATATTCAACAAAATCACCATGTTATGTTTTTTCTTTTTTTCTTCTCTTCCCCCCAACCCTAGCAATGGCTACTATTAGATGCAAATAAGTGTATATGTGTAAAATTATTTAAAAACATTATTCTGAGAAATAGTCCTTATGTTTTACTAGACTGCCAGAAACAGTTTATGATTTAAAAAAATGGTGAAGAACTTAATCCTATTTTCCTGACTCTCTATTTTCAGAAAGTTGCTATTTATGGATCCTGATTTTCTCAGAATGGACCTACTTATTATGACTGTTTCCTGAATAGAACCCTTATCATTCAAACTGCCAGTACCCTCTCCCATTAGGAGCTAGGACACAGCTGATCTGCAACACTTGTTTCACCTCAACAAAATATAATTTTCATCCTCATCTTCCCTTTGATAGATTATCAGTAAAAGATTAAAGCAACAGAAAAGCAATTTTAATTTCTCTGTATTGAAAAGGCCATGGAAGAGAAGACAAACATGATTTAGCTAAAACATTCCCACCATGTTCATGTTCTTTCTATATTATTTATTCCATATTTTTTCTGGTGCCCATAAAAGTTTCTTCACTGACGTCTGGAGAGGATCCAGTGGAGATATTTGTGTTTCATAATTGTTACCACTAGCACTGTCAGGAAAGAGGAGTGCTTTGTGGTTGGGATGCAGAATGGAATTCAATCATTTTCTGTGTAGCCATGTGTTACACTAAGAAGATTCTAGCAGATGTTCCCATTGTTGCTGGGAACAGCTGGAGTGAAAAGTGACTGGATTTAAAGAAAGCAGTTCACATTTGGTGACTCTGTAGATGTGTTTAAGGGATAAATCTGGTTGCTTTGTGAAGATGGTAGGGACAAATTTCTTCAATAAAAACAGTTGGCATTATGTTGAGAGCCAATGCAATGTCAAAAACAAAGAGCTTGTTTGAGAACAAGAGGCATAATTTAATAACATTGTCCAGATAATTTAAGTTTGGGGCTTCTTTCCCTGTATTGTCATCATGATATTTGGAAATGTTCACAGGAGTGTATCCACTTAGTTTCTCCAATTGTTTTTGTCCCTGTGCCCCTAAACAGTGTCTACAAACTAATATGCTGTGATTATAGATTGGAATTGGTCCCATTATTCTGGAATATAATCTGGAATTATGGAAGAAAGTACCTAAAATGCAGGTTATATTCAAAAGATGTCAAAGATAGAAAGAAACATCGTATATACTTCAGAATGTTCACAGTAGAAATTTTGTAGTAAGAAAGAGATAGAAACAAAGTAGATGTCAATCAACAAGGAATGGGCTAAATAAATTGCGGTAGTGGTATATTGCCTCCTCATAGTAAATAATAAATAAGAATATATGGAAATACACAAAACATATGAACGTAAGAACATAACTAACAAAAACAAGAACACAGCATAAATAAAAACTACAACATAAATAGAAACTCCACCAACCAGCAAAAATAGAAAAATAGCATTATAAAATATAGTGACCAAATGTGTCCCTAAAGGAAAATTATGAAAATTCACCTCCCTTCTTTACAAAATTGAGATATTAAGGAAATAAAATCCAGCATGTTATCAGACTTAGTTAATGTATTTATTATTTTGCTAAAGCCCCCAAGGCAAGTCAACAAACATAGGTAGTGTACCTACTATGTGGCAGATACTGTTCTAAACACTGGAAAAAGCAAAGAAAGAAAGAAAAAAATGTCCCTTACTTTAAAGGTATTAAGGATCTAATGAAAAACAAAATATTTATGTATTTTAGCTTTTCTTTTCCTTATTTTTAATGTCACATTTTAAGGGATAAATTCCTAGATTGTAGTAGAACATATTGAAAAATGAAAGTGATGTAAAAACAAAAGATATTCAAAGGAAAATTAATGTGTGTTTTAGAATCATGGGAAGAAACAAAGATGAGAACTATTAGATCAAGAATAGCACTAATAATCAGAATTGTACCAGTGTAGCTAATGCCTAGTTTCAGACACCTAAAGAAATCATCATTAATAGTAGCACTATTCATGCATAACTGGTACAGAAGATTAATAATCTCATGATGAGGAAAAAGGAAAGTTTGTTACCTGCTTATGAGGATAATCCATAGACTATTCTGAGCATGCAATTTTAATGTATTGGTAATGGATTCCATATGCCATTTCCATGTGTTGCTGGTTGCCTTTTTTATCTGCCTCTTCAACTCCATATTCCCTCATGAACCTTCCTCATTGAAAAACCCAAATTACTGCCATGTTTCTCATTTCTCTATGTATTTGAGGAATAAGGCCTTTATCAGAGAAATTTACTTTATTTTTTTGAAGTGACAATTTCTAACTACATTTCCCTCCATCCTATTCCCCTTTTGTTTATTCTACTCTCTTCTTTCACCTTGTCCCTTTTCCAAAGCATTTTGCTTCTAACTACTGTCTCTCCCAATCTATCTTCACTTCCGTCACAGCCCCTTCTCTTATCTCCTTCCCTTCCTACTTTCCTGTAGTCCAAGACAGACTTCTATACCCAACTAAGTGTGTATGCTCTTCCCTCTTTCACCAATTCTGATGACAGTAAGGTTCAAGTGTTCCCTGCCACCTGTCTCATCTTCCCCTCCACTGTCAAAGAATTGTCTTGCTTCTTCTATGAGAGATAGATAATTTGCTTCATTCTACCTCTGCCTTTCTCACAATACATTCCTCTCACAACCCTTAATTTAACTTTATAAATGATATCATCCCTCCATATTCATCTTATACTTGTGCCCTCCATCTGTGTATATTTGAAAGTCATTTTTATTTTTTCAACTCTTATCTTTTCAGTAAGAATGTTTGGAAACTCTCTATGTCATTGAATGCCCATGTTCCCCCTGAAGAATTATACTGTTTTTCTGGGTAGGTGGTTCTTGGTTGAAATCCTAGCTTCTTTGCCCTCTGGAATATTGTATTTCAAGCTCTCCAGTTCTTTCATATAGAAGCTGTTAGATTGTGTATTGTTCTTACTGTATATCAACAATACTTGTTTCTTTCTAGCTGCTTGTAGTATTTTCTCCTTGACCTAGGACCTCTGGAATTTGGCTATAATATTCCTGGGAGTTTTCATTTGGGAATCTCTTTCAGGAGGTGATCAGTGGATTCTTCCGATTTCTATCTTATCCTCTAGTTCCAGAATTTCAGAGTAATTTCCCATGATAATTTCTTAAAACACGATGTCTAGGCTCTTTTATTGATCATAGTTTTTATAGTCTAACAATTTTTAAACTACCTCTCTGGGACCAATTTCCCAGGTCAATTGTTTTTCAGTAGTATATTTCGCATTGTCTCTTGTTTTTAATTCTTTAATTTTGTTTTATTGTTTCTTAATTTCTCATAAAGTCATTAGGTTTCTTTTGCTCCATTCTAATTTTTAAGAATTTTTTTTCAGTGAACTTTTATGCCTCTTTTTCCATTTGAGTATTCGGTTTTTAGGCGAATTGTTTTTGTTGTTTATTTTTTGTGGAGTTTTTATCTTCAGGGAACTTTCTATATCTTTTTTTTCCATTTGGCAGTTTTGGGTTCTCAAGTTTTTCTTCTCTTTACTGGATTTTTGTACCTCTTTTACCATTTGGCCTCATCTGTTTTTTAAGGTCTTATTTTCTTCAGTGTTTTGCTGTGCCTCTTTTACCAAGCTATTGACTTTTTTCATGATTTTCTTACATAGCTCTAATTTCTTTCCCCATTATTTTCTTTACCTCTTTTACTTAGTTTTTAAAATCCTTTTTGAGATCTTTCATGACCTGAGACCACTTCTATTTTTCCTGAAGGCTTTGATGTCAGAGTGTTTCTTTAATTATCTTTTGAGTGTTTCTGTTTTGATCTTCATTGTCATCATACTAACTTTTCTTTGGTCAGAATATTTTTTTGTTGTTTGCTCATTTTTCCAGTGTCTTTCTTGAATTTTATTTAGCTCTTTGGTAAAATAGTACTCTGCTTCCAGGGTAGGGAGCACACTGTCCCAGGTTTCGGTTTGTGCAGCTGTTTTCAGAAATATGTATAGGAAACTGCAAGTTTTCAGTTCTTCCAAAGTGGTAAGATTTAAAGAGTAGTGTGTTAACTCATAGTCTATGCTTTGGCCTATGACCAACCACAAGCATTTTTTCTACTCTGGAAAGGTGACTGAGAGTCCCCTGTTTAACTGTGACTGCAAACTCTCGTGTGCTATTTCTCCTCCTTGCCCTGAGACTGCCACCCAGGACTAGGACCCAGATCTGATTATGGATAAAACAAGATTATGGATAAAACAAAACTGAGTCTTGTTCCCTCAGTGCCAAAAATGAGACTCTTGTATTCTCCTTCTGTCAGTTTTTTGACCCCCTTACCTTATGTGGTCTGAGAGTTCTATAAGTCAGAACCACTACTGCTGATTCAGTGACTCCAAAGGACTGCTCCTGGTTTGCTGGGTCTTGGGAGGCAGGAGAAACTGGATTTACCTCCTTGTTCTCAGTACATATTAACTGTGTGATCCTGGTGAATGAATCACTTAACATTTCTTAGTTATGAAGGAACAAACAGGTATCAAGTCTCTTCTCTATGTCAGGCAATATGCTAATCATTTAACAAATATTATCTCATTTGATACAATAACCTTGTGAAAGTTCTATGTTATCAAAGATTCTCCAATCTGCATCAGTAAAGAGAATCTCCATACTAAATGTTCTTCATAATGATGAAATCATAGGTATAGGACTATTCCCACATCATCCTCACCCCAACTTCCAAATAGTCAATACAAATGGGTACTATTAATTTTACAGATATTATCCAATCTATATACATTCTCCAAGTGGTTGTAAGTATTTTAAATTGGAATTTCTTTCTGTACTTGCTAAGCAAGAACTATGCAGCTATTTCCATAGTGAATTTGTTTCCATTATATCACATTCACCCTATTATCAATCAGAACAGAGAATTATTTCCTAAATCATAGAACTCATTTGAATAAGAGTGGTCAAGCATGCAGCAGCAGTCCAGAAAAATGAGCAAAGCACAAGGCTTACTGTAGTTAGAATGTTCTGGAATACAAAAGGCTCACCAAACAGGAACAAAGAAGTGGGAGAGAAATAGTATCATGAATTCAATATATTACACTGGGATCATGAGTCAGAATGTGTCAGAGCCCACACAAAGGAAAAACTGTACTTAGAGAAAGGCATAATGAAAACAATGGTCAGATACTGCCTTTAGCAGCCTATCTGAAGTACATCAATGGAATTTGGTCTCAGCTTCCACTTCCAGGGAAGAGACCAGGGTGCAGAAATAGGAGCTAAGCATTCTTAAGTGCTTAGAAAAAGTCTTAGTGAGACAATGATTGTGGATGGTCAAGGATGCAACAATGGTAAAGAGAGACAGAGAGAGAGAGAGAGAGAGAGAGAGAGAGAGAGAGAGAGAGAGAGAGAGAGAGAGAGAGAGAGAGAGAGAGAGAGAGAGAGAGAGAGAGAGAGAGAGAGAGAGAGAGAGAGAGAGAGAGAGAGAGAGAGAGAGAGAGAGAGAGAGAGAGAGAGAGAGAGAGAGAGAGAGAGAGAGAGAGAGAGAGAGAGAGAGAGAGA
>CM053594.1:246409466-246431393 GCA_028646575.1 Pseudocheirus occidentalis
CCCCCCCCCCGGGGTCAAGGAGTTCAGGGAGTCCAGGAATCCCAATAACCTGAGTCCCTGGAAAGCAGTCTGGAATAAATTCAAGCATTCTTTAAGTCAAGGTGGCAAAGATTTATTGTTAGGCTATACATAGGGCAAGAATTCTTTGGGAACCTGCAACCGTACAGGGATACAGTTAAAGGTTATATACGATATTCTATAGTATAACAAATGCCAAATATGCTAAATAGGTGAGTCATTTCGGAACTGGATGTGATTTACAAACTGGAGTTCAAGCACAGGCACACAAGCACCCCATCAAAATCAGAAGAAATATGATTTTGAAACAAGAAACACTAAATTAAATATTGCAGAAAAATAAGAAAGCACAGAATCCTCCCAGAAACACCCACAACCACGTGTTGACCCATGATTTCCTTCAGATCACAGAATGAACAGAGTAACACATGAGGGCTCAAGCGCATATACAAGAAATTATACAAAGCTGGAAACACACACTCCTTTGACCATGTGCCCTCTAGATACTTTTTTTGTTTATTTGTTTCTAATAGGTATTGCTTGTTCAACCACAAAGTCACTGATATCATCTGTTTATCATGATAATGTGGTGGCTTTTGGTATTGCTATTTTGTGCTACTAGGTTAATGGGCCCCAAAGTTAGGTTTATCTTTGAAGGTATCAATCAATTGTTGATCATCTACTTAACCATACTATCTGTTGCCATCTGCTGGTATTTCCTGTGGGATCATTTTTTGGCAGTATTGTGTTGCTCTCTGCTACCACCTGGTATCCTAATTCCGAATTGCAGATTTCTTGTGGCTATTTCTATTCCTGTACCTTGCAAAGATTTAGAATATTGCCTAGGGGTTATCTTAGTCTTTCCTGATTTAAACCCTAAAGTCACAGCAATCCTAACAACCACCCAGTAGAAGCCCTTAGGCTTAGGTCAAATCTAACTGTTTAACATTTTTTACTCTATGAGAGCTAAAACTTTACTTCAGTCCTTTATATTACTGATTTAGAGTGATAAAATCCCTTCCAATTACTTTCCCACTGTCATGATGTCAATTGCAGTCAATGAAAATCATCCTACCAGGAGCTTCTGTTATCAGCACTGGAGTGTCACAAAATAAGCCCTACTTTCTGTCCTACATTTCTGCTAGCAACAAAAGAAACTGCATGATGTCTATGCACCATCTTGCCTATTACTTAAGACTAACCTTGTGTATAATCTTGGAGCAGAAAAATATACAGTTTTATAACCTACTGTCTGATTTTATATCTATTATCTTTTTGTGAATTATCATTTGCTTCTCTAGTTCCTAATTCTTGTACTGCCGTGATTTCTGATTTCTTGACCTGCAAGCCTTTTTTTTCTTATTGGTTAAGGAACAAAAATGTTCACACCCTAGTCACCAATACCTAGATGACTTACTCATTCCGAAATCACAAATGGTGTTTACAAACTCTGAGTTTAGTGAATTTGGTATCACCTTACTTCTTATCCTAAATAGACACCCTACTTTCCCAGACATGCAAGATTCTAACAACAGTTACAGCAATGCTTTCCTGCCCTGTGAAATATTTTACAATAATTATACCTATAAAGACACTGATCAGACTAGTATTTCTTTAAGTCCATACATGTTTTAGTGCAAACTGTATTTGTGCACTAGATTAATTTATACTTAAATCACTATGGTGCCTTTTGAAAGCTGTTCAGGAAAGCCTTTTGAGATTAATCTCTTCAAAAATCCAAAATTGCATTTTCTTAAAAGGAATCCCTAGATGTTTCAATTTAATTAGAAATGTTTAACTCATAGCTTGAGCCTGTTTTCTCAAAACTATATAAGAAAAATTTTACCAAAGTACTAAAGTTTGCTCTATACCTTCTTCAATCACCATTGCTTACAACAGATGTCAAGATTCAGTGTGATAATGGTGTGAAAATTTTACTGGGCAGGCAAACACCCACCTAAGCTTCTTCTGTCTAAATGAAAGCTCAAAATTAGCTAGAATGTTCAAAGGTGGCAACTCCCCAACTACTTGGACATTTGGTACTTGGACTCATTATCATCTTCCCAGTGCATTATCTCCTCCAAACTAGCTCTACTTATAACACTGTCAAGTCAAGTCTATGGTATGTAATAAATACTTACCATATGACAGACTCTGCTCTAAATAGAGAAATAAAAGGAAATACAAAAATGATTCAGGCTCTTTGGGGTTTTACTATCTAATTGGGGTATGACATGTAAACACATATATACAAAGAAGATAAATTTGGAGATAAACTTAATGAGAAATCATTAGCATATAGGTGAATCAAGAAAAACATTACAAGCCTTGAAGAAAGCCTGGAGAAGACAAGGAGGAGAAAATTCAAGTCCTAGGGATCAGCAAGTGAAAGTAGAATTGAGAGATGAAGTGCATTGTGGGAAGAGAATGTCATTGAATTATAGATATATGGAGGGGAGCAAAATTTAAGAAGACTAGACAAGCAGAACTGGAATAAATAATAAAAGGCTTTAAAATAAATATGTGGGTATTATATTTGATTCTGGATGCAATAGATATCCACTAGAGTTTTTGGAATGAGGGGGAAGTGGTGAAATGGTTACACTTACTCTTTACAAAGATCAATTTGATAAATGAGTGGATGATAATTTAAGGAGAGAGAGTTTTAAAGAAGGGAAACTAATCAGGGGGCAATTAACATAACATAGTCATGATATGATGAGGACATACAGTTTCAGTTAATAAATTTCAATCACAATTAACTAAAAAAATTTAGACTCTTCACTAAGAGGTCACTCTTTTCTTCTGCTCCTTATCTTATGTCACCCAAAAGTCATCTACAATCCCCTTCTCCACCTGTTTTACATTAAAATGCAGGCATTATCCTTGCCAAGTCTGACCACTGTACATGCACAAGTAATACTATTACATCCTCTTTTCTGTAAAAGATGGGCTTCTCTATCAATTCCAGTTTCTCACATGTTCAATCTCTTCCTGTCTACTGGGTTTCCCTACTACATATAAATATGTCCAAATCTTTCCCAAATCTCAAAACAAACAACAAAAAAATAAAACAAAATGAAAACACCCAAAAGCAGTTGCTCCATCTACTCCCAATAACAATTGTCCCATATATCTACTGCTTTTTGGGGCTAAACTCCTTGTGAAAGCTATATAAAATCTGTAGCCCAACTTTCTTCCCTCTCAGTTTCTTTCATAATTCTATATTGTATCACTTCCAACGCATATATTAAATAGAAACTGCCCTCATAAAATCTTTATTAAAAACAATTTAATTTCCAAGTCTAATTGCCTTTTCTGAATCTGTATCCTTGATCTCTCTGCAATAGATCACTCTTGTCTCTCAGATAGTCTCTTCTTTATAGGTTTTTCAAGACAGTTATTTCCTTGTTCTTGTCCTTCCTACCTGAACATATTTTTTCAGTTTCCTTTGCTGGATCTTTATCCAGGCCACACTTGCAAAGCATTAGTGTGCCACTGGGCTCTATCCTAGACCCTCTTCTTTTATTCTGCTACAGTATTTCACTTGGTAGTCTCGTCAGTTCTCATGGATTCAAGTATCATTTTTATTTTAATGCTGATGATTCTCAAATATGCTTATCAACCCCTATATTCTCTTCTAGCCTCCTGACTTTCATTTCCAAGATAGACAAACATGCTTTTATGTTCTGAGGACAACATATCCATTGTGAAATTATATAATTGTGGAATTGTATAACTATTGATCAGTGGCACATAATAGATTCTGAGAAAGGAGAAACTATAAGTGGAGGCTTAGAATCAAATCTGAATCAGTAAATTCTCAATAGTTATATATGTAACAAAACAATTTAGGCCAGAATTGGGACTAAGAAATAGAAAACCTTTTCTGTGAAACCATAGAGACCTTCACAGTTCCTGAGCACACCTCAACAGTGGACTTAATTTCGTAATCATCAGGATGCACACCAGACTTGCCTAACATCTGTTATTTCTCACTGAGTAAAAATAGGAGAAAGGCTAGTAAATCCAAATCATGGATACATAGGTACAAGATTTGTTGAGATTCCATTTTATTTATTGGAAATATTAGGCATTATGCACATATGGTGAAAAACTAGCTTTTTATAATATATGAAAGAAAGTTCTAAAGTTCTTATTACTAAATCATTATAAATTATTGATTAGTTTTTTATTATCTTTTATATTGACTACCTTTGTTTTGTTTATTTGTGTATATGTCTAAATTAGCTATAAAGACTAGACTTATTGCTTCACTAGTACAATACACTCCTGGTTCAGAAAAGTAAAATTGCCAACGAAATAAAAAATGAAAATTATAATTTCAGAGAACTGCCTCATATTTAACAACTTCTTCTATGTTATGAGGTTCTTGAGATTGGAGGCTGTCCCTATTTTGCATTTCATCCCTGTTTGACATCCTTCGTAGAATGCTTGTACATAGAAATTACTGTTAAAGGAAGACTCCAGGCTCCCAAAGGGACCCTAAATGAAATAGATTCTGATCACAGATTGCAAAAGTGTTATTATTTGAGAAGAATTTCTAAGGGAGAGAAGAACTTGCAAGGGAGCAGAGAAAGAGTTCTCAGCTGCACAGAGAGGGTATGGAAAAGGGGGTGTGAAAAAATTATGTTCATGATTTCTAGAGGCTTTTGGACAAGGAAGGAGGTTTATGGGAGAAGATATCTGTAGACATTACAAGCATGAAAGCGGGAGGTTTATGAAGTCCTGAGTAAGATATCAAGTCTGAATCTGTTCAAGGTTGCCATTGAGATAATCAAGGCTGGTTCTTTGGTTTTCTGGCAGCTACCTGTATCTATAAATTTGATTAGAATTCACTAGCAAAGGGTCACTGGTATGACAAGCAACCCTAGGTTTCAAAAAAGCTTCTGATTAACAAGTTGTTGTGTTATTCCAGTGTCCTGCTCACTTGTAAAAAAGGGGAAACTTCAACAAATCTTGCAAGTTAGCTTAGTTATTAGAGTATGCGTTCATATTCCTTCTTTATGGCCAAAATGATTGCTAGACCCCCTAAAGACCAATGATAGTCGTCCCTATTTTTGAGGTTTATCAGTTGTTGGTATCCTAAAGAGACAATTCAATGTCTCTAACGTACTAGGACACAAAGTTGGTGAGCTACTGGATGACAAGTCCAAAGAAGAGTTAGAGGAGGAGGAGGAGAAGAAGAAGAAATGAGGAGAAGAAAGGAGATGTACATATCAGTAAAGTCACCAAGAAAGCTAGTAAACAAATAGTATAAAACAAACAAAAAGCAAAATAATACCATAATGATAACATAACAATGTAGCCTGGTAATCTACTTCCAATATTCAGTTCATAAACACATTTCACCCCAGGTGTCACATGCAGTTATCTAGTCACTGGAAATATATTTTTTTTTCCTTTGAGCATTCTGGAAAATATCATGTCCTTAGGGGTACCAACTACATTTTGTTTTCTGGTCCCAAATTACTTATAGTGATTCCTCTGATGTTCCTACTAATATATTTTACAAAACAGACTTCAAAACATGATTTCAATACTAGTCACAAAGTTTAATTCTCCAATATCTAGTCCATGTGGTGAAACCCATCTGGAAGCTTATGTTTCTGACTTTATTAACAATAGAACTATAAGAGGAATGTTGAAATAGGACCCAAAGTTCACCTGAAACTTCATACAATTAAAGTTTTTACATGTTCCATTCAAATCATTTACTTTGGACATATATAATCATCTGATCTTGTTGCTTTCTCAAAAATTTCCCACTTCATTTAATTCCAATTCCTTTAAAAGTATCTGATGGTTTTGACGATCTAATCCTATACATGAAAATATAGATGACAACACTCTTAGTAGGTAGAGGCTTTCTACCCCTAGGTTCAATGGTTATATAATGAATTTACTTACAAGTGACTTATTTAATTCCTTTGCAGCAAAAGACTCTTTGCTTATCATTACTCATTGCCTATGTAACTAATTTCCGGTTGTATACAGAAAACCATGTATCAATGGAGTTGCCTATAGAAAAACATGAAGAGTTGTTAACCACATTCTAATGGAATGGATTTTACAAAATATTATTTTTGCATAAGATGACTGATCATAATGAAATTCTATTCCTCATAAAGAAACAGAGTAGATTTCCAATTTAACCCCTCAAATTAATATGTTCACATTTGTACCCAATTATTTACATACCATTCTGAAAGAATTAGCTATTTCAGGGAATTAATTTTACATATGACTATGTAAGAATTAGTAAGCGGATGACAACACAAGTACTAATTGATTTAGTTGTTTAGATACGAAATAACTATGCATTTAGACTGAAAACAGAAAGAACCTACATATTTATATTGTACTCATATCTTCTATTGACACTTGCTCTGACTATAAAAAATTTCTATAAAAGGAAAAAGCTGGTAGGTGATTATAACAGTATTGAAACTGGTCCTTAATGATTCAACAGTGTAAGACAGCAATATAAAGCATCCTTGGCTATGTTTGACTTCAGGTAAGAGTCACAGCGGACAATTGATTATGAAGTAACAATTCCATTCCATAGAAAGATTCAGGAATACCTACGTGAGAAACATTTCTTTTTAAAAGAAAATAATACAATGGGGGTACTGAGTCAAAAGAATTCTGCCTTCATTTATATAATTTCATGATCACATTCCCCCTGAGTAGGTTGTGCCATTTCTCTCAAAGGATAGATTGATGTCTTTATGAACCATCAGACAACTACAGTTGAATTCAAAACTCAAAACAATATCAGTCACAGTCTCAAGATCTTTGACCTCAAATAGTAAATCTCACTGATCACAGTTTAGAGTTAGATGCAGTAATTTTTCCTTTTGTGGAACTGCAATAAGCAATAAAAGTTTGCCAGGACTCACACATGCATAAAAGAGTTCATTTAATATTATTCATTTGTTTTTCTTCTCCTTGAGCTTAGACTAATGGTGGTATAAAAATAAATCATTACAAATCACTTCTATATTATACATAAACTAGTAAAATCTCAGCAGGCCAATTTAATTGTTTGAGACTTCACAACTCATAACAACTCTTTCCCCAGGATTGAAGACCTTACCCAGATAGCTGCTTTCCAGTAACCTGGCAAGTTTACAAAATAAGAGGAGTCATTTTGTTATACTATTTCCACGTGGTAATTACAATTTTTCCCCTTCTTTCACAATCTTTCTGGTTCTTACCAAGTCTCACCCCTCAGTAATGAACATGACTGGTAGGATTTTTGCTAAGTTATTCCAACCTCTCTATGAGGGAGTTCTCAGGAAGTTTCTGTCTTGTCCTTCCTGTTCCCTTAAATAAGTTTCTTTTTTACTGTAGGGAGAAAGCAAGGCAGTTCTTAAAAATTCAGAATGAACACAGTCATTAAGAAATGGGTAGGAATCTCATATAATCAAGAAGCAAGATGTCTAATTCCAAGAAACACACATCCTTTTAAAAAAGCTGTTTATTAGATGAATGAGATAGCAATGGTAAAATATTTAAATAAAGATGAGAGGATTAAAGATCTCTCTGAATATTGTCTGTATTTGTAGATATATCATATCTATGCCATTCTAAAATTGTATGAGTACAGAAAGTGGGGAATGGCATTGCAGATTTTTTATTTAAGCAAATATATATGTAAACTTGACCAAAAATCCTACCTTTTTATTTCTTTGTTTTACTTTTTAAACTAGAGCATTTGTTCAGGATAACAAGGATAAAGTCAGTTTAATTACTTCTTTCTTCTGATCTCTTTCTCTTACATTAAGTTCTTACTTGAGAAAATTGTTATTTATGAAAATGCAAATTCTAATTACATGTATATATGTAGAAGTGTATATTTTTGTGTATGTATGAGAAATCCATGGGGAACTCTTTTTGCCTAATATATAGAAGGCCCTTAATGAATGTTTCTTGATAGAAGGAATGATCTTAAAAGAAATTATTAAAGTGATAGAAAGAATACTGGCCACAGAAGTCTAAAACTCACATCTCGGGTTTCACTTTTGTGAACATGGGCAAATCATTCTCCCTTAATATATCGTAATTACTTTCCCTTTAAAATGAGTTTACCTATATCTTTACGATTCTTTCTAGCCTTGGAACTTACTCTAAATTTTGCTGGATATTGTCCACTTTTTTATTTAATCTCAGGAAGTGAGGGCCACTTAACCACTAATAGCACGGAGAGAAAAACCATCACCAAAGCATTTCTTTTAACAAGTTAATACAAGTACCAAAATTTAACTGACACTGACTCCCAACAACACCTTTGAATAATTAAATTTCATCATAGATCCTTTAGCAACTACGGAACCCTTGCAGTAACAAAATATTTTAACACTTGTATTTTAAGTATTTTATTTCTTTAAAAGAAGATATGTAATGAAATTTAGATAAAATAGATACTTCTGTGGATAATTCTGAATGTTATATAATTGTTATAATATAATTAACGTCAGACTAAATAATCACTGTTAAATTGCTGATCATTTTTTAAAATTTTGCTTCGTAGTGTAGTAAGTGATTATTGGAAATGTGATAAGAGCTGTACAAATATTTTATGAAAGAGGTAAAATTTGCACCTAAACCTTCAAAATCACAAATACATAAGGGAAAATGCTAATACTATACAGGCATACGAGTTTCTGAAAAAATATTCCAAACCAAAAATGATTAGAATATCTTGGGCAACATGTTAATGACCTGAGTTCAGGATACTCATATGAATCAACTAGTTTCAACCAATTCCATCATGATGGACTTTATTGCTGAATCTAGGGGCCTAGTAAAAGTTTACATAATATCCCAACTCTAATAACTATATGGCGCTTTAAAGATCTAAGCAGGAGCTGAAACACTACAAAGAGCTTTCTGTTTCTTCAAATACTTCTTCAGTGTGAAGTTTACTTCCTTTTTGCTATATGATTGCCTGTCAGTATTGCCTGGCTTTGACCTGTCAGCTTGAATTTTTTAAAAACTGCCTTTGCAGCTTTACTAAACCTAGAAACCCTTTAAGTTAAAAATTATGTGTGTGTATATGTTTATGTATATGTATATACACATATATATGTGTATGCATGTATATATATGTGTGTGTATATGTACATACACACATTTAATTTATTTACTGATTTTTAAAATTTAATCAGTTTATTAAGTTTTAGTTTGCAAAATTCAATGTCACAAGCTTTTGAGTTTCAAATTTTCTCCCTCTCTGTCTTCACCCCCTCCCCTTGCCATGATGACAGTGGTACAATGGAGGGGAAGAACAGGAAGGTGAAGAGGAATGGGACAACCTGACTCTCATTGAATTTGGCCTAAGGAGAGAATAACATATGCACTCAATTGGGTATCTTACCCTACAGGAAAATAGGGGTAGGTGTAGAGGATAAGAGGGGGAGAACAGAAGGAAAGGCAAATTGGGGGAAAGGGTAGTTAGAAGCAAAAATTTTTGAAAAGGGATAGGGTCAAAGGAGAAAATAGAATAATTAGCATTATATTCAGTTTTGCTGGGTAGGTGATTCTTGGTTTTAGTCTTAGCTCCTCTGACATCTGGAATATTCCAATCCCTCCAGTCCTTCAGTGTAGAAGCTGGAAGGTCTTGTGTTATCCTGATTGTATTTCCACGATGGTCAAATTGTTTCTTCCTGACTGCTTCCAGTATTTTCTCCTTGACCTGGGAACTCTGGAATTTGGTTGTAATATTCCTAGGAGTTTTCTTTTGGGTTATTTTTTTTTGGCTTTTTAGAGGGGAGTAGGGGTTAAGTGACTTGCCCAAGGTCACATGGCTAGTTTTTGATTTTTGTCTGAGGCCAGATTTGAACTTGGGTCCTCCTCACTCCAGGGCCAGTGCTCTATTCACTGTGCCACCTAGCAGCCCCTGGGTTATCTTTTTCAAGAGGCAATTGGTGAATTCTTTCAATTTCTATTTTGTTCTCTGGTTCTAGAATATCAGGACAATTTTGTTTGATAATTTCCTGAAAGATGGTGTCTAGACTCTTTTTTTGATCATGGCTTTCAGGTAGTCCAATAATTTTTAAATTATCTCCCCTGGATCCATTTTCCAGGTCACTGGTTTTTCCAATGAGATATTTTGCATTTCCTTCTATTTTTTCATTTCTTTGGATCTGTTTTGCAGTATCTTGATTTCTCATAAAATCATTAGCTTCCAACTGCTCCAATGTAATTTTGAAAGAGTTATTGTCTTCAGTGAGTTTTTGAAATTTCTTTCAAATTCTGCTTTTTAAAGCTTTCTTCTTCACATTGGCTTTTTGTGCCTCTTTGCCATTGGAGTTATTCTATTTTATAAGGTGATATTTTCTTTAGTATATTCTTGTGTCTCTTTTAGCAGGCTGTTGACTGTCTTTTCATGATTTTCTTGTATCATTCTCATTCCTCTTTCCAATTTTGCCTCTACTTCTCTTATTTGATTTTCAAAATACTTCTTGAGCTCCTCCATGGCCTGTAATGAGTTCATATTTTTTCTTGATAGCTTTTGATTCAGGAATTCTGATTTCACTGTCTTCCTCCCATCCTATGCATTGATCCTTTTTGTCCTCAAAAAAATAATTCTATTGTCTGTTTATTCTTCCTGTGCCTTCTCATATTGCCAGCCAATTACTTGATGTTTGAGCTCTTTGCCATGGTAGAAGTCTTCTTTGGGAATGGAGAGAGCTCTGTCTCAAATTGCTGGGGTTTCTGCAGCTGCCAGAGAGGTACCTTCTCTGCAGCTCCCACACACACTGGCTCCCTGGTTATACACCCCAGGGCCAACACCCAAGACTTCAATCCAGATCTAAGCATGTCAAAGCAAGACTGATTATCCTCTGAATGGTTACCTTAGTCCACCTACAATCTGCAGTCCATGAGCTCCAGAATCAGTCCCATTGCAGTGGCTGTCACCAGCATGCATGCTCAGCTTCTCACTCTGGGAGTAGCATCTGGACAATGCTCCCACTATTCCAAAAAAGTTCTACACTTGCCTTTTACTTTGTCTTGGGTATTTGTGGATTGAGAAGTCTGGAAACCAGTATAGCTGCTGGTGATTTACTCTTGTGAATTCTGCTCTAGCCAATGCTTGGCAGGGCCACCTGGGGCTAAAACTGCAGCTCAATTGGGATTGTGTTTGGCTCCCAGTGTGATGTAATGGACTCTTCCTGATGGCCTGCCGAGCTTCCTTCAGCAGGAGATTTGTTTCTCTCTATCATTTTGTGGGTTCTATACCTCTAAAGTTTGATTAGAGTCATATTTTACATATATTGGAGGAGGTGGAAGCCAGAACCATGTGGACTTCTTTTTTCTACTCTGCCATCTTGGCTGTGCACCCCCCCCCCCGAGCATTTTTGATATAATTATAGATATCTGTAATTTCTTCCTCTGAAAACTGCCTGTTCATATCCTTTGGTAATTTATAAATTTTGGAATTACTTATATTCTTATATTTCTGACTGAGTTTTCTTTCAATTTTAGAAATGAATCTTTATCAGAGAAACTGGTTTTTATAATTCTTTTTTATTGACTAGTTTATTTACTTTTAGTTTACAAGATTCAGTTGCAGAATTACTTGAGTTTCAGATTTTGTCTCCTCTCTTCCCCCCCCCTCCATGGGGGCATACAATCATGTATGGGATGTGGTAACACTTTCACATTGTGCAATAATGTAGTTATATAGAAGTGTAACCAATGGAGCAAATAATGGGAAAAAAAGAAAAGAAACAAAATCAAACATGGAAAAGAAGAATAGCATGTGTTGCTTCAGTCTCTTTTTAAACTCTGTTCTTTCTATATCTTTCTCTGAGTGTAGATATCCCCTTCAATTCTGAGACTTGTAGAGCTGTCTTTTAACTGTGTTGCTGAGAAGAGTCCAGTTTATCAAGGCTGGTCATCACACATATGATGTATCTATGACTGTGAACAAATTTTTCCTGGTTCTGCTCTTCTCACTTAGCATCAAGTTGTATAAGCCTCTCCAGGTAATTATGAAGTCCATTACCTTCCCATTTCTTATAGCACAATAGTATTCCATCACATTCATATACCATAACTTGTTCAGCCATTCCCCAATAGATGGGCATCCCCTAAGTTTCCAGTTTATTGCTACCATACAGAGAGCTGCAATGAATATTTGTGTTTGTGTGGGTCCTTTTCCCACTTCTATGATCTCTTTGTAATACAACCCCAAAAGTGGTATTATTGGGTCAAAAGGTATGCAATTATTTATAGCCCTTTGGGCATACTTCCAGATTGCCCTCCAGAATGGTTGTATCAGTTCACAGCTCCACCAAGAATGCATCAGAGTTCCAATTTTTCCACATCCTCTCCAGCACTTGTCATTTTCCTGTTTTGTTATCTTAGCCAATCTGACTGGTGAGATGTGCTACCTCAAAGTTGCTTTGATTTGCATTTCTCCAATCAATAGTGATTTAGAGCATTTTTCCATATGCTTATGTATCAGCAAGCACCCTAGCATACCCAGGGCAGCTGCTAGCACAGTTTCTTAGATCTGCTTTACTAAAGGAAAGCAACTCAAAATGGGTTAACAATCTTTCTTTAATCTAACAAACATATCATTTACCTCTTTCAGGGGGAAAAGTCAGCACCCTGAACTCCAGAGAATACAAACCCAAGTTACAAGCACAAGTTAAAAACAGACCAAGAAACAGATCAGCAGATGGGCTTCCAACCATCTGACCATCACATCCATTACCTATTCAAGTTACCAGAGAGAGAAACACGAACATCTGGGTTTTTCAAAGCCGGGGGTCTCAACAGCTTCCCAGAGTCTCATTGGGTCAAATCACACAACTCTTCTCATAGTGAGCCCCAAAGCAAAGCCTCACATCAGGGCGTATATATAGGCTTCTCCTGGGACAGCCCTCTTGACCCACTGTCCAATTACAAAGTAACAAGGTGTGGCCATTCCCAAAAACAAAGCCTCTCGCCACTGGCTACAAGTGACCACCAAATCAGGGAACATTCTCAGAGCCACTTAAGCAAAGAGGCTAGTGGTAGGAAAGAGCTCCAGATTCCCATTACAGCTTAAAGATATCTTTAATTTCTGCCTCTGCAATTTGGGAATGACTTGTATTCTTATGAATTTTATTTAATTCTCTGTATATTTTAGAAATGAGACCTTTGTCAGAGACACTGATTGTAAATATTCTTTCCCAATTTCTGACTTCCCTCTTAATCTTGGTTAAATTGGCTTTGTTTGTACAGAAACTTTTCAATTTAATGTAATCAAATTATCCATTTTGAATTTTATAATGCTCTCCAACTGTTCTTTGGTCATAAAGTCTTCCCTACTCCATAAATCTGACAAGTAAATTATTCCTTGCTTCCCCAGATTATGTACAGTATCAGCCTTTATACCTAGAACATGCACCCATTTAGACCTGACTTTGGTATATAAAGTTTGATGATGGTCTATGCCCAGTTTCTGCCATACTATATTCTAATTTTCCCAGAATTTTTTGTCAAATAGTAAATTCTTAGCCCAGAAACTGGGATCTTTGGGCTGATTACATAGTATGTTACTATAGTCATGGACTACTGAGTCTTTTGTACCCAATCTATTCCATCCACTACTCTATTCCTTAGCCAGTAAAAGGCAGTTTTGAGGACTGCTGCATTATAATAGAGATTAAAACCTGGTATGGCTAGGCCACCTTAGCTTACGCTTCTTTTCATTAATTTCCTTGATACTCTGGACTTTTTGTTTTTCCAAATGAATTTTGTCTCTATTTTTCCTAGTTCTATAAAGCAATTTTTCATAGATTGATTGGTATGGCACTGAATATGTAATTTAATTTAGGTAAAATTTGTCATTTTTATTATATCAGCTCTACCCAGCCATGAGCAATTATTTTTTCCATCTAGTAAGATCTGATTTTATTTGTGTGAAAAGTGTTCTGTAGTTGTGTTCATAAAGGTACTGGGTTTGTTTGGGCACATAAATTCCCAAATATTTTATAATGTCTATAGTAACTTTAAATGGGGTTTCTCTTACTATCTCTTGCTTTTGGACTTCATTGGAAATATATAAGAATGCTAAGGATTTATGTGGGTTTATTTTATATTCTGCAACTTTGCTAAATTTATTTATTGTCTCAAAAGGTTTTTTCTTTGATTCTCTAGGATTCTCCAAGTACATCACCATGTCATCTGCAAAGAGTGAAACCTTAGTCTCTTCTTGGCATGATTTTATTCCTTTGATTTTTTTTTCTTCTCTAATTGGTAGTGCTAACATTTCTAGTACCAGATTGAATAAGATGGGTGATAGTGGCCATCCTTGTTTCTATTGGTTGTATATTTCTTTTCCAATTTTCTGTTTCCCTCTTCATCCTGATTACATTGGCTTTGTTTGTATGAAACTTTTCAATTTAATGTAATCAAAATTATCTTTTTTTGTGTTTTATAATGCTCTCTTCCTGCCAACAATGTCTGCTTGCTCTGACTCCCAGTTTCAGAAATTCTTTCCTTCTTCATAAATCTGATAGGTAACTACTCCTTGTTCTCCCAAATTGCTTAGATTATCAGCTTTTATATTTACACCATAAACCCTGTTAGATTTTATGTGTATGTTGGAAGATATTTGTCTATCTTCACTTTCTGTCATACTATTTTGAAGTTATCCTAGTAGTTTTTTTCACATACTGAGTTCTTATCCCAGAAGCTGATGCCTTTGATCTTATCAAACAATAGATTAATATAGTTATTGAGTGCTGTGTCTTGTGTACCTAATCTATTTCATTGATCTACTATTGTATTTCTCAGCCAGTTTTAATGGTAATGGTAATTTGAAGATCCTCCCTGCCCCTTAATAAACCCATTGGAATTTTAAAACCTTCCCTGCTTTTAAAATACATTTTGCACACCAACAGGCTGAATATAATCACTTGGAGACTATGGTGGGAGGAGTTTGCTGAAGGGTGGAACAGAGCCCATAGGAAACTGGGAGTCAGACCAACTAGACACTGTTGGCAGGAAGGGATGCATTAGAGGAAGACTGGTTTGTAAGTAATGTTGGTGTTTGTGGGAAGGGTAAAGGATGTTGTCTGTCTTTTTGTGTTCTTATGGCTTATTAACTTCTTTGTTACGATATAATTGCTTTACTGGTATGGGGATTAAGCTTTCTGGCATCTGAATAAATGTTTTGCTTCTGTCTTCTATATGGAGAGACTGTTATATTTTATGACCAAGCACTATGCAGATCTATTTATTGTCATCATTGATGCTGTGAATATTTCATTGGTGCTACATCAGTATCAAGTAGTTCTAATGACTGCTACTTTATAATCCAATTTAAAATCTGGTATGTCTAGGTCAACTTCTGTAGCATCCCTTTTCATTAATTGCCTTAATATTCTGGACCTTTTGTTCTTTCAGATGGATTTTGTTACAATGTTTTCTAGCTCTTTAAAATAAAATATATATTTTTTGTAAACACACATAAAATTTGAAGAGTTTGTGATTTCTATATATGATGAAATGTGTTAACAGAATCAGGATCGGGGGCATCAAGGCCATTAGTAGTGAGTTTAAATTGGAAACAGCAACGGTTATTTTATTTTCTTCAGCATTTGGAATTTAATACTTATACAAGGGTCACAGATGTTTACCTTATTTTCAAGATATTTGATTATTAACATTTTTATATTCTTGAGTTGTTAAACTTTTATCTAGTAAATGAATATTGATGCAAAGAAATATTTATGGGAAAAATAACTTTAAGTATAAATGCACATTTATTTTTTGCACATAATTTGGTAAGACAATCCATTCTTTGAATGCTACATATTATTGCATGTGGAAAAATCTAGACTAAAAGCAAACTCTCATAAAATAATCAATTTTGACCAATCTCTGATATTTCCTTGCAACAGTTCAATTCACATTATGCATCACCTTTACATAAAACAAAGATTTAGACTTGTCCATCTTTATGACTCTTTTCCTGTAGTGCTCCTTGTACTGCATTAATAAACTCCTTTCTTCCATAGAATCCAGTTTGAGTAAAGCTGGGCTACATTATTTCAAATGTAAAATCTTTAATCCTACTTCTTCAAATGTTGTACATAAAATATAAGGATGGCGATGTTTCTGAGAAACTCTTTCAGTGGCTTATTTCAGCTGCTTTTGAACTGTTTTATTAGTAGAGTGTCAAGACATTGGAGGATCATGGCCACTCTGAATTTTTACTGTATTGGCCATATATAAACACAAAGAAGAGAAAGAGAGAGAGAGAGAGAGAGAGAGAGAGAGAGAGAGAGAGAGAGAGAGAAAGAGAGAGAGAGAGATTTACATGATAAATTTCTAAAGCAAATATGAAAGATAATAAAGAATAGTTCTCTAACACATATGGACTGCAGGAGGAGATCCTGTTTCATATGTTACAGGAAAATTTAATTATAGAATCCAACATTTCTATAGTACACTAATCAGCCTTACTGAATTAAAAATAAAGGACCATATCTTATCACAAGATTTTATGCATTCCTGAAAATCCTTTCTACCCTTGCATTTTTACAAGGAAGGGAAACTTCAGACCTAACATGCAAACCATCTGAGTGTCTTTAACTATTTCTCTTTTTCTGTCTCCTATTTTCTCTAGCTTTCTGATTCCCACTCCAATATCTCTCTTATACCATGGTTTTTGTTCTTTTTCCCCATCTAAGGTCACTTTCTCCCCCTTAAACAGCTTTAAAATGCCTCTGTGTCTTTATCAAGGAATATAATAGTTATGCATGCATCTCTGACAACCTGGTTCTAATCTTGGCAAGCTCTTCATTTCTCTACTTCTGTTTTTCTTCTTTCTTGACTTGGTTAAATAATGGTAATGGTAATTTGAAGATCCTCCCTGCCCCTTAATGAGCCTATTGGAATTTGAAAACCTTCCCTGCTTTTAAAATACATTTTGTACACCAATAGGCTGAATAAAATCACTTGGAGACTATGGTGGGAGGAGTTTGCTGAAGGGTGGAACAGAGCCCATAGGAAACTGGGAGTCAGACCAACTAGACACTGTTGGCAGGAAGGGATGCATTAGAGGGAGACTGGTTTGTAAGTAATGTTGGTGTTTGTGGGCAGGGTAAAGAATGTTGTCTGTCTTTTTGTGTTCTTATGGCTTATTAACTTCTTTGTTATGATGTTGAATCTTCCCACATGTTTAATGCCTTCATTCCTACCAGTGATCTCCATATTCTTTCATCCATCCTGCTGACTAGGTGATATAAATTCCTATATTCTATTTATCATTCCACTTGACAATTTTTTATAGGTGTTTGCAGATTTTCCCATCTTGACTAGAATTCATCAAGGCATGACTATGAGTAGAGCTTGTCAGGATACAGTAAAGGACTAGGTAATTGAGCCTGAGGACCTGTATTGACTTGGTATTGTTTCACTGGGCCACAAGCATAAACCAGAACTATAGTAACAAATGTGGATGGATTTGTGCAAACTCATCAGCATTCCTAGAGTGAAAACCCATTGAATAACATTCTCATATAAGTCAGTTATGTCACACCAAAATTAACAGCATTAGATAATTAAAAAATGTTTTTGTTAGATTTTGATCCAGATGGCACAATAGCACACTAATATTGCATTTTTATTCTTGAAAATTGGATTGTGTTTTAGTAGGATTGTTTTCATATTAAAACAATTCACATATTTTCCTCTTGAATCACTATGCAAATGCCAGTATTCTCACTCTTAAATTTCTTTGATTTTGTATTTCATACTTTCAAAAAATATATAGGTATATGTATGCTAGATGGATAGAGAAAGAGGGAGACAGAGAGAGACAGAGATACACACACACATACATTTATGTACGTATATTTGTGCATATAAACATAAACATATATGTGTGCACATATATATATTCATAGTGTGTGTGTGTGTGTGTGTGTGTGTGTGTGTGTGTGTGTGTGTGCACTTAGTCTACCACAAATTCCTTGATTTCCCTACAGGATTCCATAATGCCTACTGGTCTTTTCAGTAGGGAAAATAACTTTAAAATGTTCTCTAATATTTGCTTTCAGTGGAGGTAACAGTTACTTAACTATTTTGCATATACAAACATTCATAATTTCAAGAGGGTCTTTAGCATGCCTCATGGAGATTAATTAATAAGCAAGTTCTTAGATTTGCTTTATGAGAAAATCATTTGAAACTAACCAGTGTAGGAGTTGAACATTTTGGAGAAGATCACGTTTCAAAGCTTCTTGAATTATACTTTCATGAAAAATTTGCATTTAGTGATCAACAGTGCACTTTGGGGGAGAATACAATGATTGTTTTTCAGGTTATTGTGTTGGTAAAGTTGTAGCAACAAGATCAGGTCAACAAGGAGTTTACAACATAAGAAGTGGGGAAAGTAGAGTGTGGTTGGGGGTGGTGGGTGGGTGGTGTTCTGGGAATATCCACTAAAAGAGGGAATGAAGAATGGAGACAATACTACTATGTCGGGTGCTTTACTTCACTGAAAGTGGTCACTATTATTCTTCTCATTTCCTTGACAGATATAATTACCAGGGGAAGCTATCAAGTATAATATCATACACATGATGCCTCATATCATCAGTCATCAAGGCAATTTAGGTTACTTTATACTGCTAAATAAAATATAAAACCCCACTAAATAAAGCAAAACATTGAATATTTTGAAGTTCACATGTAAACTTATCCTGAATACCAAAGGATTTGATTTCAAAGAAATCAAGACTATCCATAATCATAGAAAATGCTTTAAATAACTATTGATTAGAGAAACAAAAATTTGAAACCTCATGCCTATCGGATTGGCTGATATGACAGAAAATGTACATAATAATTGTTGGAGAAGATTTGGGAAAATTGGGACAGTCATGAATCGTTGATGGAGTTGTCAATTGTCCAAACATTCAGGAGAACAATTTGGAACTACACCCAAACGGCTGTAAAACCGCGCACTCTTTCATCCGGCAATACCAGTACTAGGCCTTTATCCCCGAGAGATTAAAAAAAGGAAAATACTTATATACATAATGAAATTTATAGCAACTCTTTTCATGGTAGCTAAGAATTGGGAATTAAGGGGATGTCCATCAATCAAGTAATGGCTGAAAAAGTGGTGGTATATGATTGCTATAGAATATTATCGCATAAGAAATGACAAGCAGGATGATTAAAAAAAATACTTGGATGTACTTACATGAACTGATGCATAGTGAAGTGAGCAGAACCAGAAGAACATTGTATACAATAATAGCAATATTTTATGTTGAACAGCTATGAATGAGTTAGATATACTTGGCAATACAATGTTCTATGAAAATCCCAAAGGATTTAGGATGAAAAAGGATATGACCCTCCAAAGAAAGATGGTGTCTGAATACATAGTGAAGCATATTATTTTCACTTTCTTTTTCAGATTGTTTTTAGTTTGAGTATCATTTTACAAAATGAATAATATGAAAATGTTTTATATGATTGTACAAGTATAATGTATATCTAATTATCTAACACCACAGGGAGAGAGGACAAAAAGGAAGGAGGAAAGAATTTGAAATTTAAAATATAAAAATCCTGCAATGAATGTTAAAAATTAGTTTTAAATATAATTGTGGAAAATAAAATGTCATAAAAATTATATAACTACCAAAGGATCATTTGCTGAATAAGGATAACTGTTGATATTAACAGAGAATTTTTCCATATTGTGTGCTTAGATATGTCTTAGGGCACTTTGATTAAAAAATCACAGGTTAAGGACACAGCTGATGTCATTTACTCCAACCATCTCATTGAGAATGGAGAAAACTGAGTCCCAGAGAGGTTAAATTATTTGATTAATGTACACAGGTAAAAAGTAAGGAACTCAGAACATGAACCCAGGTGCTCTAACTACAATCTCAATACACTTCCTACTGCAACATATTATTTTCATTTTCTCTTAAAATTATCAGTATTTTAGATAGAAAATTTGATTTCAGATATAATGAATAATTGATTCCATATTTAATTGATCAGATTCAGTTTCTTAAAAAAGATCTAGTTATCATTGTTTTTTAAATGAGTAGACAAGATTTATAGTTCAGTATCTGATTAATTACCTGGAGATCAGCCAGTATATTAATTTGAAAAACACTTGGCTATATTAATTTCTTATGTGATACCATATACTACATGAAATACATATCTTTATTTCATAGGATCACTGATCTAGAGCTAGAAGGCATATTTTTTATATAATTAAGTATTTTATTTATTTTCTTGTTTCCATCATTCATTTCCACCAGATTTTGAGGTACAGAATTTTCACCCCATCTTTCCCCCACCCCTATCCCCAAACAGTGATCCCATTGGAAAGCCCCTCCCCCAATATTCTCACGTCTATATCCTCCCCCAACACCCCTCTTACTTTCTGGTAGGGCAGGGAGGGTCTCCCTAGCCCAGTACCAGTATATCTAAATTCTCAGTTGCATGTAGCTAATGATAATTATATATATTTGTGTGTGTATGTATATATATATTTATATATGTAAGTATGTATACACATTTTTTTTCTTAACATCTGATTGTAGAGCTTTGAATTCTAGATTCCCTCCATTCCTCCCTTGTCACTCATGCCCACTGGAAGAACAAGCAATTCAATACAGGCTGTACATGTGTAATTACACAGGACACCTCCACAGTGGACATATTTTGAGAGGTTGATTATATGTCCCTCATTCATATCCCATGCCATCTCCCTCCCCCCCGTTCTATTCTCTACCCTGTCCCTGTCTCTTTACTGAAGTGTGTGCTTCCTGCAACCCTCCACCAGACCCTGCCCTCCCCTCCATCATCCTGCCTCTCATCCCTTTCCCTCCTACTGTCCTGTGTGGCATGATACCCATTTTAGAGTTTATGCCGTTCCTTCCCTAACACAAATTCAATGAGAGTAAATGAAAGTGAAGTTGTAACAGTTATCCCTTGCTTCTTCTATATAACCCATTTTGTCTCTCCCTGTCTCCTCTCATTCTAGTCCTCTCCCACATCAGAATTTAACCTCTTAAATTATCATCACTTCATATTGAATTGATCATGGACCCTCTATGTACACATATACACACATGCTCAGATACATAGACTCCTATATAGACCAATGTATACACATACACATACACATACACACACACATACACATACACATATATATACACATACACATACATACATACATACATATACATACATACACATTTGTATTCCATTGACCTATCCTCATACTAAGAAAAGTTTCATAAGTTACTATTATCGTTTTTCCATATTGGCATGTAAATAATTCAGATTTGACAAGTTCCTTATGATTTCTTTCCCATGATTACTATGCTTCTATTGTTTGATTGTCAAATTTTCTGTTCAGTTCTGGTTTTTTCCGCAAGAATGCTTGAAAGTCCTCCACCTCATTGAATGGCCATATTTTCCCCTAGAACAATATGCTCAATTTAGCTGGGTATTTGATTCTTGGTTTTAATCCCAGTTCCCTTAATCTTCAAAATATCGTATTCCAGCCCCTGCAATCCCTCAGTGTAGAAGCTGCCAGATCCTGGGTTATCCTGATAGTGCTTCCACAGTATTCAAATGGTTTTCTCTTGGAAGCCTGTAGTATTTTCTCCTTTAACTGGGTATTCTGGAACCTGGCAATAACATTTCTAGGAGTTTTCTTTTGGGAATCTTTTTGAAGAGTTGAACGGTGAATTCTTTCAAATTCTATTTTGTCCTCTGATTCTAAAACATCAGGGCAATTTTCTTTGAGGATGTCTTGAAGGATGCTTTCCAAGTTCTTTTTTTGGTCATGGGTTTCAGGTAGACCAATAATTTTCAAATTGTCTC
>CM053594.1:246431893-246456832 GCA_028646575.1 Pseudocheirus occidentalis
ATATACACACACATATATATGTACATATATATGTGTATGAACACATATCTGAGCATGTGTGTATATGTGTACATAGAAGGTATAAGAATAATTGAATATGATGGGATGATTCTTTAAAAGGTGAAATTCTGAGGTGGGGTAGGACTAGATTGAGAGGAGACAGGAAGAGACAAAATAGGGTTAATCATCCCATATAGAAGAGGCAAGAGATAACTGTTACAACTTTACTTTCAATTACTCTCATTGAATTTGGCTTAGGTAAGGAATGACATAAACTATAAACTGGGTATCACGTCACACAGGAGAGTAGGAGGCATGGGGATGAGAGGTGGGATGACAGAGGGGAGGTCAGGGTCTGGGTGAGGGTGGCTTGAAGCACACACTTCAGTAAATGGACAGGGACAGGGCAGAGAACAGAACAAGGGAGGTGGGATAGGAAATAGGGACAAATGTTCAGACTGTCACAATATGTTGACTGCAAAAATTTCCTGTGTAATTACACATGCACAGCCTGTATTGAAGCAGTAGTCCTTCCAGGGGGGTGGGTGACAAGGGAGGAACTGAAAGAATCTAGAATTTAAAGCTCTGAAATACATGCAACTAGGAATTAAGATAAACAGGGGCTTGGGTAGGGAGACCCTCCCTACCCTCCCAGAAAGATAGAGGGGTGTTGGAGGAGGGTAAAAAAGAGAGCAGATCGGGGTAGGGGCTTTACAGTGGAATCACTGTTTTGGGTTTGGGGTAAGGGAAAGATGGGGAGAAAATCTGTAGTTCAAAAATCTCATGGAAATGAATGATGTAAACAAGAAAACAAATAAAAATTTATATTAAAAATAAATAAAATGCCTCTAAGCTCACTTGAATACCATAATGGTGGTATAACTTACCTGCATGCTATTCTACCTGTTACTATCACATCCAAGAATCTTTCCCTCTTCTCTCTATTCCATCTTGGCAAGCCCACCTGGTTACACACACACACACACACACACACACACACACAGACACCCTTGGAGGGATTACTAAAGAAATTATCTACAATATAACCACACTATTGCAAAAATTACCTTTTTCTTAAGCTAAACTGAATATCATCTAAGACAAATCTGGTCAATTTATGAACAACCATTTTACAAAAATGTATGTTTTTCTTACAAAAACAAATTGTAACATTGCTATAACATGGTTTGCGGAATCTTTATCGTACAGTGTGAAGGTGAAGTCCCCTCAAGATCTCAATAATTTCAATTCTATGAAAGAATTATGAATCAATTCTATCTGTCAAACATAGAATTTCAAGGTATATGTTCAGTTTATTTAAGTACAGAGATTAAAGACTTACATGCATTAAACACACAGAATGATAGAAATACATATATACCCACTCTGAGCTATTACCACTACATCATAATGCTATTTTTGTTGGTTTTAAAAATACACACACATGATAGCAAGAAGAAAAAGTTGCAGAATGATTAAGAATGTCCAAAAGTAGCCTGGATAAACAATTTAATTTTTAGGAGGAAAGACAGAGGGAGCTTTTTAAAAATGAATGTTATCTTAGATGAACAGGGTCTAACAAAATTAAAAAACCCCAAACAATCTAGCTAAGGGTAGATTGGTCAAGTTTTTTAGGCTGCAATAACTCAAGTTCATAATGAAATTGAATATTCTAACTTTTTCTACCTAGGTGTCCTCCTATTTTCTTCTTTTGTGGAAAGGTGGTAATTTAATCACATTGCCCAACTTGAATCTAGAGCATTGATCTACACTATAGTGAACAGTGTTGTGATGCATTTCCTTATTTGATTGATTGATTGACTGCATTACATAAAAATGGAATCATTTGAATTATTCTCTATTTTTCCTTCATTTTTATTGTCAGTTTCAACTTCTTCCCTTACCTCCTCCCCTACACCACCTACTGAGAAGTCAAGAAATATGAGACCCATTATGTATTTGAAGTCATGTATATCATATTTCTACCTTAGCCATGTTCTAAGAAAAAAAGCAGGGGGGGGGGGCAGAGCCAAGACAGTGGCATAGAAGCTGGGAAACTTTGAGAGCTCCTCCTACAAATACTTCAAATACCTACAAAAATTACTCTAAGTAAATTTGAGAGTTACAGAACCCACAAAGTGACAGAGAGAAACAAATCTCACACTGACGGCAGTCAAGCAGGGTGGCCGGAAGGGTCCATCATAGCATGCTGGGAAACAAGCACAGCACTGGGTGAGCCCATGGTTTTAGCCCCAGGGCAGCCCCACCTAGCAGCTGGAGTGGATTTCAGGAGAGTGGATCACCAGCAGCCTGAGTGGTTTCCAGAAATATCAAACCATAAACACCTAAAAAAAAGTAAAAGGTCAGTGGAGAACTGTGTTGGAACTGGGGATTAGGGAGATGGAGGTATGGTCCAGCCTTTGCTCACACAGCAAGAAGTGGTGAAGGTTTGGCAGCCAAGAATCCACCTACCTGTGTCTGCTTCAGAACTCCTGGCCTGCAGATTGAAGAAGGGCCAATCAAACATTAAGAGGGTAATTTATCTCGGCTTAACCTGCCTGGATCTAGATAGCAGTCTTGGATGGTGGTCATGAGGGGTGTGACCAGTGAGCCAGAGTTTGTGGGGGCTGCAGAGATAGCACCTTCCTAATAGCTCTGGCAGCTGCAAAAATGACAACAATTTGGAACAAAGCTCTACCCTCTGGAAGCACTGTTCTAATGTGGCAAAGAGCTCAAAAGTCATGTCATTGAATGGCAACATGAGCAAGCAAAGGAAGCAAAGCAAGCACAACAATCCAGCTTTAGATTCCTTTATTGGGGACAAAATGGATCAGAGCATGGAATGGAAGGAAGTCAACAAAGTCAGAACCCCTGCACCAAAAGTTTCCAAGAAAAAATATAAATTGGTTACAATCCATGGAGAAACTCAAAAATGATTTTGAAAATCAAGAAAGAGAAGGGGAGAAAAAATTGGGAAGTGAAATGAGAATGATACAAGAAAATCATGAAAATAGATTCAACAACTTGACTGAAGAAAATAACACCTTGAAAATAGATTAATTCAAATGGCAAAAGAGGCCCAAAATTGCCAGATGGAAAAATCATTTCAAAAATGTACTGAAGAGAATAATTACTTCAGAATTAGATTGGATCAAATATAAGCTAATGATTTTATGAGAAATCAAGATACTATTAAAAAGATCCAAACAAATGGGAAAAGAGAAGGCAATGTGAAATATCTCATTGGAAAAAATAAGCAGTGATCTGGAAAAGAGATCAAGGAGAGATAATTTTAAAATTATTAGGCTACCTGAAAGCCATGACCAAAAAATGAACCTATATATCATCCTTCAAGAAATTCTTAAGGAAAATTGCCCAGATATTTTAGAACCAGAGGGCAAAATAGAAATTGAAAGAATACACCAATCTCCTCTTGAAAAAGATCCCCAAAAGAAAACTCCTAGGAATATTATAGCTAGGTTCTGGAGTACCAAGATAAAGGAATAAATATTACAAACAGTCGAGAAGAAACAATTTGAATACTGTGGAAACACGATCAGGATAATACAGGATCTAGCATCTTCTACATTAAGGGATAAAAGGGCTTGGATTATGATATTTCAGAGATCAAAGGAGCTAGGATCAAAATCAAGAATCACCTAGCCAGAAAAGAGTATAATGTTTCAGTTGAAAATATGGTCATTCAATGAAATAGAGGACTTTCAAGCATTCTTGATGAAAAAAAGAGCTGAATAGAAAATTTGGCACTCAAATACAAGAAACAAGAAAAGTGTGAGAAGGTAAACAGGGAAAAGAAATCACAAGGAACTTATCAAAGTTGAACTATTTATATGCCTACATGTAAAACTGACAATTGTAACTTATGAAACTTTTCTCAGTATAAGGATAGTTGTTGGGAATGTAAATGTGCATATATATATATATATATATATATATATATATATATATATATATATATATGTATATATATATATATATGTGTGTGTGTGTGTGTGTGTGTGTGTGTGTGTGCGCGTGTGTGTTTATTTGTGGATACATACATATATACATATATATGTCTATATAGGAGGGTACATGTGTGTATGAATACATATTTGAGTGTATGTATATAGGTGTACTGGTATACATAGAAGGCACAGGATCAATTGAATAGGAAGGGATGATATTTAGAAGGTGAAATAGAGAGGTGAGAGAAGAATATAATGAGAGGAGATTGGGAGAGACAGAATGGGGTAAATTATTTCATACAAAAGAGGCAAGGGAAAACTATTACAATGGAGGAGAAGAACAGGAAGGCAAAAGGGAATGAGTCAACCTCCCTCTCATTTAATTTGGCTTAGAGAGGGAATAACATACAAACTAAATTGTGTTTCTTACAGTACAGAAGAGTAGGAGGGAAGGGGATGCAAAGTGGGATAGAGGAGACGTCAGGTTGGAGGGTGAGGGTATTTAGAAGCACACACTTTTGAAAAGGACAGAGTCAAAGTAGAGAATAGAACAAGTGAGGGCAGCTTAAAAATTAAATTATTCAATTATTTACCTGTTTATGGTTTCATTGTTCATAGAATCATTTCCACGTGTTATTTATTAGCTCAGTGTAATTTTAAATTTCAATTAATTTCAATTTTTTTCTTTAATTCTCAGGATTTATATTTTCTGTTTGGGTATTTTAAATTTGTTCTTTTCCTAGCTTTTATTTTTTTACAGTTTTCTTCAAATTCAATGATCTGCTCTTTTTCTTTCATTTTTTTTTGCTTTTTTTTTGGAGGGCAGTTGGGGTTAAGTGACTTGCCCAAGATCACACGTCTGGTTTTTGTGTTAAGTGTCTGAGGCCAGATTTGAACTCAGGTACTCCTGACTCCAGGGCCGGTGCTCTATTCACTGCGCCACCTAGCCACCCCTCTTTTTCTTTCATTTTGATGTATATATTGAGAGATACAAATTTTTACCTAAGAACTACTTTGACTGCATCCTTTTTGTCATGTTGCCTCATTATTGTCCTCATCTTTAATGAAATTATTGATTACTTCTGTGATTGACACACTCATTTTTAGGATTTTATTCTTTAGTCTTTAATTATTTCTAATTTTTGTTTCAAAGACCCTTTATTGAACGTAATAATGACATCAATGGTTACATTTAATTTATTTGCTTTTCTGCATTTGCAAGGTTTCTTTTTCTTTAATATGTAATCAATATTTTTGTGAAGGTGCCACATACAGCTGAGAAAAATATATACTACTTTGGATTTCCATTCCACATTCTCTAGAGGTCTATCATGTCTAACTTTTCTAAAATTCTATTCATATCCTTCACTTCTTATTGATTTTATGGTTAGACATCTTTGTCTGAGGGGATAAAATAGCATTGCCTGCTAGTATATTTTCATGGTCTATTTCAGTATTAAACTCAGTTAACTATTCCTTCAAGAAATGAGATGCTATGTCATATAATGCATATATGTTCAGCATTGATCTTTATTAATTAATTAATGAAACTTTAAACAAAATGTTTAATTTTGTTTAAATCTTTTAATCAGCCTCTTTTTAATTTTGTTCCGTCTGAAATCTTATTACTTGTGATTTTTTTTACTCTAGCTGAAGCATTTAGCTTCAGTTCATTATTTGACTTTCTGAGTATATCTTTCTATTTCAAGCAGTTCTCTTGTAAACAATATATTAATGAATTCCAGTTTCTCTTCAATCTCTTATTGTCTACCATTTACCAAATAAATTAATTCCATTCAGATCCATGGCTATGACTGATAATAATTTTTTCCCTTCAATCTATCCCTTTTTTTAATCAATCTTTTTTTTTATCCTGTGTCCTCCTCAAGATTTTCTTTTGTTTCTTAGCATGGCCTCCCTTAATCTATTCTCCTTCTCCCTCCCATTTCTCTTCTCCCCTTACCCACCTAGTTATACCTAATTGAATGTGTTTGTTATTCCATCTTCTAATCAACTCATATATATATATATATATATATATATATATATATACATATATATATCTCAATATAGAGATATATGTGTAGGTATACACACACATATGTTCACACACATAGTCATATATAGTCTTCCTTTTTTCGATCAATACCAAGGAGCAAGGTCCAAATATTACCTGCTTCCTCCATTTTTATTTCCAATGTAAAAAAAATATATATCTTTTTGTGCCTTTTTTATGTGAAACTATTTTCCCCATTCTTCTTTTCCTTTTCCACTTCTCATCTTCCATTTTGTTTTGTGAGCCTTCCACTTTACTTTTGAAAACATGCCAACAGCTCACCCCCTCTAAGTAAACTCTTTTTAATAGTCCTGATATGAGGACTATGAAGGTTACATGTATCATCTTCCTATATGGTGATGTAAACAGTTCAAACTTATTAAATTCATCATAATTTCTCATTCATGTTTGTCCTCTCATACTTCTCTCTTGCTCTGTATTTGAATGTCAAATTTTCTATTCAGCTCTGGTCTTTTCATCAAGAATGCCTGAAAATCTTCTATTGAATTAAATGTCCATTTTCCCACAATTATTATTGTATTCAGGGTTTGTTTGTTCATTTTTCCTGTGCAGGATATTCATGATTGCAATCCTAGCTCCTATGTTTTCCAGAAAATAATTTCCCAAGTTCTTTGCTTCTTTAATATGGTGGTTGCTAGGAGAAAGAGAAGAAATACTTAAATAATGCTTACTATATACCAGGAGCTGTGCTAAGTACTGTTGATATAAAGTAAAAAAAAAAACCTGTCAAGTGGCTTACATTTTTACTAGGAGACAATATGGTCACCATTTTTTTCCCTCATTTGCCTCAAATCTCCTTCTTGGTCCCATGATCTCCTGCATTCCCAGAGACCAGTAGTCCCCCGTAGTTAAATCTCTCTCACCGCAGTGAGACTGAATGACTGCTAAATGCCCTGCACTATGCCTAGTATAAGACCTCATCTCTCTTCCTATGCCATCTCTTTTCTCCTATAAATGTTTATGTGCATTCAACTTCTGCACCTCTTTTGTCTTCCTTATTAACATATGGAAAGAAATCTCTTACATGTCTTTCTTGTATTACTCTGTTGCTACCCTTGGCTGCTGCTGTCATCAACTGCTGGATTTTTTTCATATTTCCTTCCTTTCTGTTGTTTTGGATGTTTGGGAAGCAAATAATCTCTTCAGTTCTGATTTTCTTTCAGAAATAATTTCAAGTTCTCTTTATGATTTAACATCCCATTTATCTTCAAAACATACTTCTCCATTCCTGTCTGTGTTTTCTGGTGGGTGCAGAATAGTCTTATATTATTCAAATTCCCTTTCTTTTATATTTCAAGGTGTTTCCTCTGATTGCTTTCTCAAATTCAGTTTAAATTTAACCACTATGTGTGTTAGAATTTGTATTTGTATTTATTTTTTGTTTTGTTTTGGAGATCTAAGAATTCTTTCAACTGGTTTTTAATTCTGTGCTGAAAAGTTCTGAGTATTTCTCTTGTAATATTTCTTGCATTGTGATATTAATGTTTTGTGTCACCTATTTTGGGGATAAGTATGAACTGTAGATCATCTCTGCTCAGACACCCATAGCTGCCAAGTCGCATTGCTACTTTCAGTGAGAAAGCGATCCTATGACCTGAGCTGCCGCTTCTTCACTTGCCTGTTGCCACAGGACTTTGCGATAGATAAAATGGCAAAATGGTATGGATGATTCTTTTGATTTCTGCATTTCTTTGATTTAAGAGCCAGAGTTGCATGAAGTTTTCTGCCTTACTCTCTCCTCCAGAGTCATTACAGCCCAATGGCAAGTCAGAACCAAGATGACAAGTTATGGCTCAAGAGGCAGTGGATGACATTGGGTGCTTTGGTGAATCAGGGCAAGTTAGGGGAACTCTGCCTTCTGTGGCCAAGCTACAAAAATGTGTGGAGCCCTGCTGTCCTACAGCAGGCCTGAGAGTTGTCTACCCAGAAGCATCAAGAGTGTGAGATAAATAAGAGATGGGGCCTCAAAGAATGCTGGAAAATAGACTCTCCTTTATTGTCTTTAAGTGCAAGCCTTTTATAGGACACTTCTTAATGGCTTTCCCCTGTGGACATTGTGCACTTTAGTTTTCGGGGTTTGGGGTGGGGGGGGGCGTAAACAGCAAGCTTTACCTCCAGGATCTAATCCTCACACCTGTGTACTTCAGCTCTTTTCTTAGTGGACAGGGAACTGATCCAGGCCTGGCAGCAAGCCCTTCACCTGAGGGGGCTTATTCAGCTGTCAGGGTCAGAGTCCCACTAGCCTATGGGCTTCAACATTTGGTGTCTAACAAAGCTCTAAGAAATACACAGCACCTGCTTCAATTGCCTGCCTGTATGGCAAGTGGAACAAACTGTTCTAATCTACCCATTCCGCAAGGGGTATGCTTGGTGTAGATATTCCCCTAGATCACCTATGGTTTTGAGACCCCTAGGTTACCCTCAACCTGGTTTAGCCTGTCTGCTAAAACATTTTACTTGGGTGTGGCCACTGTACATGCTATATAGCTTCTTGGGGCCACAGATGAGAGTTAGGTGGAACAGGTGGACAGCAAAGATGGAAAGCAGTCCTGAAAATGTCTTAGCAGTCTTTGTACCAGAAGTGCTAGGCTTCCCTGAACACACTCTACAACCCAAACAGCAAATGGAAGTTTTAATGCTGTGGATAAGTTTTCTTACGTTGGTAGTATACTTTTAGGGATATACACATTAATAATGAGGTTGACACATGCATTTTCAGAGCTAGTTAAGTGTTTGGGAGGCTTCAAAGGGAAGTACGGGAGAAAAGAGGTCTTAGATTGATTATCAAACTGACAGTCTATAGTGTCGTTGTTACCACTGAAGAAAATGATGCCTAGAGATGTTATACAGAATCCCTATAGTGATACAGCTAGAAAGTGTTCAAGGTAAGAATTGAACTCAACATTCTGACTGTTTTTTTACTTCCTTGTAGATTGTTTTCACTTGGGAGTGGTGGAATAGATTTTTATTTAAGGAATTATTTCCCTTGACCCTTATGTTCTGAGTCATCCATTGAGCCAGGTGTGGAAAAGCAATCTGGAACTCTTGTCTAAAAATATTAGAAGGAAAAAATGCATTTATTCAATGTCTGCTATGTGCCTTACACCATGCTACATAATTCATAAATATTGAACCATTTTATTCTCATAACTACACTAGGAGGTTGATATTATTATTATTTTATCTTACAGTTGAAAAAACCTAAAGTGATATCACATGGGTGACTTGCCCAGGATCACAAAGTTGTAAGTATATGACAAAATGTAGTTGAGAGCATCCAATAAAAAATCATAGGCAAACTTGATATTACAAAGACTCTGTTATCTCTGACTCAAGCTCCTACTGAGTTTCCTACAAACTCAAGGTCACTTAAATTCCGTTTTCACCTCACTACCAGAACAAGCAGGAACTACATGTTGAATTAACAAAATATTCAATTAAGGAAGAATTGAAAATTTGAATAATAGAATATCCAATCTCAAGACATTGCTGAACAAATATACTTTTTCCTTGTTCCAAGCAGAATATTCTGGGAGAAACAATATCTCTAAGGTCAACACCTCTGAAGTGGTAATGGGAGGAAGGGTAGATTTCAATATTTGACATAAACAGATGAAAGGTTGTAACACCAAGCACAAGCTGCTTCCAAGGTTTGGAATTATGTGCATTGTAAACTCCCCATTTATTCAGTAATAAATTAGGGCAAAATATCCACAGAAAGTAAAAATAAAAGTAACTCAATCATTTAGTAAGCCCTCAGTTCAATTGCGAAGTACAAAGGTTAAAGTACTCCACCCCTGGGTAGTACATTCATTTAGGTAATCACAAAGTCTTTTCTCTTCTCAATTGGAGATTAGTTTTCCAATCATAAACAAAGTGTATTCATTTGGTCAGTCACAAAGTACAAAGGTTTTACAAGTTTTCTACTTCTCTATCAGAACTGAATTACACTATCTTCAGTCTCCACCAAGCATCCTCTCAACGGGTAGTGGAAAACACAAAAGCCATCTGCTCCTAGGTCCAGCTAAGATTTTAATATCATCACAGCATTCAGTACCCAAGGAGAGGTCTTTTCTTCATCTTGACTGGAGGCAAGTTCTCAGCAGTTTCTGTTCCTGGAAAAATAAAGCTTAGCAAAGCCACAATAACATTGATACACATTGTCAGCACCCCCTTCAATTAACTTTCTTTCTGTCAAATCAATCTAGACCCAACAAGGTCTGAGGCCTCTATCAACAAATGAATCTGACAAAGTAACATCAAAACAGACAGACAAAATAGTGCCACCACAATCATGCCTCCTCAGTTCTTGGCAGCTCCAAGTCGCAGTTCTCAGATATCCTGGCCAGTTATCTCTCTCTCAGCAACTCTGGTTTTCTCTTTCTCTTTTTCACTCTCTCTACAATTCTCTTTCTCACTCTCTCTGCCTCCATGGTGCTGTGCCCAGAAGGCCTCTCTCAGCTTGGGTCTTTCCCTATGCATGGTATGAGCTCTTCCCCATTCAGTCCCCTCTTTTCATGTCAACAAGTCAGTACTACTGTAGGGTTAAAATTCCATTACCATTACAAAGTTGACCAGCTTTGTTCGAACTTAAGTGTGTGGAACTTCTCAGCATCCACTGATCTTAATCCATTTAAACAATCTGTTAGTCTCTTTCCTTTCCCTCATAGGATCTCAAGAACATATCAAACTCCTAGTATCTAAGCCACAACCACTTCAGACTTCAAATGATATCTTTTCCATTTATTGGCCAAGTCCTTCTCCTTATGCAACCATACAGTCCAACAAAGCTTGATGGAAAATAGTGTGCTGGGAGCTTTTTCCAAATAACATATATTCTTTTTGCTCTTGAAAAACTCAGTCTCTTCCTGAGTCTCAGACCCATAAGAAATGCAGCCATCTTCCTTTTGGATATAGCTCTTGACATGAATAACAAAACCTACCAGTAGAATAGAAAAGAAATGAAAAGTCACAAAACATTTAAAACTTTAAAGGTTTTGTTTTGTTTTATTTTCAGGGTAAAGGAAGATAAAATAGAATTAAAGTACAAACTACACATAATCAGCAGGAATATTTAGCTTTGCTTGAACAAATCAACCTCAATTCAATTCCATATTTATCTTCACCTTCAAATTTCCGTGTTTGCCTTTTTCATTAGCATAAGTTTTTAATAGATAAATTAGAATATAAGAGTTAATATTTAAGATTATATAGAATATAAGATTTATATTCCAAAATATAAGATTTTGGAAATATGTTAACTAGAATAGTCCTTCCTCAGGCATAAAAGTCAAAGTATGAAGGAAGTAGTCAACAATTTTTTAAGCATCCATTGGGAGAGAAATAAAATTGGAAAGTAGTTTCAAAAATATTTTTCTTTATCTAAAAAAATTGATATTCATAACACGCCCTTTTTCTCCTAAAACCAATTTTACAAATGGGTTTCAGGATTGAATAAAATCATTCTCAGTTTCTGATAAGCTTTAAATAAAAACAAAGTTAAAAAAAGAATTAAAAATTTAGTTACAAAGCTTATGCTTGACTTTGAAATATGCATTTTGCTCCCACATGCTTAAAAAGAAATCTCGGTAGTTTAAACTTTACATAGTTATCACATTTCCTGTTAATTGTAAGTGATGTCATATTCTCTAGTTGTTCTTAATTTATAGTTCCAACATACAGAGTTATTAGCAAATAAAATGAAATAAAATACAACAATAATGCTCATATATAACTTAATGCTCACCAATGGTATAACACATTATATGTATGAAGATGACCACAGATATGTAGAGCTAACCAGGGCATGAACAAAAGCCTCTTTTCCATTCATAGGATGATAGATGATTCATTATGAGAACCTCTGAAACCATCTAGTTCAGCAGTTCTCGTCCTGTGGGTCATGACCCCTTTGGGGGTCAAACGACCCTTTCACAAGCGGTCACTGGGGTCCCCTAAAACCATCAGAAAACACATATTTTTGATGGTCTTAGGAATTGAGGCACTGCTCCTATATCTATCTCCAGGCAAGTCCACCCACATGCAGATACACCCACATAGGAGTATTAAAGGGACATAGCTTTAGGAAGGTTGAGAACCACTGATCTAGTTTAACCACATCATGCTATAGATATTATTAATAATTATTCACTTAGCATGTTGCCTGGCACATTGTAAGCATTGTATAAATGTTAACTATAATTAGAGATGCATAAAATGAAGTTAAGTGATTTGCCTAAAAACTTGCATGATGTCATTCACGTAGTTAATGTCCTAGGTGGAATGACGCCAAATCTTTTTGCTTTATGGTTAGTGTTCCTTCTACTGTTCTACATTGTTCAATTATTCTTGACTACTATCTCAAAAAAACAAAAAAAAACCATATTGCTGTTTCTGGGGAGACCAGGTAAGCAAATATGGATTCCTTAGAATAATCCATCATTCCTAGAAAGGAAAACAAGCACCAAAAAAGGTCAACAAATTATATCCCATTCATGGAAAGAGCTAAATATTTTCACATATTTTTATAGCATGAGAAATATTGGCTATCACTTCCTCTTTGTGATAGTACCTGCCCTGGCAGGTAAAATGAAAATACATCTCATAATATACTGGCAGTTTTGACAAGAGAAATCCAGAAATTTACGAATCTCAATTTGCCTAAGAAATCTTCATAAATCATAGGAAAAATGATATTTAGAGATTATTGAACCCAATCTGTTTATTTTATAGAAAAGAGAACTGAAGCCCAAAGACTTTCAATGACCTACCAAAGGGCAAATGAATATTAAATAACTGAAGCAGGAACCAAATTGAAGTATTCCATCTGTAGACCCAATATCATTTTAGCTATGATCCTGAATTGCATATTAGAATATTAAAAACATTAAAGTATTAATTAGCACTCGGTAATTGAAGTAACTTTTGCCTTGTAATGAGAAAACAAACACATAAAAATAAACAAAATAACACAATTAGGTAATTTTATTTGGAGTGAAATAACAAGCAAAGAAATAATGAAAGCAACATCTTGATAAGCTTTTCTCGCCATCTTCTAGCTAAATGACTTTAAGCTAATCCTTTCGTTTATCTGAACCTCATTTTTCTCACTTGAAAAATAGGGATTAAAATGCATACTCTACCTATCTTATTGGGTTGCTGTGAGGATAAAATTAATCATATAATAAAGTAGTTTATTATCTTTTCTAAAAATAAAAAAAACTGTTCCTTTTTCTGACTTCACAAAAAAATTTAGCATAACTGCCACTCACTCAGTTCTCCATGTTCAAAATGTTGGCATTTTTCATTATTATCTTTTTTTCACTTTATTTTTAATTAGTTTCCAAACACTATTAAAACTATTTAAGGAAGAAATATATATCTTTGTCATGAGTCCTGAGAGAAATTATTCTTATTAACCCATAATGACTTTCTCGTTCAATTTCCCACCATGGTGGAGTGGCCATTGTGCTCTCCTCAGGCTTGGGTGCTGCATACAATATTTAATGGATGCCTCAAGATTGGTGGTGTTCTAGTTTATAAAGAGATAGCTTTTTTGTCTGACGGTGGCATGATGTCACTCTTAAACACTAATTTTAATATAGTCCACCTCCCTTTGGGTTAACCAATCAGAACTGATTACCACTTCTTTTCCAAAAATATGTCCTGAGCCTTCAATCAGGATTGTCTTTGATCTAGGAGAGACAGTCAAATGGCCATCCTTTTATTAATAATGTGCTGAACTTGTTAATAAAGTGATTAAATTACCCAGACACTATATCTCTTAAACCTTGTTAATTGCCTTGTTAATTGTTAATTGCCACAGTTCCCTTATTTCTGTTTGTCTATTTGCGTTGCCTATGCTATCCTAGTACAAACCTGTTTTACTGACCATATGGACTACTGTAATAATTTACAGTTGAACTAAACTAAGAACAAACAAACTTCTACCCTTTCTTAATATCTAAATTCCTTACATATTGAATCACAGAATCGCAGATGAGGAAAGGCTCGCTTTTAAGTTTATCAAATCCAACTTTTATTTAATCAGTGATACCTGCTATAATATTAAGGAATAATAAACTTGGTGTTATGATTCTTCACCCACAGCTCAATGACTTTCTATTGACTCATTTTATTACGAAAGTCCATTTTCCTTTGCATGCTATCAAAGGCCCTTCAAAATTTGCCACCTCTCAATTTACCCAGTTTTATTTCAGAGCATGTGCTTCCTTGTAAATTAGTTAATGTGGACTACTCATCTGCTGGATACTCTCTACACTTTCTCAACCTAAACTTTCATTCATATATTTTTCTGCTTTTGCTTGGAAAATTTTCTACCTAATATCTCTTTTCTGATTGTCTGTTAAAGTTAAACCCAAATACTACCTCATGACTTTTTGTTTATTGCACTTTTTTTTGCTGTTCTTTTATACAAACATCACGTGTTATTTTGAATGAAAAATGTGTGCATCGTAGTCCCCACTAGATTGTGAGTTCCAGATTTTGTCCAATGTTTCCATGACTTTTAGTGTCTAAAACAGTTTTGTGCCCCCTGGCATTGTTGTTAAATGTGAATTAAGAATGTATTAGTGGGCACTGGGCTATAGAAATCCATCTTCTCCTACTAGAAAGTTAGGGAAGTGATGGGGGAGGATATAAGAGAGAACAGATTGGGGAAGGGGTATTTAGTAGGCTTGCTATTTTGGGGTGGGGGTAGGGGACAGATGGGGAGAAAAATTGTAACTCAAAATCTTGTGGAAATCTATGTTGAAAACTAAAAATGGATACTTTTTTTTAAATAATGTATCGATTGGGGCATCTAGGTAACAATGAGTAGAGCATCAGCCATGGAGTCAGGAGGACCTGAATTGAAATGCTGCCTCAGATATTTAATCCTTACTAGCCATGTGACCTTATACAAGTCACTTAAATCCAATGGCCCTGCCTTCCCCTCTCCAAAAAAAAAAAAGACAAGAAAAGAGAATGTATTGGCTTAAACAGTAATTGAGGTCTCTTCCAAGGGAAATTTCTTCAGTACTATGTTGTTCATAGGAATGTATTTGAAATTAAAAGTACAATAAAATATGAGATAATAATGCTTATAATGTTCTTGTTCCTTATTAAAGGGGAAATCTTCATAATTCCACAGTTCTCTAGTCCAGATTTCGGCATCTTCAAAAGAAAAACTCCAGTATATAGTGACCTGATCATTACTATTGGACTTTTGCCAATGTTTGCTGATATCAGACACAATTCTGTCTATGTTATTTATTCTCATCTACTCATCTTGTAACTCTGTCTAAAAATAGTGTGGGGGGTGGCTAGGTGGAGCAGTGAATAGAGCAGAGGTCTATTCTATTCCACCCTGGAGTCAATAGGACATGAGTTCAAATCCATCCTCAGATACTTAACACCTACTAGCCATGTGACCTTGGGCAAGTCACTTAACTCCAATTGCCCAGCCCTCCCACCTCCAAAAAACAAAATAATAATAATATGAAATCAATGTGGTATTGCATATAATAGGGATTTTTCAGGAAAATATATAAGTAGAAGAAAAGTGAACCACTTTAACGGAAAACTGTGTTTCCCTTTAATGAGTGCTACAAATGTAATACATACAAGGAGGTGGCCAGCATGAGCAAAATCATTAGCAGAAGATAAACCTTTAGACAATAGGTACAAAGAGGAGTCTCATTTCCAAGAAGAATAGGTAATCCAAACAGGATAGCCACTGTCCTTAAAAGATAAGGCCTTGGGGGCAGCTAGGTGGCACAGTGAATAGAGCACTGGCCCTGGAGTACCTGAGTTCAAATCCGGCCTCAGACACTTAACACAAAAAAAACTAGCCGTGTGACCTTGGGCAAGTCACTTAACCCCAACTGCCCTCCAAAAAACAAAAAACAAAAACAAACAAACAAACAAAAAAGATAAGGCCTTATACTTTACACCACCCCATATACCCTTCCATCTTATGACATTGGTCTCATTTTGATTTCTTAAACAAGACACTGTCTACTGACTGTGAATTTTTCTCTGGCTATCCCCCAAGCATAGTATGTACTCCTTCCTTATCTAAACACACTGATTTTCTGCTGCGGCCAGCACAGTCTAGGCCTAGCTACCAGTTGAGGAAAATGGAGAGAGAGATAGAGTGAGAACAGCCCATGACTGCATTACAGGAAAGAGACAGAAAGATGGGGATGGATTTCATAGTCTGTTTATTCCAGAGCTATTCCATACCAAGCCAGTGATACAAGAAAATCATAGGGTTTATAATCCTAATTTCGGGGATGATTGCATCTTAGGCCTTGCCCATCCCTTGGCCTCAGCCCATGGTTAATCAGTCCTCCAGATCTTTATCCTAAAACCACCTCTGGGGGCACAGTAGATCAGGAGTCCCAGTCAGGACTTGCAAATGTACATACTTTAGATATTCATGAGGCCAATGAGAGCATCCACCCAACAAGATTATACTATCCTTGCCTATCTGCCCAAGGCCCTTGTATAATTGGGGAGCTAGTGTGCCAAGGCCTTGGCCCCCAAAAATTTTCCTAGCTTTCCAATTAAAATTCCTCTTTCTCCAGGAAACCTTTCTCAGTCCCTCTTAATTACAATAACTTTTCTCTATTGAGTATTTCCAGTTCATAGTTATTTCCATGCTTTCTCCACCATTAGATTTTGAACTCCTCTGGAGCAAGGACTATCTTTTACATTTCACAGTATCTTCAGAACTTAGTACAATGCCTCACATGTAAATATTATTTAATATACATTTATTGATTGTCTGCCTAACTGGAGGGAGCTCTCATACGTTTTGAATAAGATAATATGTTCAGATCTGGGCATTACGAATATCTCTTTGACAGGTAATTGGAGGATGGATTACACTCCTGTAGCCAGAGACTTGAGGCAGGGAGAACAAACAGGATACCAACAGGCATGAAATAGCGGATGCTTGTACCAGGGTTGTTGTAGTGTTAGATGAAGCTAAGAGGAGTATGGGAAATGATTTCATTGATGCCCCGTGAATCAAAGAGTGACCTCGAGGAATGTCTTTCTGAACCCAGGCCAAGGGAGACTGTGCTGCAGTAGACAGACTTGCCACCTCTGGGAAGTAACTTGATCTTAGGAGGCTTTTCTTCTCTCTTACTACTACTGGAGGTGGTTTAGGCTCATGAGGCGTTGAAGGATATTTCTGTGTGTTTATTCTTGTGGTAATTTTGAAATAAATTTACCTTTGTAAAAGCTAATTGAATTTAAGAGAAATATCACAGTAAGGAGGTATGGATAACATGTGAATGCAACTGCCATCATATATGATGTAAGTGTTGGGAACTTTTTCTTGATCACATGGAAATCTGAGGTTTTAAGATTCTTGTAAGAGAGCAGAATATATTGAAAATGATTTTCATAATGAATACACAAAGAATTTTCATATGAGTGGACTAAATGACTTCTAAGCACCCTTCCAAATAGAAGATATTATGATTCTCTGACACAGAAGCCAACTCTATTGAGGTGCACTTTGTTTTCTTTTAAAGCTGGATTAATTTGCATTTGAAAAGGATGAATTAAAAACACCATTGAGCGATTCATGGCTAGCACAGGTGTTCTTCATAATGCCTTTGCATAGTATCTGAATTTGGCTTACAGTAAATCACTTACAGCTCTGTTATACACTGTCTTAATGCCCTCTGGAGCAAAGGATGAAAATCTTAATAACGGTGACCAACCGTGCTGTCTTTTTTTATGATCCATAGATGAGCATTAAGGGATGGAATGAATACTACCATTAGGGACAACTGGAATTGAAGGTCAAATCTGTAGAAAAACAAAGAATTGATATTGTCTTCTACTGATGTAAACTTTGCAGCCCTCCAGTTGCTTTCATGGCCATTATCTCACTTGATACTTACCTACAACCTATGAAGGAGGGTCATTATTATAACTCCCATTTCGTAACTAACGTTCAGAGAGGTTGAGTTAAATAAGGTCGCAGAATTACTCCAGTGCTTTTTTTTCTGCTGAGCCATGCTGTTTCCTATTTTGTGTATTAACACGAATAACAATTTTGTTTAGCTATGATAACTGACTAGAATTTCACAGTGCTTCTGGTTTCCTACAATAGAGTCTATCTTCCACATGGTCTATATATTCTTTATAGCCACAGTCCCAGTGGAAAAAAAAATTTTCTGAGCAATTATTTTGTATGTCATAATTTCTTTTGAGTATAGCTGGGGGAGGGAAGAAGGAGGGAGAGTATACAAAAGGGAGGAGAAAGAGGGGATTCAATATTGTGGAAGAGTGGCATCTAAATCTCTGAAATGCCATCTCCAGCATTCATGGCACCAGGCAGCATTACATTGATATGTGATCAAAATAAGGTTTGCTGGGTACATTTTGGTTAGTTCCCTTCCCCCCACACACACACCATTAGCAGGTGAAGCTATACTGAATAGCCTAATGTCCCCAAGGAGAGAATGATTTTGAAGATTTTGAGTCATGTCCATTTCCCCTTCATTGTTTTGTTTTGTTTTGGTTTTGGTTTTTGGTTTTTTTATAATTTCTTTTCCATTGAGTATAACAAAACCTCTATTACAGGGGTTAACTCTGAAGCATGATGCTACTTCCTACATCACCAATCCATGGCAAGTTATTTTTAATTTCTTTTTTCTGAAAGTCATACAGTGAGGTAGGACAGTTTATATTCATTTCTGGAAGATGAAAGGAGGTTCCAAAATGGATTTTAATAACTATATATTTAATGCAGTTAAGTTCTGGTAATTATCAAAATAACACAAACACATATTTGTCACTCTAACTTAGTTATTGAAATCAGTAATCACAAAGTCACTTAAAAACACTCAAAAAGTGGAAATACTTAGTTTTCTCTTGGCCATTGGTCACAACACAACTCTGAAAGGCATTGTAAAGTACTGATTATCATGAAATCCCTTGTTCATCGGTGTTTGGTCAAGTATTTCTTATTAGTAAATTTTCTGAAAGGTTAGCTAACACAAGAACATATGGTAGAAGTTCTTTTCAATGTGTAAACCATATAAAACAGTGTATATGGAAATAAAAAGCAGAGGGGAGTAGCGACTAGAGCATAGATCTTTAAATGAGAAAGACATGAATTTAAAAATTGCTCCTGACACATGTTGTTTTGCCTTTGAATCTCTGGACAAGTCACTTAAATATTGAAAGCTCCAGGTGATTCTGTAAGCCTATCAGTCACAGTTCAGGTACCAGTGAGCAGCAGCAAAAGGAGTTTTATACCAAAGTAATCATACACACTCCCTTTCAAATTGCACATATGTATATTTAAGTGCTCTAAAATTAAATTCATAGGTTATCTGTTATGGTATTTTTATTAAATGTATTGTTATTGATGTGAAAAGTTTTCTTTATGATTCTGCATTATACAACTTGAATTTTAATAGAATTATGAATGCTAATTGTAAAGTTTATCATGATTTTCTATCACGTCAAGTATTTCTGGTTAACATATTGTCATCTGAGCAGAAAACATCTACCTTCTGTCACTAATACCACTAATTTCTCTGCTACATTGATAGAGTCTTAAAACATTTTAGAAAATAATGATTTGTTCTTTTCATGGAAATAGAACTAGTTATTAGATACTGATTTTTATTTTTTAATTATAAATTAGTGGTAAATAGTCACATATGTTTTTATTGACTACACCTTTTTATTGACATATACAGGTTAAATACATTACAGGCAGAACCTTTCATTAATAATATCTAAAGAAAATGCAAGAAATGAAGCATAGCTATATAATGAACAGGGGTATTTGTAAATAGGTTTTGTTTATATAAAAATGATAGATCACATGCTCAACTTGTTCCATTTCAAATAATGATTCAAATAATGATTCATTGCAGAAAGATTTTGTATCCAATTAGTTTGCTAATGAAAAAATGCCTGTTGTTAAAGACTGAAACTCCTGCTTAATTACCTGATAAAAAGTACAGAAAGATGTAAACTAACAAAGAACAATGAACTACCTTTTCTAAAAATTATAAATGGCATTAGAAAAAAAGTTACACAAATATAAATACATATACACATTTCTTCATTTCTTTGTTTGCTTGCTTTTTTATTTATACAGGAATCATCTAGTCAGTTTGAGGTTAGCATCCTTTTAATGTGGGTGGTGGTAGATAATATAATATAGTAGAATAATAGAAGGAATATCTTATAGACAAGATGAGTTCAAGGCTTGCCTGTACTACTAAATAAGGGCAAATTTTTCTGAACCTTAGCTTGCTGTTCTAAAATGTGGGAATGGCATCAGTAGCAATACATGACTTATATGGTTGCTGTGGAGAACCTGATATGTATATGAGAATTTTAGAGTTATAGTATGAAAAATTAGATATTTCCTTCACACCCAATTATTAACTATTCTTATTCTTACTATCCTTCTCTAGCCCTGTGTTATCACAGACTTCTAAATGTTACAGTAGCCTCCTATTTAACCTTCTACTGTGGAGAGTAGAGAGTCAGCCTTTCTTTCAGCTGATCAAGATCCCCTAGAATTGATAGTGGTCTAGATATCTAGATATAACTCCTAGATATAAATATCTAGGATATATTTAGATATATCCTAAGAGTTAACTCCTGTAATACAGGTTTTGTTCTACTCAGTGGAAAAGAGATTATAAAAACAAAAACAAAGCAAAACAAAACAATAAAGGGGAAATGGACATGACTCAAAATCTTCAAAATCATTCTCTCCTTGGAGACATTAGGCTACTCAGTATAGCTTCACCTGCTAATGGTGTGGGGGGGGGGGAAGGGAACTAATCAAAATGTACCCAGCAAACCTTATTTTGATCATATATCAATGTAATGCTGCCTGGTGCCATGAACCCTGGAGATGGCATTTTAGATATATCTAGATATATCTAGATATGAATATCTAGGATATATATCTAGATATAACTCATATGTATACATATATATATACATTCACTATATATACTATATATATTATATCCTATATAGTATATATACTATACACTATATAGTATATATACTATATATGTGTGTGTGTGTATATATATGTGTATATATATGTGTATATATATACACACACACACACATATATAAACTCCTAGATAAAAAGCTGAGACACCCATTTAGTGGGAAATCTCCAGAGCCCATAGGCCCAACTGTGACTTATGTTGGATTTATACATTTTTATGTTGTCCTCATATTGACATTGTGAGCCAAGAAGCTAGAGAAATATAAGGAAATATGAGGAAATATCTGGAAACGGAAAAGAGATGCAAGGTGAATGGGACTTGTAGTCACAAAGATATGGCATCAAACAGTTTCAGTCTGTTACAGCTGCATGACATGAGAAAAGTCACTGGAACACCCTCTACCTCAGTTTCCTTATCTATAAAATAAATGGTTGAATTCTTTTTTTAATAATTTTTTATTTGTTTTCCTGTTCATATCATTCATTTTCATGAGATTTTTGAATTACAGATTTTCTCCCCATCTTTCCCCTACCCCAAACCTAAAACAGCAGTCTCACTGTAAAGCCCCTTTTTTATCTTCTCCTTTCCAAATTCAAGTCAGAACTCCCTTCCTGAAGTCAAATAGAACAAGCCTGTATTTAGGCCATTTCAATTACTTGAAAACAATATTAATGCCCCTAATAAATCTTCTCTAGACTGAACATGCCCAATTACTTCAACTGATCCTCTCTCCTATATCACACATTCAAAATCCTTCACCATCTAGCTATCCTCATCTAGGTAATGTCTTAGCTTATTTATGTCTTTTCTAAAATGTGCCAAAATACTATCCTGTTATGATCTGACTAGAGTGGTGTATGGTGGGACTACCATTACCAGTAAGGTATTCTTAATGCATGCAGCCCAACTAAACAAATGATTTTGTCTGTCTTATCCAATGTTAACTCAAATTATTCTTTTTTTAAATAAATTTTTAAAATTTGTTTTCTTGTTTACATCATTCATTTTCATGAAATTTTTTAATTACAAATTTTCTCCCTGTCTTTCCCCTGCCCCAACCCTAGAACAGCAATCCCACTGTAAAGCCCCTCCCCTGATCTGTTCTCTACCTTTCTGGTAGGACAGGGAAGATCTCCCTACCCCAGCCACTGTATATATTAATTCCTAGTTGCAGGTAATTCAGAGCTTTAGATTGTAGATTCTTTTGATTCTTCCATTGCCACCAACCCCCACTGGATGGACAACCAATTCAATACAGGCTGTGGATGTGTGATTATACAGGACATCTTCATAGTGGACATATTGTGACAGTGATCATATGTCCCTCCTTCCTATCTATCCCCCCCTTGTTCTGTTCTCTACCCTGTCCCTGTCCCTTGACTGAAGTGTGTGCTTCCAGAATCCCTCCCCCAGACCCTGCCCTCCACTCCATCATCCCCCGTCTCATCCCCATGCCCCCTACTCTCCTGTGTGTCATGGTACCCAATTTAGAGTTTATGCCATTTCTTCCCCAAGCCAAATTCAATAAGAGTAATTGTAAGTAAATTTGTAACAGTTAACCCTTGGCTCTTCTGTATGGGATGGTTAACCCCATTTTGTCTCTTCCTGTATCCTCTAATTCTAGTCTTTTCACGCCTTAGAATTTCACCTTCTAAAGTATCATCCCTTCATATTCAATTGATCCTATACTCTCTATATGCACATATACACACATGCTCAGATATGTATTCATATGCATACAGCCTCCTATATAGACGTTATGTAAGTATACATATATATGTTTGTATTCCCTTCACCTATTCTCATGCTAAGAAAGGTTTCAGAAGTTACTATTATCGGTTTTCCATATTGGCATGCAAATAATTTGAATTTATCAAGTTCCTTATGATGTTGTTCCCATGTTTACCTTCTTGTGCTTCTTGTGTTTAATTGTCAAATTTTCTGTTCATTTCTGGTTTTTTCAGCAAGAATGCTTGAAAGTCTTCCACCTCATTGAATGACCATGTTTTCCTCTGGAATAATATGCTTAATTTTGCTGGGTAGTTGATTCTTGGTTTGAATCCAAGCTCCTTTAATCTTCGAAATATCATATTCCAGGCCCTGTGATCCCTCAGTGTAGAAGCTGCCAGATTCTGGGTAATCCTGATAGTATTTCCGCAGTATTTAAATGGTTTTCTCTCGGAAGCCTGTAATATTTTCTCCTTTAACTGGATATTCTGGAACCTGGCAGTAACATTTCTAGGAGGTTTCTTCTGGGCATCTTTTTGAAGAGGTGATTGGTGAATACTTTCACGTTATCTTTTGCCCTCTGATTCTGAAACATCAAGGCAATTCTCTTTGAGGATTTCTTGAAGGATGCTTTCCAAGTTATTTTTCTGGTCATGGGTTTCAGGTAGACCAATAATTTTCAGATTTTATCTCTCCTGGATCTATTTCCCAGGTCAGTGGTTTTTTTCAAGGGGCTATTTCCATTGCTTTCTATTTTTTTTCATTTCTTTGTAACTGTTTAAAAGTATCTTGGTTTCTCATAAAGTCATTGGCTTCTACTTGCTCCACTCTAATTCTGAAGGAATTATTCTCTTCACAATGCTTTGAGATTCTTTTTCCATCTGGGAAATTTGACTTTTTAAGGCATTCTTCTCCTCATTGGCTTTCTGGGCCTCTTTTGCCATTTGAGTTAATCTATTTTGTAAAGTGTTGTTTTCTTCAGTCAGATTGTTTACTCTCTTTTCATGATTTTCTCGCATCATTCTCATTTCTCTTTCCAAGTTTTCCTCCACTTTTTAATCTATTTTTCAAAGTCCTTTTTCAGTCAATCTGTTGCCCCTAGACATTCTTCAAGTGTCTTGGAAGCATTTGGTGTGGGAGTTCTGACTGTGTTGTCTTCCTCTCGTTCCATACTTTGATCCTTTTTGTCCACAAAAAAAGGATTCTAGAGTTTTATTGCTATTGTTATTTTGCTTCCTTTTCCTGATATTGGCCAGTCAATTAATTTAGCTTTGTGGAACTCTGCTTCCAGGGGGGAAATCTCTGTTCCAAATTGCCAGCTCCCGGAGTTATTAGTGGGGTGTTGCAGACCCCACCGAGCTTTGGCTTGCTGAAAGTGCTCTCCAGGACCAACAACCAAGACCACCATCCAGATCCAGATCCAGGCCTCTCAATGCAAGACTACTTGGCCATGATCAATTGACTCAGCCTCCCTCCTGGGTCCTCAGGCCAGGGGCTCTGAAGGAGCCCAGTGGGGGCAGCTTCCGGTTGCTGCAGTTCATGCCCTTCCCCCACTGCTTCTTTGCCCTAGAGGCAGATTGGTCTAACTGCTTTTCCTCCCCTGAAATTAGTTTGAAAGCTTCACTCACTTTCACTGATCTTTCTTAATCCTTATTGTTTCTGATTTTTGAAAAATTTTTTCCCCTTTATTTTATTTTATTTTTTCTATTTTTTTAATTTTAATTTATTTTCTTGGTCACATCATTCATTTCCACCAGGTTTTGAGTTACAAATTTTCTCCCCTTTCTGCCCCTACCTCCCAGCCCAGAACATTGATCCCACTGTAAGACCCATCCCACAATCTGTTCCCTTTTATGCCCTCCAACATCCCTCTAGCTTTCTAGCAGGGCAGGGAGGAGCTCCCTACCCCCGTCCCTGTATGTATTATTTCCCAGTTGCATTTGATTGTATAGCTTTACATACTAGATTCTTGCAATTCCTCCCCTGTCACCAACTCCCACTGGGAGGAGCAGCAATTCAATACAGGCTGTACCTGTGTAATTACACAGGACATCTCCACGGTGGGCAAATTGTGAGAGGCTAATTGTATGTCCCTCCTTCCTATCCTGCACCCCACCTTGTTTTTTTTCTCTACCCTGTCCCTGTC
>CM053594.1:246457332-246522646 GCA_028646575.1 Pseudocheirus occidentalis
AGTAGGCATTCTTCCAGTGTCTTGGATGCATTTGGTGAGGGAGTTCTGACTGAGTTGTCTTCCTCCTGCTCCATGCTTTGGTCTTTTTTGTCCATAAAAAAGGATTCTAGAGTTTTACTGCTCTTTCTAGTCTGCTTCCTTTTCCTCATGTTGGCCAGTCTATTAATTGCTTGGTTTTTTTATCTCTGTGGAACTCTGCTTACTGGAGGGGGAAAGCTCTGTCCCAAATCGCTGGGGCCCTCACAGCTGCCGGAGCTATTAGTGGGATGCTGCAGCCCTCCCCGCCCCCAGCTTTGGCTCACTGAAAGTGCACCCCAGGAAGACCATTCAAGACCACAATCCAGATCCAGGCCGCTCAACGCAAGAGCCCTTCGCCCTAATGGATCGGCTAAGCTCCCCTGCTATCTGCTGGCCGAGGGCTCCGAAGCAGCCCAGTGGAAGCCGCTGCTGCTCTGTTTCTGCTGCTACAGGCACCTCCCGCTGCTTCCTTGCCCTGGGAGCAGTTTGGCCGGACCTGCTCTTCTCCTCCCCAGTTAGCAAAATCCACTGACCTTTCTCTTAGCCTTTTTGTCTTCTGGCCTGATAAATGTGGTAACTGTGCCTCCAGTGCAGCCAATATGCTCTCCTATACACACGGCTCCCCGCCCGATGCCCCAGGGCCTGAGCCGGCCCGGTTTAGACCATGGCTCCCAGACTTCTGTGAAGAGCCCCACCTGCTGAGCTGCCTGTAGCAACAGATGTGCTTTCTGTCTTTTGGAGAGTTTTGGAGCTTGAAAATCTGTTTAGAGTCCCATTTTATGAGTTTTTTAGCGTGTTTGTGTGGGAGCTGTGGTGCTTTGTTCCTTCTACACCGCCATCTTGTCCCCGCCCCCCTATTGTTTCTGATTTAACAGATGTGAAGATGGCTCCAGGAGCTGTAGATCTGTTCTGCAGGGTAGACTCACACTGTGGCTTCGGAGGCTTGGCTCCTCCTGACCACCCTGAGGCCTGAGCGAGGTTATGGTTTCTGGCTGGGCTGACCTCAGCTCCCGGCCTGCTATGATGAGCCCCTGCTGCCGGGCTGCCTTCAGCAAGAGATGTGTTTTCTCTATTTTTGTGAGTTTGGGAGTCCTAGCATTTGTCTGGGGTCATATTTTATGGGTATTTAGGGAGGCTATGTGGGAGCTGTGTGACCTTGCTGCTTCTATGCCACCATCTTGGCTCTGCCCCACCCTGTGACCTCTCAGTGGTTGAATTCTAAGACAGATAAAATTCTTTTCAAGCATGACACAGTGTTCTCATTTGAAATTGGATTTTTTTTTATGAAATGGCTTCTACTTTGTTTTTATTTATTTGATTGTGGTAAGAATGTGTTAGCTGTCAGAGGCAGCTGACCAAATTATTATTTTTTTATAAGACAACAAGGGATAGGGATTGAATCTGTGATTTTGTTGGTACAAGGTATTCCCAAAGAATAAAATTCCTTCCTTTCATATTTTTAACATAGGTAAAACAGACAAACAGCTAAAGGGGCAGATTTCTTTTGAAAATAAAATTATTTCACTGAATTAAAGACTCCTTTATAATAATGATTAAACATTAGAACTTTCAAAGCAAGAGAGCTAATACAATAATAGAATAATAAGGCTACATTTTAGATTATCGCTAGTGTTCTACTGTGAGAAAAATCAAAGCCAAATTTATCTAAAATATTAATGAAGTCATTTGTGTTATGTGGTTATGCTACAAGTAATCAGACTATATCAGTGTACAGATATAGTTTTCTCCATTTTCAAAATGTAAGGGTCAGATGATAGCAGGCAAAAGTGAACCATGAATGTAATTACGGGTAAATGCTTGTTGAAATTAAATCCACCCTCCTACTTCAAGTACCATTATAAATGCAATGGGTGCCCTGAAATTCACTTCTAGTCATGAAACTCTAACCTGTCTGAGAAAACTGAACTTTTAAAGTGATCCCAAAACACCTCAAGAAGGGAAAGTAAATTTGTCCACTTATGTGCACATTTTAAGAGTTTCCTATGATCCAAAGGATCCTTAGGTGCTAGAGTGAGGAGTCTGGAATTTATCCTATGGAGAGCTGTTACCAGCTATTCCATAGGGAAATAGTATGATAAGCTTGATATTTATCACAGTTAAAAAGCCTGGAAAAGTTCATAGTGGTTGGAGTTAAAAGGTTGGGACAAATAGACATTCTAGGAGGCAAGTAAATAATCCAGCAGTGACATGATGCAGGAACTCACCAGGATGGTAGCAGAGAAGGCCATGACCATAGGATTATACACTTTGAATGGAGAAGGGAGTCTAGTCAAAACCCTCACTGTACAGATGAGGAGCTGAAGCCTATATAGATGAGGTGACTTTTTCAAGGTGACAGTAGACTTAAGTAGCAAAGCTACTCTTCAAACTTGGGGCATTTTATTCTGAATTTTGCATGATTTCTCTCTCATAAGGAACATGATGGTGAATGTTTAAGAGCTGGCTCTTTCCCCTCAAAAATGTATACAAAACACTCAAGGTTGAACTGCATTATTCACATTTTATCCATCACTTTGTTAAATTTGGACAATCAATGTAATGATAAATCAGGCCCTGATTTGTAATTTGTCAATTGCCAAGATGTAAATACTAACACTGAACATTCAACAATTGGGTCTTGTGAGCTTTTATAGGTGACTGTAGCACATTCATCCCTGCATGCACCACACTGTTGCTTTAAACAATGGACAAGTATAATGGAAGTTCACATGAAGAACTGCCTGGACTTGATAAATGATTAAATGCACAAGGTTAAATTGTAGTACTTAGATTTTTTTTAAATCAATATTTATAAGCTTGAATGTCTAAAAGACTGGTACCACTTAACAGAGATGGGAAAACAAAAAGGTAATTTGGCAGGAAGATGATGGTTTTGGACAGGCTACAATGTAGATGATATCAAAATGTTTAAGCAAGCTGCTTTGCAGGCCATAAAAGGATTCAGGACTTTGGCTGAAGTGAGTTTTAGACCCACTTTAGGAATTATATACATAGAGATGTTAGGCAAACTCATGAGACTGTGTGTGTGAGTAGGGATGTGTGTCTATATGTGTATATATATATATACATATATATACATGTATATATATATACATATACAAATACACATATATATGCAGTGAATATACTTGTAGAATATATAAAATGAATATAAAATTAATGCTATATAAATGTATATATAACAAAATTATATGTGCATATATGCATATATAAAATTTTCATTTAAATAATCCATCATAAAGAATGAATTCTGCTGTCTTTACGTCCTGGAGTATGCAAAATGGACATGAATAAAATGATTTATTGGAAAGGTAGATCCCATGTTCTAATTTAATCATTTCTTGTTGGATAATTTCCAAGCACTATAGTGTCCAATTATATTTTTGGAATCTTCCTATCCCATTCTAGGAATATACACATATCTATTTAATCTATATCAGTATTTATATCAAAAACTTTATCTATATGTATCTATATCTATAACTTTATCTCTATCTCTATCTAAATGTATTGCTGGTGGACATTTAATGGTGAGAAAGAATGCAAGAATGAAATAGGAATATACATAAATATGTGTGTATGTGTGTATATGGCCATCTTTTTATTTGTTTACTAATTTTAGTCTGACCTGTGATTTTATCACTTTGGAGAATCCCTAATGAGTTCACTCCTACTGAGAGAGACCTACATATTTTATGTAATTTATAATCTAAGAGAATAATTTCAAAGCACTAAGTTAATTGACTTGTCCAGGAACACATAGCCAGTATATGTCATGGCAAAAACTGGAACAAGGTGTTCTTTCCTAAGCCAGCTCTCTGTCCTCTAAATCATGCTGCTTATGACCCTAACTTTCCTACCCTTTGCAGGTTTTATGCTCCAATTCATTTACTGCCCAGCATTATGTGGAAAAAGTATTCATACCCGTACATAGTTATCCCTTAATTACAATTATGATAACTGATCTCCTGCCTACCCATCACCACCTGTCCCATGAACAGGATAATCTGTGTCCGATAAAATTTAAAATATGCAGGTTGGATTGAAATTACATTAAGATACCAGAAGGGCCATGTTAAGGATTGATTAGATAATTCAAACAAGCAGTTGGCTCGACTCTCCCTTCCTCCCCCAGAGAATCAGACATTTTGAATACAGTTCTGAATATAATTTGAAGTTTTTCAGGCAGAGAGCATGGTGTTTATTTTATTAAGAATCAAATCATTTAATATATATGCGTGTGTGTGTGTGTTTTAAGTATTTTATCCAATTATAAAGTATATGACATTTATTATCAATGGCTTTCTACTTGTGCAAATTATACCATTCACTATATTTTTCTCTTCAAAAGAAGTCTTAAAATTTTCCTATAACATTTTTTATACTTCCATTATTTTTTCTAAAAATCCTAAAATTTTAAATCTTTCTGAAGACTGGGCAATAATGTAGTCTAAGACCTCCTTTCTATAGAAGTAGAAAACAAGAAACGGAAGAGTTAAGAGAATTTTTCAGTCTCACAAAGCTAAATAATGGCAAAGCTTGAACTATAGCCCATATGTCTCCTAGCAACCAGTGTTGTTCCTTACATCACAACATACTTAATATTCTGAAAAATTCCCAAACCTAAATAAATCATATTGCATGCTGTCCTAAGTGAAGGAGGGAAATTATCCAAAGAGCCAAGAGGGAAGAACTATGGTATTTTCTATTTGTTGTTCCTGGAAAAACATCTTCCCCCTTCAGGATTGGAAGTGATATTTCCACATTTAATTAGGATATGGTTCACTTCTACCATGAGTGTACTTGTTTGTGATTTTGGACGTAGAGCTAGATTGTTCTGATTTGTTTTATTATTAACACCAAAGACAGAATAATATTTTCTACATGTGACATTGTGTGGAATAAATACAAGAAGTATTGTTTCTATCCAAAAGGACTAAGATTTGTGTCAGAAGTTTGGATAAATTGAGAATATCATCAGTATTAAACAGTTTAATCCTTGGGATAGTTAATTACTTTAAGAAGGAAGCGTAAGGGGCGGCTAGTTGGTGCAGTGAATGGAGTACCTGCCCTGGAGTCAGGAGGACATGAGTTTGAAGCCGGCATCAGACACTTACACACACACAAAAACCCTAGCTATGTGACCTTGGGCAAGTCACTTAACCCCAATTGCCCTCCAAAAAGCAAGAAAAGAGGAAACCTAAGACATAAATTAGTATAATTTCAGAAAAGCATCTGTCTATAAGAAAGGTGTAAGTTTTATCTTGTCAAGTAAGTATTTTTACCTGGCAAGGAACTTAAGAGTAATTACTCCACAGGGATACATGAAATGAATTCCCCTTCTGTCTTCCATGATCAAGTTGCAATAAAAAGTTTCCTGTAATGTTTGGAGTGGTTTTAAATAGAAACATGTTCTTGAATTTATATCACGTTAGAGAAGCTCAATGCAACTAAAACTGAAAACTACCATAATAAACCCAGAATCTCATATTTGTGCTATAACTTCTTTTCTCAAATAGCAACACTGAGCACATTTCATGCATGAAATAAATATTTTCTTAAATAAAACAAACTTTTTTCTAGTTCTGCATCTGCAGGACAATCTTCTATCTCTTCCACAGAAATGTTGAAAATTAACTCTAGAAAATCAAAGCATGGTAAATTACTTAACTTTTCATACATGGTATTTTGATGATGGAGTAATTTAAAGGATTTATTTCCCCACAAAGCATAACATTTTCTGATTCACCTATGAATAATCTCACATTTTAACACATTTAACATCTATATATGAATTATGTTTAGCATTTGCTTATTTCCAAGTGAATAGTAATCTGTAATGCTAATATCATATGACACTGAAGACTTTATAACTCACGTCTTCTTTATGAATATATGTTGAGTACTCTGACAGAGGCAGAGAAAGCACCTATTGTGATGCTGTAAACCTGTCAGTCATTATTGTAGTTGTGTGTGGTTTGTCCTTTGTTCTAGAGGAGTACTATGACATCAGGAAGATGATGCCATGACTTGCAAGTGAGTTAGATTTAAGTGAGGCAGGACTGTACAAAGTTGCTAGCCTCACTTTCTTCTCCAGAATCATCTGGGTTCAGTGGCCAGACATAGATCAGGAAGAATGGAGATGTCACCAGATGCAGTGGAAGACCTTGGCCTTTTTAAACTAAAGTCTTTCAGAGTTTTCACTTTGATTGAGGTAACACCCATTCAGTGATTAGGATTGTTTAAGAAGTGAGTCAAAGGATAACCCCTTTAATCCCCCAAAAAAGAAGTCAGACTGAGAGAGGAAGACCCTGAATGTTCCTGGTCAAAAGAGAAACAATTAGTATTTATATTCACTTGGAATCATCATGACCCCCAAAATAATCATTATATGGTACTTGGGCAGGGATGTCCAATCAATGAGAGCCAGATTACACTCTTTCACAAATTTGCTAACATCTATGGTGAAAAGTAGGCATATACTTACTAGAATCTGGCATTCAAGCATATGAGAGTGAAAAACCTCAGCTGCTCAGTGTAATTTACAGCTCTGGACTGCAGACTTTGATACCATTGATCCATTCAGGGACAGCTACCTTATATTCAGACTGAATCTCTGCTTACTGCTTGTCTACTTGTCCTTACCACTTTGGGGCAAATCCTCTTTTCTACTAAACGTAACATTTACATGCTCTTTTGAGAAATGTTGATAGTGCAGTGGATAGGGCCCTAGTTCTAAAGTCAAGAGCACTTGAGTTCAAATGCGACTGCATATATTTACAATCTATGTGACTCTGGATAAATCACTCAACCTCTGTCTATATCGGTTGCCTAATCTGTAAAAGGGGGATAATAATAGCATCTACCTTAAAAGTGTGTTATGAGCATCACTGAAATAAAATTCATAAGGACTTAGCATACTGCATGGCATATTGCATAGACATGTTTATAATAATTATTATTGTTTAAGAATATCAATAATAGTTTTTTTTTATTTTTGATCTCTTTCCAGTAGGTAAAAAGTGTTAGATCTTGATGCAAATAATGGTTGTCTTTAAGAAAGAAAACTACAAAGCTAATCAAACTAGCTATCTTTGAGCTAAACAAACTAGTTCATCCAGTTACTCACATGGCTGATTTATCATGTAATCAGAAAGGAGTTCAAAGAAACAAGTTGAGGGTGAATCTTTAAACCATCTCAACATGATACTAATCCATCAGTGGCAACTGGAAAGTCTCCTAGATTTTTCCTTCTTAATGTAAAGATGGCAACAGAGAGAGAGAGAGAGAGAGCAATAAATTCTAACTAGAAGCTCCCCCCTTTCCACAGCTAAGAGATACCAAAAGCAAGAGCTGTTGTTCAAACTCTTGGTTAAAGATGTAAATTTTTTTACTATCAAACCAGCATCATTCAACTGGAATTTTCTCAAAGCAAACTATTTCCAACAGAGCAGGCTTTTACTCTCTTACAACACACACACACACACACACACACACACACACACACACACACACACACACACACATTCTCTCTGTCTCTCTCTCTCTGTCTCTCTCTCTGTGTCTCTCTCTGTCTCTGTCTCTCTGTCTCTCTCTTTCTCTCTATGTCTCTCTCTGTCTCTCTCTGTCTCTGTCTCTCTCTGTCTTTCTCTCTCTCTCTCTCTCTCTCTCTCTCTCTCTCTCTCTCTGTCTCTCCCCGTCTCTGTCTCTCTCTCTCCCCTCCCCCACCCTCTTCTAGTCTCCTCAGGTTCTTATGTCAACTTCTTCACTCAGGTTCCTATTTCTAGTTTCTCTGCCTGGTCCCTATTTTTCCAATGTCTTAACTGATGGCCTGATGACTCTCAGTAATTTATTTTTCATTTAAAGAGTCACAGGTACTCAAATATCCTCTATAAGATTAATTGGGGACAGTTAGGTGGTGCCATAGATAAAGTGCCAGGCCTGGAGTCAGGAAGATTCATCCTCTTGTGTTCAAATCTGGCCTCAGATACTTCCTAACTGTGTGACACTGGGAAATTCCCTTAACCCTGTTTACCTCAGTTCCTCATCTGTAAAATTAACTGGAGAATGAAATGGCAAACCACTCTAGTAACTTTGCCAAGAAAACCCCAAATACCTTCATGGAGAATTAAACATGAATGAACAACAATAACAATGTCATTCATCCTTTTTTAAAAATTCAGTATCATTTTGTATTTTTGTTTTATCCTATTCAGTCAGGAAATAAATATTTGCAAGTGAACTAGGGTTGAGTATATCCAAGCATGAGCAGCTTTCCAGCTGCTACTGTGAAAAACTTAAAGGTTCTGAACACATAGTATGGTGAACTCTCTATTTATTCAGCAGTAAATCAAAGCAAAACATTCACAGAAACCAAAGTACAGCATTCACAGTGTTATAACTTAACAACTGACCACTAAAGTGTTCACATAGTATTCACCACAGTGGTCACATAGTTTTAAACAAAAGATATCATTCAATAAGTTCTTTACTCAATCATCCTTAAGGAACATGTCGCCTTAAGGAACACAAAGTACAAAGGTCAAAGTTCTCCACCCATACGTCACATTGTCTTAATCTCTCAGTCAAAAACTCTTCTTTCTTCTTCATTGGAGAGTAGTTTCCAGTCATCCTTAAGAAGCATAAGGTACAGCGTACATAGTTCTCCCACCCTTAGGCCACAGTAAATTATGGTCTTCTAAGTCAGCATTAAGTACCCAAGGAGATCTCTTTTCATCTTGACTTGAGGCTTGCTCTCAGATTCCATGGCTCCTCTTCCATGGTCCCAGCTCTTGCTTGAATCTACCCAATTGTCACCTGGGTTCTAAGGTAGGCAGCTCTCAGCTCCTTGGCCAACTTCTCATCCAGTTCCTTGTCCAGTTCTTTCAGTTCTTGTTCCAGCATATTGAAGCTCACAGTATACAGTCTACCACAAGTCCTTCACAGATTCTATTTCTGGGCAGACAAAACTTAACAAAAGACAAAACAATATCCATACACATTGCATGCATCATCAATTCATTATCTGCCTGTAAAATCAACACAGACCCACAAACAAGGTTTGAGAAGTCAACACGAATCATCAGCATAGTCCAAAGACCTCTGAATCCCTCTTCCAGGACTTCTATAAGTGGACAACAAGAAAATCCTCTTTCAGGGCTTCCAGTAAGATCCAAGGGCTTCTGTACAAAGTATCACAAACAAAAATCAACATGGAATAGACAAACAGAGTGCCTGGCTACCAAAAAGTTTCCCTTCTCAATTCTGTCATCACAAGAGTTACCTTATCAGTTCTGCTCTTTCCCATCTTGGGCTTCTCCTTATATATTGTGATCTGCTGTTCTCTATTTTGTCCTTTTTTATTGCATCAGCAAGTTCATCCAACTGTGAGGTTCTTAGGTTCTGTTTATTAACTAATTATTGATATAATCAGGGCAAGGCTCAAAGACACTTAAACACAAATAAGGTGCTAAATCTTTGCTCGTTATTACAGGTACCATGGTGCTCTATGTAACTGAATGCTCGATATCTCTTCAGTACCCATAAAACTATTTTCTTTCAGTTATATTCCTATAGTGTAAAATAAACAAAATATCTTTCTCAGTCTCTATAAAAAACGGTTCCAGATAAGTATGGCATTATTCTCCATCATTCACAAAACATTTTTAGTACTTATAATTTAGTAGAGTTAATTTTCTTTCCAAATTCTTTTTGAAACCCTTATCTGTGCCTATATCTGTGTGTTTAAACAAAACTCTTTTTCTATTTAGTTTAACAAGAAAATATTTATTTATAAATGTGGCAATCTCTTAAATAAGTTGATATTATAAAGATTTCCCTATCCAAAAACATTTTTGACCTTTTATTCATTAAGCTACTCTAAACACATTATATCACCATTAAGTAATAGTATATCATACATTAATGTAAGTTCATGATTTTATTTTCTGTGTCAAATCCTTGATGTTGAACAAAAGAAAAATAATAAGTAAAACAATTTTGATTTTCCTTCTAAATATGAAATTATGATTCTGAGGTTCTATTGATTTAAATTTGATGATTTGAGAGTTTTTTCTGGAATCCACATATCATAAATATTTTAATTAAATGAGTTTAATTTCTAGCAAGTATTTAAATATTTAACACTTGTCAATATTTATTTGTGCAACCTTGTTTACACAGGCAAAACTGAAAATAATCTAATATTATTTAGATTATTGGTTTAACCAACTCACATAAATAGTTCATTCTTAACTTTTTTTCTCTCCACCACTTTAAATCAAAGAAATCCAAACCTAAACCTCAAATATCTTTTAGCAGGATAAATTTCCTATATTCTTATTAAATGAAAAGAAATCACTCTGATATTTTTAATTTTCCTTGAATTATTAAGGAAACCACTTAAATTTTGCCAGTGTATCTTCCTATTCAGCATTTTCTGTACATGAAAGTGTTGTGTGTGTGTGTGTGTGTGTGTGTTTCCAAAAGAATTTGTGGGCATAATGTTGACAAAGAATCCATTCATCAGAATGGCCATTGAATGCCCCAAGAATCTATGAAGCAAATTTAATAGTTAACATTTTTATTAATAGTTTGCATAAAGATCTAAGTGACATGATTTTCAAATTTATGATTAACACATATTCAAGGGAAATAAATAACATACTAGAAAATAATCAGGATCCAAGAAGATCTGAACAGATTAAAACATTAGCCAAATCTAATAAAATAGTATCTAATGGGGATAAATGTAAAATTCTACAGTTGGGCTCACAAAATCAAAATCCAAACTATTAAATGAGAGAATGTTGCTACATAGGGATTAGCCTAAAAGTTTCTGAGAGTTTTAATTTTATTTAGGAATAATATGAGTTCGAAGAATACAGGGGCAGAGCCACGATGGCGGCGTAGAAGCAGCAAGGTCTTGCAGCTCCCACACAGCCACCCTAAATACCCATAAAATATGACCCCAGACAAATGCCAGGGCTCTCAAACTCACAACAGGAGGAAGACAACACAGTCAGAACTCCCACACCAAATGCTTCCAAGACACTTGAAGAATGTCTAGAAGCTATAGACAAACTAAAAAAAAGACTTTGAAAACCATATAAGAGAAGTGGAGGAAAAATTGGGAAGAGAAATGAGAATGATGCAAGAAAATCATGAAAAGAGAGTCAACAAACTGACTGAAGAAAAAACACTTTAAAAAATAGGTGAACTCGAATGGCAAAAGAGGCCCAGAAAGCCAATGCAGAGAAGAATGCCTTAAAAAGTTGAATTTCTCAGATGTAAAAAGAATCTCAAAAGCATTCTGAAGAGAATAATTCCTTCAGAATTAGAGTGGAGCAAGCAGTAGCTAATGACTTTATGAGACATCAAGATACTATTAAACAGTTACAAAGAAATGAAAAAATAGAAAACAATCTGAAATATCTCCTTAAAAAAACACTGACCTGGAAAATAGATGCAGGAGAAACAATTTGAAAATTATTGGTCTACCTGAATCCCATGACCAGAAAAAGAACTTGGAAAGCATCCTTCAAGGAATAGTCAAAGAAAACTGCCCTGATGTTTTAGAATCAGAGGGGAAAATAGTACTTTAAAGAATTCACCTATCACCTCTTCAAAAAGATCCCCAAAAGAAAATTCCTAGAAATGTTATTGCCAGGTTCCAGAATACCCAGTTAATGGAGAAAATATTACAGGCTGCCAAGAGTAAACCATTTGAATACTGTGGAAACATTATCAGGACAACCCAGGATCTGGCAGCTTCTTCACTGAGGGATTGAAAGTCCTGGAATATGATATTTCAAAGATTAAGGGAGCTGGGATTAAGACCAAGAATCAACTACCCAGCAAAATTAAGCATACTATTCCAGGGGAAAATATGGTCATTCAATGAGGTGGAGGACTTTTAAGCATTCTTGCTGAAAAAACCAGAGCTGAACAGAAAATTTGACAATCAAACACAAGAAGCATGAGAAGGTAAACATGGGAAAGACATGATAAGGAACTTGTGAAATTCAAATTATTTAAATGCGAATAAGGAAAAACGATAATAGTAGCTTATGAAACTTTTCTTAGTATGAGGAGAGGTGAAGGGAATACAAACGTATATATATATATATATATATATATAAATGTATGTGTATATATATATATACATATATACACACACACATATATAACGTATATATATTTATATATATTATATATTATATTATATTATATATTTATATATATATATATATAAACGAATATATATATATATATATATATATATACAGAGTAGAGAACAGAACAAGGGGGGAGAGATAGGAAGGAGGGACATGATCACTGTCACAATATGTCCACTGTGAAGATGTCGTGTATAATCACACATCCGCAGCCTGTATTGAAATGGTTGTCCTTCCAGTGGGGGTGGGTGACAAGGGAGGAATCAAAAGAATCTAGAATCTAAAGCTCTGCAATACCTGCAACTAGGAATTAATATATACAGTGGCTGGGGTAGGGAGATCTTCCCTGTCCTACCAGAAAGGTAGAGAGCATATCAGGGGAGGGGCTTTACAATGGGATTGCTGTTTTAGGGTTGGGGCAGAGAAAAGACAGGGAGAAAATTTGTAATTCAAAAATCTCATGAAAATGAATGATGTAAACAAGAAAATAAATTTTAAAAAATTTATTTTAAAAAAGAAAAATATGAGTTAACATTTGATAAGAGAGACAAAATCATTTGTTTAGTTGGGCTGCATGCATCAAGAATACCTTACTGGTGATAGTAGTCCCACCATACATGACTCTAGTCAGATCATAACAGGATAGTATTTTGGCACATTTTAGAAAAGAAATGAATAAGCAAAGACATTACCTAGATGAGGATAGGTGGATGGTGAAGGATTTTGAATGTGTGATATAGGAGAGAGGATCAGTTGAAGAAACTGGGCATGTTTATTCTAGAGAAGATTTATGAGGGGCATTAATACTGTTTTCAAGTAATTGAAATGGCCTAAATACAGGCTTGTTCTATTTGACTTCAGGAAGGGAGTTCTGACTTGAATTTGGAAAGGAGAAGATGAAAACAATTCTTGACTTAAAGAAAACTTTCTTACTTAACAGAGTGTAATGCTAATGGAATCTAAGATCTTCCCTGCAATTTAACAGGCTTCACTTGGAGTTCATTTAGGGAAGCTTGCTTAGGAAAGGCTTGTTTGTGGGAAGGCTTTCACACCTTTTGCTAATTTCTAATTAAGCACTGAGTTAAGAGGGTTGTGATGCCTTCCAGGTCTCAGAACTATGTTGGTATTTTGCTTTGGGGACTTCCCTATGAGAAAGATCTTTTGATTACCTGGTTGAGATTCTGAGTGCCCTAATGTTCAAAACTCTCTGACAGTCATATGTAAAGTCTCTGTCAATGCACAAATGGATGTAAAGTGTGTAGCTGATGCAGGCAGTTAGAGCCCTTGTCTATTGGTTATTTCTCTGCTTGTGTTTTCTGTTTGTATTTTCTCTGAATTTCAAGATATTGACTTTTCCCCTGAAGCAGTGAATGAGATTAAAAAAGATTGATGACCTATAAAAAGCTATCTTTCCTAGTAAAGCAGATCAAGGAACCTATGATAGCAGCCATCCTGGGTATGCCAGACTGATTACCTCTGCACAGAGCTATCCAAAATTGCAATGCACTGCTGCAGTAGGTTTAAACTCAATCTCTTCCAAAGGTGGAATTACTATTTATTGAGGATGTGGTAGACAACATCCTTTTTATTTTGTGGTTGGAATAGGTGGCCTCTGAGGTCCCTCACAAGTCTCAAATGTTTGTTTTGTGTGATTTAATAATCAATATTAAAACCTTGTATGTAATTTTGGATAGTGTTAGGGACAATGCTAGGAGAGAGGTTAATAGAGATTTGTTCCAACACAGTAATTATATTGAAATGCTTTCTGAGTTAGGATCTTTATAGTATGTTTGTCCTTATTTTGGATATTAAAATGCTTAATTAACAAATTTGATGGAAAATTTTGAAGTTATTATAATTTACATTTCAGAAAGAAAAACTCTGAAAATTGAATGTAAGGAAATTTTGGGGGAAAACACTTAAAGTTTGAATAAAATTTCCCAAAGGTTCAGATAATCACAGGTTACTTTTTTTTTTTGGAGGGCAGGTTGGGGTTAAGTGACTTGCCCAAGGTCACACGGCTAGTTTTTCGTGTTAAGTGTCTGAGGCCGGATTTGAACTCAGGTACTCCTGACTCCAGGGCCGGTGCTCTATTCACTGCGCCACCTAGCCGCCCCACTGTGCCACCTAGCCGCCCCCACAGGTTACTTTTAAAACATAAATGTGAGGAATATATATTAAAACATCTGTGTATAAAGTAATTCTTCAACATTCGCTCTTTCTATAATGTTTGTTTTCTTTTGTAGCTCTGAAAGAAAAGAAGAATGAGGTATACCTGAAAGGAAAATTGAAATATTTATTAATTTTCATTTATTGCATACATGTTGGACTGTTCTTTTATCAAATCTACCATAAATTCTCTATTCTGTTTATATTGACATTGGAGAAAAGTAGAGTAAACTAACTATTTCTTATTTTACTAGAGTTTAGTGTAAAAAAAAAATCTAAGAAAAAAACATGATTTGGACCTTTCTTTGAGGAATTGTTCATAATTAGTTGAAATTGTGTTTGTTTTTATTAGGCAATTAATATGTTTTCTGCATGATGTCTTCTGACACAGATGTTTGGGAAAGGGTGTAGATTATTCATAGACATATGTTTCCTGGGGCTCACAATGAATAAAGAGAGCACTAATATGAAAAATTTTGGTGTAACACATCCCTTTGATAATTATCTTTAGGAATCAGTCCAAAAAAGGGGACACTGAAATTACTCTTGAGAGGTATTTTGACTTCTGGGGAAGTTTTAAGAAATATTCAGTGATTCTCCCCACTTGAAGAGCTGTATTTTTAGATGATTTGTTTCTATTTTGTGTTAATTAGAACAAACGTATTGCCTGCAGGGTATCTGCACTTGTTTGGATCCCAATAAACTAATGGAGTTCATTTTCTCTAAGGTAAAATTAAGAAAAACAAGACACTTCTTTTTATGAGTCTCAGAACCACAAATAGCAACATTTGGTCCAATTTACTGAGAGCACTCAGTAGCATAGTTAAAAGACTTCAGAGTTTTTGAAATAGGAAACATTCCTGCATGGTAAGTAGAAAGAATCATGGATTGAGATTTTGTATTACTTGAACTCTAAAATAAGCTTCTAAAAGAGATGAACTAGAATGGGGTAGGTGCTGGCTGTATTTTTCATATAAAATAACTTTCATGAAATGTTCATTTTTTGCTTCAACCCTTAAAAATGAATGTGTCTTAAGGTTAAATAAATCATTCAAATACATGGAAAACCAACAATAATAACCTCAGGCATGCTAACTTATATTTATATAGTACTTTATATATATATATATATATATATATACATATAGTACATCTTTCACAACAATGCTGTGAGTAATGTAGTGAAAATATTATTGCCTTTATTTTGGAGATGAGCAAACTGAGGTTCAAAGAAGTCCAGTGGCTTGTCATGACCATATAGCTAGTAAATAGTAGGACAACAACTTAAAACTAAGGTCTTCTGACTCCAAATTAGATGTCTTCCTATTTCTTCTTTCTCATATGAAGAAGTCCATAATCAAATAGTGTCATGTATATTTATATAGTTTATACATAAGTTGTTCTGGATTTGTTTTTTTTTATGCAGTGGGGAATCCTCTATGTGGAAACTCCATTCACTAATACAGAGCATTATGAGACTAGATCTATAATTACACTTTATAATTATTTGACTTATTATCAACAGTGCTTATTCACATCCAAAATAATCTACTTTTCAAAATATATCTAAAAATTGGTTCTATACTGCAGAAAACCTATCTATGGAATGTCTCTACTGATAATTTTAACATTAAATTTTGTTGCCAAAGGAATGACTTGTTTTTCTATCACATCTTAATACTTTAAGGCAAGAATGAGTGATGAATGTTACATAGATAATTTTACTATATTCAAAACTTGCACTTTTTTTCTTTGACTAACATGTTTCCTTTCTTTTAAGAAAGAGAACCTTTACATTTTCTAAGTTTCTACTAAGATATACTCTGACTCCAAATTCATATTCTAATCAACTTTGGCTCTTGTACCCATCCCCTACTCTCTATTCCTGTTGACACCACACTATTGCAGTCCTTCATTATGACTTTTAAGATCTATTGCAGTTGCTTCCTAACAAATGTTCTATTTTATCCTTTTTTCTCCTCTAAGAAAAGGGTTTTTTTATTTGTATATGGGTATGATGTACCTCTTTGTCTGTCTGGTATAACCAGTGGAACATCTTTTCATTATGTTCTTAAATATATAAAATAAGATAATTGGTATTAAAAGGAAAATCATTTGTATGTGTATGTGTGTATATGTATATATGCATGGGTGTATGTACATATGTATATATGTGCATGGGTATATGTGGTGGGGTATGTATGCATGCATATATGTGTATTCCAGTTTCAATACCACTATTGTTCTCCCACACCAGTATTTTGCTCAAATTATTCTCAGTTCCTAGAATGTTCTTCCATATTTCTTTCTCTACCTATATAATTTTTATCCATCCTTAAAACCCTAATGACATGTCATCTTTTTTAAGGAAATTCCTCCTAATTGCTCTAATGATGATATATGGACCCCAGAACTCATCTAGTACATCCTTCACATGTTTATGAACTTATGAATTAAGCATTACTTTATGTAATTATATATATATATATATATATATATATATATATATAATATTTCCATGCTCCATGAGGGTAGAAATAATTTCTTACTGAAATTTTTATCTTCCTCTAATAGCCAAGATAGTACATATTTATGAAATTTTGGAAGAATTAAATTGAATTCAGTTGTAAAGGAAATAATCTTAAAATATTCCCATGTTTAAGTCAAGAAATGTCTGTGACATGCTATGGTCAAACCAAAGTTCCAGCTGAAAAAATTAGTAAATATTTGCAAGTGCAGCTTCTTCACCCCAAGGAAACTCTACATCTACATAAGCTATGAATTTCCCATTGTATAATATGACATTGTCCCTTTATTATTTTCATAGTTTTAATTGTACTGTTACTTATATTGAGAGGTTTATACCATTCTTGTATATCTACTTAATAGAAAAATAATTCACATTTCTATAGCAATTTCACTTAAAATTTTCATGTATGTTTGGAACTATACATATAGGTTTTATGTGTATGTAGTTACATTTCCTTTGATGTATATGTGAGACACTTATCCATTGTCTAGTGAGTGGATTCACAACAGGAATAATTAAATCAGTCTTGACAAGCTCGTTACAACAAACTAGAAAACAAAAAGAGATGAAAATAAAAGTGGTTACATATAAATGAAAGGGTGGTCCACAATCTAGAAAACAGAAGAGGTAGGAACAGAAGCTAATGGGTTTTTTTTCATGTTAGAGACATCTCTTCACTCTTTTTTTGTGGTCTCAATACTCACAATGGTTTAGCTTTTCATTTTCACACAGATCAGTTTTAGATATAAATCTCTCTGTGTAATCCCTCACTCAATATGTTTAGACATCACTAACTATTGGACAATTCAAACAGTATGTTCTATAGTATGTCCAAAACTAAACTCGTCTTTCACCCTGAAAATCCTCCACTCTTTTGAACTTTCTTATTTCTTTCAAGGACACTTTGATCTCTCCATTCACCTAGATTTTGAAACTGAATCATCTTAACTTCATACTATTCCTCATCTCACATATCCAATTAGTTATTCTACCTTATAGAATCTACCTATATTTTTAAAATTTATCCTGTTTTCCCCATTCACACAGCTGCTGTTTCAGGTTGCCATCACACAACTAAGACCTGAATTCAAATCTGGCCTCGGATTCTTTCAAGCTGTGTAACGGTGTACAAGTAACGTAACATCTGTCTTATTCTTTATCCAAAGCTGGTTGTCCTTCATTCTTTTTTAAATAATTTTTTAAATTTGTTTGCTTGTTTACATCATTCATTTTCATGAGAATTTTGAATTACAAATTTCTCCCCATTTTTCCCCTACCCCAACCCCAAAACAGCAATCCCACTGTAAAGACCCTCCCCTGATCTGCTCTCTAACTTTCAGGTAGGGCAGGGAGTAACTCCCTACCCCAGCCCCTGTATATCTTAATTCCTAGTTGCAGATATTGCAGAGCTTTAGATTCTAGATTTTTTTTATTCCTCCCTTGTCACCCACCCCCACTGGAAGGATAACCAATTCAATACAGACTGTGGATGTGTGATTATACAGGACATCTTCACAGTGGACATATTGTGACAGTGATCATGTGTCCCTCCTTCCTATCCCTCCCCTCCCTTGTTCTGTTCTGTACCTTGTCCCTGTCCCTTTACTGAAGTGTGTGCTTACAGTGTCATTCCCCAGACCCTGCCCTCCCCTCTGTTATTCCCCCATCTCATCCCCATGCCCCATACTCTCCTGTGTGGCATGAGCCCAGTTTAGAATTTATTCCATTTCTTTCCTAAGCCAAATTCAATGCGAGTAGTTGAAAGCAAAGTTGTAACAGTTATCCCTTGCCTCTTCTATATGGGATGGTTAATCCCATTTTATCTCTCCCTGTCTCCTCTCGTTCTAGTCCTCTCCCACCTCAGAATTTCACCTTTTAAAATGTCATCCCTTCATATTCCATTGATCCCATACCCTCTACATTCACATATACACACATGCTCAGATATGTATTCATGTGCATATTTAGCCTCCTATATAGACATATGTGTAAGTATACATATATGTATGTATGTATGTGTGTGTATATACATTTGTATTCCCTTCACCTATCCTAATACTAAGAAAAGTTTCATAAGTTACTATTCTCATTTTTCCATATTGGAATGTAAATAATTCAAATTTGACAAGTTTCTTATGATTTCTTTGAGGATTTCTTGAAGGATGCTTTCCAAGTTCTTTTTCTGGTCATGGGTTTCAGGTAGACTAATAATTTTCACATTGTCTCTCCTGGATCTACTTTCCAGGTCAGTGGTTTTTTCAAGGACATATTTCACATTGCTTTCTATTTTTCATATGTTTGTATTTGTTTAATAGTATCTTGGTTTCTCATAAAGTTATTAGTTTCAGAATACTTTTGAGATTCTTTTTCCATCTGGGAAATTCAACTTTTTAAGGCATTCTCCTCCTCATTGGCTTTCTGGGCCTCCTTTCCCATTTGAGTTCATCTATTTTTTAAAGTGTTGCTTTCTTCAGTCAGGTTGTTGAATCTCTTTTCATGATTTTCTCACATGATTCTCATTTATTTTCCCAATTGTTTCTCCACTTCTTTTATTTGTTTTTCAAAGTTCTTTTTCAGTTGATCTATAATTTCTAGGCATTCTTCCAGTGTCTTGGAAGCATTTGTTGTGGAAGTTTTGACTGCGTTGTCTTCCTCCAGTTCCATGCTCTGATCCTTTTTGTCCACAAAAAAGGATTCAAGAGTTTTATTGCTGTTCTTATTTTGCTTCCTTTTCCTCATGTTGGCCAGTCAACTAATTGGTTTTTTTTTGTTTCAATTAATCATTTTTTTTGTTTTGTTTTGGTTTTTGGTTTTTTTTAGCTTTGTAGAACTCTGCTTCCAGGGGGGAAAGTTCTGTTCTAAATCTCTGGGGTATTCCCAGCTGTCAGAGCAAAATGGCAAGCCCATTACAGTTGTGATCTCTGAAACAGAGCTTAAATGCCTGGCAATTTAGTTATTAGTTTAACCTGCATCTGACTGTATCCACACCTGCTGTATGTATGGATAAATAGCAGTACCTATATGTCATGGTTTCTATGAAAATTAAATGACATGATATTTTAAAATACTCAGCTTAGTGTTTGGCACATAGTAGGTACTTAACAAATGCCTGTTTCTTCCCTTCATCACCTCTTTTGCATATTTCTAAACAATTAATCTACTACAAGTCCCTTCACTACCCACTTACTCTCCATACAACTGGAAAGGTCATTTTTTTCTAAAGTGTAGCTCTGATTTTTTCATCTGCTCAAAAATTTCAGTAGCTTAGAGACGTGGTATAAAGTCTATCATTAAAGAGATGAATGACAAATAATTGAGGTGTGCAAATGATGGATGACAGCTAAACAATTGCCATATTTTGTTAGGATCCACAAAATATCAAGACATTTTGAGTGAAATCTCCAATATTTTAGTGTACTCTCTGGAAATGATGGAAGGTCAAAACCAAGGTGTGAAAAGACAGGAGAAAAAGAATAATACATTTGATTCAGCACTCCTGGAGGAAGAACCTCTATTCTTTAAGTTACACAACCATATAATATGGCAGTCTAAATCATTGAAACTTGTTGGATAATGTTGAATTTTAATCTTAACAGAGATTTCTGGTAATTTTAGCTTTATCACTAAAAAATATTAACATTTGTTTATTTATCAAGGTACCACACTCAGACAAATAGAGAATAGTATTTTAGCATTTAAAATGAATATATATGTATACATACATACATACTACATACATATGTGTGTATCTGTGTGTGTATATAAATATGGTTATAAATTCTTCACTCATTTGATTAGGTGTTTTAAAAAAGTTCAGCAAATATAAGAAAACAAATAGCTATGCTGACCTCTGACTACTTGCTATCTTAGTATGATATGATTTTGAATTATTTTATGTTTCAGAAATATAGTTTCAGAAGAAGCAAAAGCATGTTTCTTTAATGGAGCCTGAAATAGAACTTTGTTCAGCAAGCTATTTCAATAAAGCATATCCCTCTCCATGGTGATTTTAAAACAACCACAGGTATTTCTTTCCTATACTTTTTTTTTGCATTCGTATATTCTTCAAACATTCTACAAAGAATGATCTTTGAATAGATGTGATATAAGTTGTTTTTATACAATAACAATGATCCTTATTATATGCATTCCAAATGATGCCCTATGGGTCACGTTATCTTAATATTCCAAATAAAATATGAATGTACCTTAGTGTCAGAACATATACATAGAAGCATTGAAGACACAGAATTTAAAATGAACACTTAAGGAAACAGCAAATGGGCGTTTATTTGAACCAGTTTTCCTAAGCAGTCACCTCATAAACAAAAGATTATGTTTAAAAAGGAGTGAGAACTTTGAGACAAACACCAAGTAGAATGAGGTGCTGTTTCTTACTCGGCATATGAAAAGGAAGTAAAAAGACATAAAATTATTATATTTTTTCTCATGGGTTTACTTCAGGGACTATTTATTTTTGCTTACATACTTGTTTTTCATTGTCATGTGCTCCAGAGAAAAGAGTGATGACAGTTAGAAACAAAAGCAGAGACAGTGACTAGACTATATCTACCCTCACTGTGGTATGAAAAGTGTACATTTAATATTAATTATTTCTGCATTAGTTTCTGAAATTTTATGCCATAATACATGAACCATTTTTGTGAAGGTGACAGATACAGCTACGAAAAAGGTGTAATCTTTCACCTCCCCTTCAGTTTTATCCAGAGGAATGTTATGTTTAGCTTTTTAAAGATTCTTTTTATCCCTTTGGTTTTATATAGACAGATAGATATAGGCCTATAGAGATTGTATCTATGTCTATCTATCAATATATCTATCCATCTATACATAGTTAGTTAGTTAGATTTATATAGCTCTGAGAAGGAAAAGTTGAGTTCCCTCTAGTATAATTTGACTATTTCTGCCTGTAATTCGTTTAACCATTTCTTTAAGAAATTGGATTCTATGCCATTTGGTAAGCATATGTATGTACCTGTGTATGTGTATGTGTATGTGTATGTGTATGTGTATGTATATGTATATGTAAATGTATATGCATATGCATATGTATATGCATGTATATGTATGTGTGTATATTATTATTGACATTGCTTCATTGTTTATAGTTCCTTTCAGCAAGATGTGTTTTTTCTATTTTATTCTTATTAATTAGTTCTACTTGTTATTTTGCTTTGTCTAAAATCGTAATTGCTTTTTCTACTTCAGTGGAAACATAATAGATTCTGTTCTAGCCCCTTATTTTAACTTTGTGTGTGTATGTTTTAATTGTGTTTCTTATAAGTAATAAATTGTTGAATTCTGGTTAATAATGCATTTTGCTATCCACTTATGTTTTATGGGTGTGTTTAAACCATTCACACTCACAGTTATGATTGCTTACCAAGTATTTCCCTCCATTCTGTTTAATTCTTTTTGGTTCCCTCTCCACCATGACCACCCTCAAATGTCTTTCTTCCATACTGTATTTTGCTTCTGATCATTGCTGTGTTTTACCTGCCATTCCTTTTGTCACCTAACCCCTTTTCTTTAACACCTTTTCTTTCCCATACCCCACCCCCAAAATAGCTAACCTACATGAACATATATATGCCCAAACTCACATATATATTTATATACACATACACCTTCCCATGCATATATATGTATACATACATATGCATATACATACACATACATACATATGTGGGGGTATATATGTGTGTATGTATGTGTATATATATATATATATATATATATATATATATATTTATTTATATATACCCTTCAACTATCCTCATACTTGATATGAGAAAAGACATAGAGAAAAGTCTTACAAGTTTCAATCATCAATTTTCCATTTAGGAATGTAAATAGTTCAACTTCAATACGTACCTTCTGATTTCTTTTTCCTTTTTACCTACTCATACTTCTTTTACTTGAAAAGTCAAATTTTTTGTTCAGTTCTGTTTTTTTTTCATCAGGAATCCTTGAAAGTTCTCTATTTCACTGAATGACTATATTTTCCCCTGAAACATTGTTCTCAGTTTTGCTGGTTAGCTGATTCTTGGTTTTAGTCCTAGCTCCTTTGACCTGTGGAATATTAAATCCCAAGCATATTGATCCCTTAATGTTGCAGCTGCTAGGTCTTTTGTTATTCTCATAGTGTTTCCACAATGCTCAAATTGTTTCTTCCTGACTTCTTGCAGCATTTTCTCTTTGACCTAGCGATTCTGGAATTTGGCTATAATATTCTAAGGAGTTTTATTTTTGGTATCTTTTTCAAGAGATAATTGGTGAGGGGCGGCTAGGTGGCGCAGTGAATAGAGCACCAGCCCTGGAGTCAGGAGTACCTGAGTTCAAATCTGGCCTCAGACACTTAACACAAAAAACTAGCCGTGTGACTTTGGGCAAGTCACTTAACCCCAACTGCCCTCCAAAAAGCAAAAAAAAAAAAAAAAAAAAAAAAAAAAGAGATAATTGGTGAGTTCTTTCAATTTTTATTTTGCCCTATGGTTCTAGAATATCAGGCCAATTTTGTTTGGTAATTTCTTGAAATATGGTATCTAGGCTCTTTTTTTCATGGCTTTCAGGTAGTCAAAATATATGTTTTCTAAATTATCTCCCCTAGATCTATTTTCCAGGTCAGTGATGATATTTTACATTGCCTTCTTTTTGTCATTTGTTTGGATCTGTTTAATAGTGTCTTGACTTCTCATAAAGCCATTAGTTTCTAGTTGCTCCAATATAATTTTGAAGGAGTTATTCTCTTCAGTGACTTCTTGAAACTCCTTTTCTATCTGGAAAATTCAGATTTTTAACGCTTTTCTCCCCATTTACTTTTTGGGCCTTCTTTGCCATTTGAGTTAGTCTATTTTTAAGGTGTTATTAAGCATATTTTTCTGTCTCCTTTTGCAGGCTGATAACTCACTTTTCATGATTTTCTCATTTCATTCTCATTTATTTTCCAAATTTTTCCTCCACTTTTCTTACTTGATTTTTGAAATCCTTTTTGAATTCCTTCATAGCCTGTAAACAGTTCATATTTTTCTTGGAGGCTTTTGATGCAGGACTTATGACTTCACTGTCTTCCTCCCACTCCATGCTTTGATCCTTCTGGTCCCACAAAAGGATTCTATGGTCTGTTTGTGCTTCCTCTCCTTGCTCATATTGCCAGCCAATTCTTTGACATTTGAGCTCTTTGCCACAGTTGAACTCTGCTTCCAGAATGGAGAGAACTTTGTCCCAAATCACTGGGGGTTTTCAGCTGCTTGTGCAATTAGGAGGGTATCTTTTCTAAGGCCCCCACAAGCTCTGACTCACTTGCCACACACCTCAGGATCACCACCCATCCAGATCCAAGCAGGTTAAAGCAAGAGCAATTACCTTCTGAAAGATCACCTGATCCCCTTATAAACTACAGTCCAGGATCTCTGGCAGCAGCCACATGGTGGCAGCTGCATAGCACTGTGCCTCAACTACTTCTTGCTCAGTGGCCAGGGGCCAGACCACACTCTTCTGTCTCCCCCTCCCCCAGTTCCAACAGAGTTTCCCACTGACCTTTTAGTTTGTTGTTTGCATTTATGCATTGAGAGGTCTGAACATTAGCATAGCTGCTGGTGATTCACTCTCCTTAAGTCTGCTATGGCCACTGCTGGTTGGGGCCACCCTGGGGCCAGAACCTTGCAGCTCATGCAGGACTGGGCTCAGCTCTTAGCTCACTGTGATAGACCCTTATTGCCAGCCTGCTGTGCTTCCTTCAGCAAGAGATTTGTTTCTCTCTTTCACTTTTTGGATTCTGTAGCTCTAAAGTTTGTTTAGAGTAATTTTTTTTACATGCAAAATGTACTTGAAATGATTATATCAGGAGCTCACACCAATTTTGTGCTTCTACTCCAGACCATCTTGGTTCCTTCTGTTTGACCAATTTTGCTTTATAAGCCATTCTATTCCTCATTGACTTGTTGGACTTCTTTTGCCGTTTGGGTTAGTCTTCTTTTCAAGGTGTTATATTTTTTCAGTATTTTTTGTGGATCTCTTTTAGCAAGCTATTGACTCATTTTTTATGGTTTTCTTACTTCACTCTTATTTAATCTGTTCCCTATTTTTCCTCTACTTCTCTCACTTGATTTTCATTTTTTGAGGTTTTCCATGACCTATGACTAATTTGTATTTTTTGGAGATTTTTGATGTAGGAGCTTTAACTTTGTTGTCTTTACTGGTTGTATGTTTTGATCTTGTTTGTCTTTGAAGAAAGATTCTATAGTCTAACTTTTTTGATACATTTTTTCATGATTTACTTGATTCACTCTCATTTTGCTTCCCAATTTTTCCTTTACTTCTCTTACTTGATTTTCATTTTTTAGGCTTTCCCTGACCTATGACCAATTTATATTTTTGGAGGCTTTTGATGTAGGAGCTTTTGCTTTGTTGTCTTCTAGGCATTACATGTTTTGATCTTCTTTACCACCAAAATAAGAGTCTATAGTCTGACTTTTTTGTACTGTTTGCTCATCTTCCAAGCCAAATGCTTGACTTTTTAATTCTTTGTCAAGGTCAGACTCTCCTTCTAGTGAGGAATGGTGTACTGTCCCAGGTTTCAGGGGTTTTGTATCAGCCATTTGATCCTCCTTCATCTGTGGGCCCAGAGATCTGGTAGCAGCTGCAGCAGCTAACACCACTGCCACCACCACATGCACTGCCCCAGGACATGGGCTGTACCACACTCCTCTTTCACCCAGGTCCCATAGGGCTCCCCCACAGACCTTGCATTATGTTCTTGGTGTTTTTGTATTGATAAGTCTGGAAATCACCATGGCTACCAGCTATGCAGTCCCCTGAGGCCTGCTTTGGCTCCATCTGTGCTTGCACAGCTGATGCCAGTCTGAGTTCAGGTCCCAGCCCAGTGTGATATTACTTGCTGTCAACTTTTCAGGCTGTCTTGGATTCTACAGATGTTTTAGTCTATCATTTTGTGGATTTTGCAGCTCTAGAATTTGTTTAGTCTCTTTTTACTGGTATTTGGAGGAGTTTGGGGGAGAGCTTAAGCAATTTCCTGCTTTTTCTCTGCCATCTTGGCTCTGTCTCCCTTTATTTCTTTCATGTTTACCTTCTTATGCTTCTCTTGAATATTATATTTGAAAGTCAAATTTTTCTATTCAGCTCTGGTCTTTTCACAAGCAATGTTTGAAAGTCCATTATTTCATTAAATATTTCCCCACCTCCTCCAAGTATTATACTCATTTTTATGGGGTAGATTATTCTTGGTTGTAATTCCATCTCTTTTGCCCTATGCAATCTCATATTTCAGACTGTCTGATACTTTAACATGGCAGCTGCTAAATCTTGTGTTAACCTCACTGTTGCTTCATGGAATTTGAATGATTCCTTTCTAGTTGTTTAAAGTATTTTCTCTTTGACATGGGAGTTCTGGAATTTGGCTATAATATTCCTGGGAGTTTTTATTTAGGACTTTCTTTTAGGTGGTGATTGGTGGATTCTTTCAATTTCTGTTTTGTTCTCTGATTCTAAGATATTGGGCTAGTTGTCCTTGCTGACTTCTTGAAATATGATGTCTAGGCTCTTTATTGAATCATTGCTTTCATAAAGTGCAATCACACTTGAATTATTTCCCCTTGATGTATTTTCAAGGTGACTATTTTAAAAAATGAAGTATTTTACATTTTCTTTTTAAAAATTCTTTTGGCTTTGATTATTGCTTTATGTCTCATAGAGTCATTAGATTCCACTTTTCTAATTCTAATTTGTAATGAGCAATTTTCTTCAATGGGCTTTTGTGCCTTTTTCCATTTGGTCAATTTTGCTCTTTGTAAAAAAAATCTTTTCATTCCTGATTTCTTAAATATTTTCCTTTGGCTAATTTTGTTTTAAAGGAGTTGGGTTTCTTTCCCAGTATTTTCATACCACTCTTACCAAGCTTTTAATTGTCTCCATAATTTTCTTGAGTTTCTTTCATTGCTATATTTAATGATTCCTCTACCACACTTATCTGATTTTGAAAACCATTTCTACTTTCCTTTGAAGTATTGTTGGACTTGTTTCCAATTCACTTGTTTTTTTTCCTTTGAGGCTTTGCTTGCAGCTGTTTTAATTTCATTTTCTTCTGATTTTGTGTCTTGATTTTTGCTGTCACCATAGCAGCTTTTTACACTCAGGTTCATTTTTGTTGTTAATTTATCCCTAGTTCTGGGGATTTTTCTCCCATGCTTCCAAGGTGTTGCAAACTGGGTAGAGTTCTGGTCACTGCTTCTCTGTTCTATACTCTGGTCTTTATTTAGTTAGGACCCCTAATCTCCTGTGATTACAATCAATGCTGCTTCTTAGGGTCTGTGATCCTTTGTCACCAGAAAAAAAGGTGTTCTTCCTCAGGGTCCCTGATCCCTTGTGACCAAAAGCAATATTGACCATCAGGGTTTCTATTCCCTCTTGGCCAAAAGTACTGCTTTTGGGGGCAGCTAGGTGGCGCAGTGAATAGAGCACCGGCCCTGGAGTCAGGAGTACCTGAGTTCAAGTCCAGCCTCAGACACTTAACACAAAAAACTAGCTGTGTGACCTTGGGCAAGTCACTTAACCCCAACTGCCCTCCAAAAAGCAAAAACAAAAAGTACTACTTTCCACCCTTGGACTATGACAATGAGGCATGTATAAAAAATGGAATCACCATATAATATCTGGTTCTGCATCCAGTGCTAGCAGATGGATCCCACACAAGATATTTCTGACCAGCTGCCTGGTTCCCTTATTCTCTCTAACTTGAGAATTCCCAAAGTTGCTGCTGCTTTTGCAACCACCATTTGGTCCTACTACAGGTGTTTCATGGACTTAGGCTTTGTGTCACCCACCACCCCTTTGTCAAAGAGATTTTCAACATCCTAAGTTTTCTTAGATTGGCAAAATAATTCTGCCATTCGTTTGGCTCCACCAGTCCAAAAATTGATTTGAACCATTATTTTAAAGTTGTTTTTAGGAGAATACAGGGAAAGCTCAGCAAAATATTTTTTCTATCCTACATATTAACTCCAATGATGATTATTTTAACACTTTGTCTTTCCCTTCACACCCCACTGACTCTAAACTTCTACAGATCATCAGCCAAATCCCAAAGTACGTTCCCTAACACTCAATTCCTCATTCTCATCTCCTAACCCTAAATTCTTCTACCCCAAAGTTTTGTACTAACTTTTATCAGCATTTTTACCATGCCCTCTGGAATTCCTTTTCTTTAGGCAACAAATTTCCCTTCTTAAATCTATTCTCTTACTCCTTCCATTTATTAACTCTTATTGAAACTTTTCTTTCCCCTGATGACAGCCTCCCTGGCCACCCTCCTTGGCTCAATGATTTAGGAAGGGAATGGGAATACCTCTTTCTCCTCTTTGCCATTTCTAGGTTTACTCCCTTCCTCCTTCACTCAGTAACATCTTTTCCTTTGAGCCTTTTGGTACTTATACCTACCATCCAATCAGAATCCTGGTAACTATTGTCTACACATGCAACAAGTCATTCCCCTTTCTTCCTCAATGAGTTTGATACTTAGTTTAATTTTTTTTCTTTCCTCTCCAACTCCTGACATCACTAGAAGACATCAATATGAACACTGATTCTCCCTCAAATACCCTAACCACTCTGTTCCTCAATCTTTTCACCTCTGATGAGCTACTATTCCATCCCACCTCAGGATACACACACACACACACACACACACACACACACACACACACACACACGGTAATACCTTTGTGTCACCATCAGCACCAATGTGCCTCTTCCATTTTCAAGAATTCTGAAATCCCCTTATCCAACCCAAATCTAATACCCTGTCATCTTCTCCTCTGCCTTCCCCTATACAAGCCTACTTTTCATCATCACTATGACCCCCAGTCCCTTGATAACTCAATTTTCTTCTAGTATATCACTCTACTTCCCACTCTTTGTTCTTCCTCCCATCTAGATTCCTTGGTGTACCAGTTCAACCTTACATTGTTCTCCTCTCTTGAATTTTAAGCCTGCTTATCATTTGTTGATTATGCTCAGTAAAGCTTCAGTCTTTCATTATTCCCACAATTTCTCACCTTTGTACCTATAGATACGCTGCTGTGAATAAAGGTGGAAAAATCATACAACTCTTCTGATTAGGATCACTACAAATTTATGTTATAGAACATCAACTAAGCACTTCCTGCAGCTAGACAATCATGTAGTAACTCCCTTCTAAACTCACTGTCCAAGTCTACATAGTGACTGTTCCAAACCTTTCCATCCCTATTCTAACCTTGTACATTCTCCTACCTGAACTCTCTCAGCTGAGTAACCTGTCTCATATTTAATAGAAAAAAGTCGAAAACCTATATGTACAAAACATTTAGATCTCCTCTTTTTGTGGTGGTGAAGAATTAGAAATTTGGGGGATGCTTATCAAATATGGAATAGGAACAAGTTGTGATACATAATTGTGATTGTGGTACATCACTATTGTGCTATTAAAAATGATGATAAGGATACTTTTAGAAAAAGAAACTGGAGACTTACATGCACTGATGCAAAATGAAGTGAGCAGAAGCAGGAGAACATCATACACTGCAATTGCAATATTGTATGGTGATCAACTCTGAATAACAGTTTTTCTTAGCAAGACAAAGATATAAGAGAATTCTGAAGTACTTATTTAGGATGAAAAATGCTATTCAAATCCAGAGAAATCATTGATAGAGCCTGAACACAGATAAAAGCATACTATTTTTACTTTATTTTCTCCAAATTTTTTATTCATAAAATACGGAAATGTTTCACATGACTGTACATATATTGCCTGTATCAAATTCCTATCTTCTCAATAAGGCGGGAATGAAAGTGGGGAGGAAGGGAATTTAGAACTCAAAATGTTAAGAATGAATGTTAAAATGTTTTACTTGTAATTGGGAAAAAATATATTTTTTTTTGCTTTTTTTACGAAGGCAATTGGGGTTAAGTGACTTGCCCAAGGTCACATGGCTAGTAAGTGTGTCAACTGTCTGAGACTGGATTTGAACTCAGGTCCTCCTAACTCCAGGCCTGGTGCTCTATTCACTGCATGACCTTGCCACCCCAAAAATAATTTTAAAGGAAAAAAATGTTGAGACCATTTGCCATAAACTCTCTCCATCTTTTATCACTCAGTTGCCTTCTGCCACTTTCTTCCCTCACTCACTGGTTCACATAATGAAGTGGCTTTATTATTTACTTAGAGTAACTTCTATACTTGTTCAAGGAGAACATCATACATTCCATCCTGTCTTTGCCAACACAAGTTCCCCTTTGTCATTCCCACTATTTCACTTATTTTCAATCTTTTCTTCTTCACTGGCTCATTTCCTACTGCCTAGAAAAATCCCCAGGTTTCCCTTATCCTAAGAAAATCCTCACTTGATCCTTCCATCTGTGTTAACTATCATGTTCATGCCCTCTATCTGTAGGTGACCTTCAGGGTTCTTTCATGACTCCTTCTTGTGTCCCCTCTCTACTAATTTATTTTGTGATCTCAACTTCCATAGATTTAATAACTTTCTATGCTGATGCTTCTCTAATCTACTTTTCCTGCACTAATCTTTCTGCTGATCTCCAATATTGTATCTCTAACTGCCTTTCAAGTCATCTCAAACTGTATGTTTACTAGAAATCTTATATTCAATATATCCAAAATAGAACTCATTAATTTTCTCCCTTAAATCCTCTCACCAATCCTACCTTACTAACTACTATCGAAGGCAAAACCATTCTCATAGTGGCTCAGATCTGTAGCCTAGGAATCATTCTGGATTTCTTAAGATCTTATAACCTGAATATCTAAGCTATTGACAAGGTCAACCAATTTCATCTTTGTAACATCTCTCAAACATTACCCCTTCTTTTCTGTAGTCCTGATACTCTTTCAGTTATGACCTTTACCACCTCATGCCTTGATTACTGCAATGACCTTCTGATGAATTTTCTTGCTTTAAGTCTATCCCCACTCTAATCTATTCTCCAAATAGTCCCCACGGTAATTTTCCTGACATAGAGGTTGGTCACATCACCATCCTACTTAATAAATTCCAATGACTTCCTATTGCTTCCAGGGGCAAATACAAAATTATCTGTTAGGCTTTTGAAGGCCTGCATCAGCTAAGGCCTTTCCAGTTTTCTTACATTTCCAGTTTTCTTACATTTTACTCCCTAACACATACTCTTATATCCAGTGACTTTGACCTGGCTGTTCCATAAACCATACTCTCTAAAATTCCATCTTTCAGTTCTAACAATACTTTCTGTCTCATCCATGTGCCTAGAGTGAAAGGGAAAGCCCTTTGTCCCCCATTTTCCACTCCAGCTACTGACCTTCCTGATTTCCTTTACATTTCAATTAAATCTCACCTTTCTTAACCCCTCTAATGCTTTCTCTAGTTTAATTATTTTTTTATTTATCCAATATATAATGTACTTTGTATTCAGTTGTTTGTATATTGTCTCTCTCATAGGATTGTAAGCTTCTTGATAACAAGGACTGTCATTTGTCTCTTTTTGTTTCTTCAGCTCTTACTACAATACCTGGCTCATAGTAGGCACTTAATTGTTGTTTATTTACTGACTGGTTAAACTGGGCCCTGGACTCCAATGGCAGCTTTTATCTTACACTTTTGATATGTTAAATGAACTGCATTACAGCTAAATATTGCTTGCCTGAGTTTAAGAAATGGGATGATTTATGAACAGAATAAGAAATTCCTCACAGGTGGTAAGGGAACTTGTGCCACAGATTCTAGAGCCTTAATATGTCCATACCCTGTCCTTCCCACCCCCATTCCATAGTATAAATTTAAAATCTTGTCAGTGAATGTTTTTCTTTGCTGGGTAGTTTACCATGTTTGGACTGATTTTGTATTTACTGAGAATCATTTGCATATGCATCAATATCCCTCAAAAGGTGGCTTGGGTAGAATAACATCTGCTGGGCAAATTTTTAAAATATACTCCAAATGCAAGCAAATGTTGTTGAAATACAATGTCTTTCTAGGCTTCTGGAAGGTAGTCAGGAGTTTTGCTTGGTGTGGCTGTTTTCCCTACAGTAGTACCTCAAATGTCACCAGGTTCACCCACCAAATGGGCACATAGATTGTACCTTAAATTTAATAATGCTTCCTAGCTTACAGAGTTGGCATATTTTTGCTGTGTTTTAATATCATTTTATTTAATTATGATATTCTAACTCCCTTACAGAGAAAAACAAAATAAATTTGGGGGATATATGATCTTATTTCCACATTTTTAAGTTATATAATCTTTTGAAAAAAAAAACTGTGGGTTTCCAATTTTAGAAAACTGAAGCTATATTTATAGTTTCTTCCTGTTCCAACCTTTAATTTCAGTTAAGCTCAGTAACCACAGCTGGAAATAGCACTGAAAGAAGCATGAAAGGATCATTCAATTTGACAGTAAACATTATAGGTATATACAGAGGGACACATATACATATTATATACATGTGCATGTATGCATATGTAAATGTGTATGTGCATTATACATATGTATGTATTTATTGTATGTATATATGAATACATACAGTTTAATTTATTTAATTTTTCATATATAAACATAGGCTATAAAATTAAAATGTTTTATTATCAGGTTAACTGATCCTTCCATTATGTTATTTTATACACACACACAATTATACATATATGCATATGTAACATATGCATATATTTATAAGATTGTGTTATATGTATATAAATATATATGCATATATAGAGAGAACATATCCATATTTTTATGTGCATATATGAGTATATAAATGTATATATAAATATATCTATATGTACATGTATGACCATACTGTGTATGTATGTATCTCCTACCTTTTCTACCCACCCTCTCAACTATGACCCTCACCTCATAATTTCATGAGAAAATAGATGCTTTCCCTTTGAGCTCTCTCTTCCTACTTTTTGTGCACCACAAAATCTCTTGAGATCTTCCTTTATTTTGTTCTCCTTTATTCCAGTCCCTGACAAAGAGTTGCCCTTACTAAGGCCACCCAAAAGCAGCCTTAATCCTATTCTTGTCTGTCCCAGCAGCTTGCCACAAAATCATGCCCTGCACCTATTCATTTTCAATCTGCCATAAAGTCTTGAGATCATAGATTTAAACATGTAAGATATATTTGACTTCATCTCCCTCATTTTACAGGAAAAAGAGTTTGTGACTTGCACAGGGTCTCATAGGAAATACCTGATTTCAGGTCCTCTTTCTTCAAACCTAATGATCCATTCTTTGTGCCCTGTAGCATCTGCATTTAGATTGTCCATTTCTTTTTTGTTGACTGTAAGCACACCCTTCCCCTTTGAAAAACAAATAAATAAGTGAAACAATGAATAACGAATAAGTTTAAAAATAAAACAGCATGAAACAAAACAAAAATTCTCATTCGACACTACCATTTCTTCAAGTTATCATTCTCTAACTTTCCTATCTGGCACAGCCAGCTTCCTGGAAACATTAGTGTCTGACATATAGTCAGCTCTCCTTAACTTTATTTCTTCTCCATTAATTTAGTTTTCAACCATAAATTGTTTTAGATCTTATGTCTCAGCTGAAATAGTTCTTTCTAAATTGAGCAATGATGGCTGAAATATTAAATTGATAGTGTTTTCCTGATCCTCCTTTTCCTTTCAGCAGCATTTGACGGTTTTGTTGACTTTCTTCTTCTCTTGATGTTGACATTTCTTGCTCTTCAATCTGTTTTGTCTGACATCTTTCTCAGTATCCTTTGTCTGATGATCATCTACATCTCTTGTCTTAACCCTTCAATCCATGCTTTGTGTTGTAGTCAACTAGTCATCAATAACCATTTTTTACCTACAGGCACCAAGAACGAAAAGACAAAACTGAATAGTTCTTTCCTTGAAAAAAGTTACATTTCATAGGAAGAGACAACTGGTATGTATAAAAATATACATAATAAATATATGGAATAAATACAAGATAATTTTTTTTGTGGAAAATGTTATCATTAATAATAAGAAGAAGCATTTATATACTACTTTAAAGTTTTCAAAGCACAATAGAAATATCTCATTTTATCATAACCCTCTCATATAGATACTATCCTTATCCCCAGTTTGCTATTGAGGAAACAGACCAACAAAGGGTAAGTGATTTTCTGGGTCACACAATGCAAAATTGAACTTACTATTTTTCACAAAAAGCCCACTCCTAATTCCAAACTTTTCTGTTTCTGTCAAGTGCACTGTCCTTCAAATCACTCAGATTTCCTATCTCAGAGCAATCTTCAACTCCTCATTCTCTTTGCTGTCCCTCCTCATCTCTCTTCCTAGTTTTCTTGCTTCTTTCAAGTACCAAATAAAATTTCATCATATAAGGGGAGCATTTCCCAAGCACACTTTAATTCTAATGATTTGTATCTGTTAATTATTTCCATTTTATCTCATTTATAACTTGTTTGAATATAGTTGCTTGGTGTTCCTTCAGCTCAGGGACTAATTTTTACATTTCTTTGTATTCCTGGTGCTTAACACAATTCCTGGCACATAGCAAGTGATTAGTGCTTATTGACCAAATGGTTCATTCAGTCTTCAAATTATCTTGTATTCATTCCATATATTTATTATGTATATTTTTATACATACCAGTTGTCTCTTCCTATGAAATGTAACTTTTTTCAAGGAAAGGACTATTCAGTTTTGTCTTTTCGTTCTTGGTGCCTGTAGGTGAAAAATGGTTATTGATGACTAGTTGACTACAACACAAAGCATGGATTGAAGGGTTAAGACAAGAGAGACAAAAAAACCTGCTAAGAATCCCATGAAATAAAGTTAAGAATCTTTTGTACAAGAGTACAAAAAGAGTACAATTTGTGAAATGGACATAATTAAATAAGAGGAGAAGCAATTTGTTGGGGAAAAATTGGTACACAATATCTTTGATAATGGTCTGACTTCAAGATATAAATTAAGATAACACAAATGTATAATAAAAATGACTTAAAGGATTAAAGGATATTAAATTATCCTTTAATATATATATGTATATATTAAAGGATAAGTTATCAAAAGAGATGGAAAAAAATAGTTCACAAGAGAAGTACTGCAAACTATTAAAAAACTATATTAAATGACTGGTCCAAATATCCACTCTTCTATGAAAGAGAAGTCAAAGTAACTGAAGTTTTATTTCACACCAATGCAAATTGACAGAGGCAATAAGAGATGAGAATATTTAGTGTTAGAGAGGTCGTTTAAAAATAGCCACAGAAATACTTCATTGGTGGGTCAAAGAATTGATCCCACTCTTCTGGAAATCAATTTACAATTATTCCAAGAAAGTAATTTAAATACCTATGCTTTTTAATTTGGTGATCCTATTTCTGTAATATGACCAAAGAAAGCAAATAATTAACAAAGTCATTTGTGAAATAAAAATATAACAACATTGATAATTAGAAAACATTAATAACTAGAAACAAAACAAAGCAAAATAAATAGAAATAAAACTAGGAACAAAGCCATTGATTGAGAAATGTCTAAAGAAAATGGTTCCAGAGTGCAATGGCATATTACTGTATCTTAAGGAACTATGAATACGATGACGATAGAGACATGTGGGAGGCTATCATAAAGCAATTAAGAGTAAAGTAATCTCAATCAGGAATTATTATATTATATTATATTATATTATATTGTATTGTATTGTATTGTATTGTATTGTATTGTATTGTATTATATTGTATTATATTGTATTATATTATCTATTTTGTTGCATTGTTTTGCATTACGCTGCATTGCATTGCATTGTGTTGCATTGCATTGCATTGCAGTACGTTATAGTACGTTATAGTACATTATGTTATGTTATCTTATGTTATATTATATTATGTCACATTACGTTATGTTATGTTGTTATATTGATTATATCATATCATATAATATTACATTACATTATATTATACTATACTATAATGTATTATATTGTATTATGTCATACCGTAATATATAATGTTTATGTTATATACAGGAATTACATTATATACATTATGTCCATAACAACTCAAAAAGATAGAACAAAGACAAATCAATGAAAATTAAATGCTGTGAGAATATAATGACCAAAATTTGTCTTAAGAAGTAATATTAGTCTCCTTTTATTCCTTGCAGAAGTGGGGAACTAAGAGTGCAAAATTCTGAATATGTTGTACTTGGTTTATATTTGAGTTATTTATTTTTTATGAATGATTTTCCCCTGACCCTTATTTGTTACTATTGTGGATAGCTGCCTCAAAATAGGATAGCCTAGGCATATATTGGGAAATGTAGGTAAAAATTACAAAAAAAATTAAAGCAAGTGAACTAAAACAGTAATTATATTATTATAAGAGTTCTGTTGAAATTGGAAGAATATTTATTAAATCTTTGCGTATAAAATATGAGAACAATAAAATAATTAAATATAACAGCAAATATGTGGAACAGTGAATTCAGATAAAGAATTAGGGTTAGAGGGATGATAATCTTGGTTTGGGACATATTGATTTTAAAGTACCACATTACAAAACACTAAAAATCTTGTGAAAGAATGCCGTAAATCACTATCACCACTACCATTACTACCCAACAACTGTAACAACAGCAATACAGCAAATCAAAACAGTTCTGGAATTTAACCTTACATCAAATTGACAAGATGATGAAAAATGAAAAAAAAATCCATTTGGAGAAGTTACATAGAAATAAGTATACTTTTTGTACCCATTGGCTCATTTGACAGTCACTGAATTAATGAACACAAGACACCTCATTTTTGCCCTTATATGTTTGAATAAAAAATCAGAGACATGGTATAATAGATAAGAATAGTATACTTTTAGTCAAAGGTTTGATTTCTAGTCCTGCTTCTACTACTTGCTGTAATTTTGGATAAGTTATTCACTTTCAACTTGTTTCATCTCAGTATTAATGAAAATAGCCACCTTTCTACCTAACAAGTTAGGTATAAAAAAAGTCTTTAAAACTCATTAAATGCTAATATTGAAATTGTAGTCATTCAAAACTTTATTTAAATTCCTCTGCAAGTTTATTGCCTGTCCTCTTGCTTTGAACTCTCTAAGGTGGAAAACATAGTTGCCCAGAATCATAACATTTTAAAGGCTATTAAATGTTTTCCTAGGTCATTTTTTTCTGGGAAACTAAGCCTACTTTGTAGGATGAGAGATTTACCACTGGAAGGCCCCTCGGAAGCTTTCAATTCCATTCCCTATTGTTTTACAACTGAGGAAACAGAGGAATAACCAAGGTTAAGTGATTTGCCTAAGATGGCACAGGTAATTACATCTGAAGCAGGATTTAAATACGGGTCCTTTGACTCTCAAAGCAGCATTCTTTCCACTCTACCATGCCCTGACATCTTCCAGAAAGGCAATGTCGACTAGTCCCTTAATTGTTTGCTATAGAATCAAGAAGACTGATGTTCAAGAGTTGTCTCTGACATAAAATATGCTGCCAGTAAATCATTCAATCTCTTTGTGCCTCCATTTCCTTATGTGAAATTAACATTACTATGCCAGTACTATTTATTTAGCAGGGTTGTTGTCAGTTTCCTGTGGTATAATTGTGGCAAAGCACTTTGGAAACATTTATGAGGTGCTAAATAAATGTCATTCATTTACATGAATTTTTATAGAAAAATGAGAATAACTGCTGAACAATTTACATATGGAGAGGGAAGGGAAAAAATTACCACAATTATCAGGTGAAGAATGACCAGCTAATTGTCATAATGGATGGAAGGCATCCAAGGGTAGCTGTGAAATTAAATATAAGAGCACTAATTTCATGTCAAAAGTGACTGGGGATTTCTAATGAACTCAGTGGGACTGCAGACGTGTAGGAACCAGATTATCATCCCACAGTATCTGATATTTCTTGTTTCAGGTATTTGTCATGTTTCAGGTTTCACAAGTGAAGAAAGCCATAAAGAGATAAAGTTTTATTCTAATTATTCCTGTACACTTCTTGAAAGTTTTCACCTTGAAAGCAAACTTGATAGATGACAACCTTTTTTTTGGCATTTCTTATAAAAATAGTAAATTATTCCTGTCTCACTTCAAATAAGTCCATCCAGTTTTCAAAATTGCTCCCATATAAAAAGAAATTTATCAGGTTCTTACTAAAATCATTGTCATAATAGTATTTTTAGAATTTAAACATGAAAACATGAATTTTAAAACCAAAAATTGTTTACTATTCGAAAGTTTTTTGGTGCTCCCTATCATCAAGTATTGACTATTTAGTGATATTTAAGTAGCATTAATGATTTTACAAAACAAAGTCACATTCCCATAATGGAAAAAAGTCATTTTGGTCAATTACATGAAATTCTTAAGTTGTAATGGCTCTTCCAGGACACACTTTTATGTATATGAAATTCATAACCCAAAGTAGAACTTACTTATTTACATATTTCATTTTACTTCCAGCTCATAATTTTGTGTATGTCAGCTTTTCATTTCTTACATGAGCAAGTCTCCTAATTGACCTTTCCACACTAACTGGGGTTGGTATCTCTGCTTTACAGACACCTGACATATTTAAGTCCACAAACACCTTGCATAAATCCTTTTAATAAAACCACATTAGTCAGACATGGGCCAAACTAAGTCTGGTTAGTCTGTGCTTGCACTTAAAACCATTCCAAAGGGAATGCAAAAGCCGGTGCATATGGCTGAAGTGCAGTAAGGTACCGAGTTTGCATGTAAATTAGAATGCATAGGCAGTATAGCCATCTGTCCACAAAGTCCTTCCTGATTTGCTTGTCAAAAATGTTACGGGCTTAGTTTGAGCAGGCAACACCAGGGGGAAAGGAAAGTGAGACAGCTGCCTCTTCTCTGTAACTGAACAAGGCAACACTTTGAAACAGGAGTTGGGATATGTCTCACCTAATCTTAGAATCCTCAAACGGTTGCTCAGTAGTCTCCCCATCTATCACTGGCATGGCTGAATCCTTGAATTTTTAGCATGCATGAGTAATAACTAATCCTTTAACTACATTCCAGATGAGGTTTCTTGCCATTTTATAGTTCATGAACAGCTTCAATGAAAAAAGTAAACAGGCCTCGGGTGCAATTGACTTTAGATGACAGCAATAAAATATGAACACAGCACACTGGATACAGTTTTTAAATAAAGATCTGTAAGGGATGTCTCATTTCTGCATCATGGATTTAGATCACTTAAAACTTCAGTAATGTGTGACTTAGGCTATGTAAATGATTGCCCACAGCTCTTTAAAATGGGAGGGAGGAACTAGAAATAGGAAATTTTCTAAGATAGCCCCCACCACTTTTTTTTTTTAATTCTGCCTGTTTTACGTAAAACTGAATGGTTTCAGTATAAAACCAACCAATTCAGTTAGAGTATTTTTTTTTGCAATATATTCTCCTGCTTAAAAAATTCAGGTCATAATAAATGGCTTCCTAATTATGAGAATAATTAAAAAATCATTGAAGTCTGCCTTATTAAATAATGGCTTTCCTATCAACAGAGGCATTTAAGCAAAAGCAGTTCAGTTGCTTGTCAGGAATGTTATAGAGAGCATTTATTCATGAGTGAGGTTGGACTAGATAGTATTCATGCATTTCATCCAAATTTAGGATTCTGTTACTCTTTGTGAGTTATATAGATTGGCTCTAATTAGATTACATTCTTGAAAAAGTTTTGGGGCAAAAGTAACCTCAAAAAACATTGAGTACAACAGTTGTGTTCAAAAGCCCCCTTATGAAACTGTGTCAACAAGTAATCATCCATGGGTCCTTCTTTTGAAAAACTTCAATGAGAGTGAACTCCCTATATTCCAAGGCAACCCATCTGTACATGAACGACACCAAGTACTAGGAAATATTCCTTCCTGAACCACACAAATTCACAAGTACACACACACACACACACACAATTACATTAAGTGAAATGTATTTTATAGCATTTATTCTTAGTTTCTTCTGGGTACAATGTGAACAAAACTACTACCTTATCCAAATAATCATATAATGCTTTTACCATGTTCTGCTCCGCCGCCCTCACTTTCATCTTTTCTCTTTCAGGTTAAAAATCTGTTTCTTAAACCAATTATCCTAAAGTATGGTATGAACCTGCCTCACAGCACTGTTTGACCCCCTCTGAACATTAGATAGACCACTGGGCCTGCACTCAGGAAGAATTGAGTTCAAATTCAGCCTCAGATACTTACTAGCTCTGTGATTCCAAAGAAGTCACAACCTTTGCTTACCTCAGTTTCATAACTTATAAAATGAGCTTAATAATAGCTTCTACTTTCTAATTTTCTTGGCAGTCTAAAGCTTTATAAGATTCTTAGCACAATTCCTAACCCATAGTACACGCTTTCTGACTAACATATTCCAGTTTACTGATGCCCTTCATAAAATTTGCTGATAACTTAATCATCCAGATTTAGTAGGAATAGGATAGAATCTAACATAACTTTTATCAATCATATTCTGGACATTTATGATTCAACAGTGTTATAGATATGCGACCATATTATTGAGGGTGTTCCAACACTGAAGATCATGGTTCATATGACAGAACTTTTGTAGATACAGTGAATCTTGTCAATGCTTCCTTCTAAACTACCCACTAAATGATGGAGACTTCTCATGACCTCTTATTATAATAGTTGTTGGAAGGTTGAGTAATAGGCTGTATGAGTTGAGCCTCCAGAAAAAAGGGAAGGGCCATCATGATGAACTTATAGGGACATGGTGAAGGCCTTCAGGGGATGAACATGATTTGTATAGAATAAGGATATGTGTATGGGCCATTATCTGTATTATTGGAGGGAAAATCATATTAATGATTTAATGAAATCACTGAGCTATTTCTGCTAGAGCACATACAGTAGAAATACTTCAGAGCAAATGTGCACAGACCTCTTAGCTCTGAAAGGGGATAAGGAGAATAATAACCATGCAGCAACAGACTATTTGACATAATATATACAGGTCCAGACCTGAAGGAATAAGAAGGTTTCCACACTGGAAATGGTTTAATGGTTTTTCAGTGTGGTCTTCCTAACAAAGATTCATTCCAAGCAAGGTAAAGATTTTGAGAGCAATTTAACGAAACATTTTCTTTATCAAGAATCAAGAAGTTTCGACTATGCCACATCATCCTGAAGAACAAGTCAGACTATTTTAGTCAAAACTGACTTAACATGCTTGTAATTTTGCATTCTAAACAGGTCTTAATAAAGTTAGCCTGGGTGTTGATTATAGTAGTTCTGTAGTGATAACCATGCTTTCATTTATACCTATTGATGTTAGAATTAGTGCCACACTGCTTCTTTTTACGAATCTCTGAACATGGAGAAGATACAGAGTCTTAGAGTCAGTTTATCACATACCAGTGAGGACAAGTAAATGAAGTTTTCTATATTAACTATGGCCTTAGAACAGAAGAATATGAGAAGGAATAAATGCCAGTATAATGTATGGATTAATTGTCAAGAAATTTATTTGGTGGAATGAATGCTATTTGGTATCCAAAGTATCCAATGCAGTAATCAGTGTACTGTTGAAGAGCTTTGGACAATTTTCCCATCTAAAAACATAGAACCAGACAGACTTTTATTAAATTTAATTTTATGCTTATTTTTAGTTTACAACATGCATTTCTAGAAGATTTTGAGTTACAAATCTTCTCCCCATCTTTTCCCTAACCTCCACCCCAAAAGAGTTATCCCACTCAATACTCCTTCCCCCAATCTACTCTCTCCTATATCCTCCCTATTATGGGAATCTGAATATCTTCCCTGCCCTTAGACCCCCTTAATAGGCTGAAGTGAATCTGAGAACCTTCCCTAATTAAAAAATATATTCTTCCCCCTAATAGGCTGAATGTGGTCAAATGGAGCCTGGGGCAGGAGGCTTGTTCTTCAGGAATGCCCACACCCTGTTACTTTGTGTTTGGGGAGTGGATCAAGAGGGTTTTGACATTCTCTAATCCAGGAGAAGGCTATATACACCTTGATGTGAGCTTTGGCTTTGGGACTCCCTTTGGAAAGAGTTATGTGATTTGGCCAAATGAGACTCTGGGCAGCCATTAAGCCAATCAGCTTTGAAAACCCAGATGTTGGTGCTTCCCTCTCTGGTAACTAACTACATATGGATGTAGTGGTCAGATAGCCAGAAGCCTATCTGCTGATTTGTTTATTTGTCTGCTTTTAACCTTTGTTTGTATTCTGTTTGTTTTCTCTTTAGTTCAGACTATTGACTTTCCCTCCTGTACTAAGTAAATGATATATGTTTGATTCATTAAAGTAAGATTGTTAACCCATTTTGGGTTGTCTTCCTTTAGAAAAGGAGATCTAAGATCCTGTGTTTGCAGCCATCCTTGGTATGCTAGGGTACTTGTTGGTACACTGTCCCATGCTCCCTTCAACTTTCCAGTAGGGCAAGATGGATCTCCATAACCCAGTGTATGTACATATTATACCCCAGTTGCTGCATCATCATCATCATCATCATCATCATCATCATCATCGCCATCATATTTTTAAACATTTGATTTTAAAACTTTGAATTCCAGATTCTTTCCCTTCTTCTCTCATCATCACCCTTACTGGGAAGATAAGTGATTCAGTATAGGTTGCACATGTGGAGTTATGCAAAAACATTTCCATAGTGGATATATTGTGAAAGACTGACTACGTTTTCCTCCATCCTATCCGACCCTCAACTATTTTATTTTCTACTTTGACCCTGTCCCTTCTCAAAAGCGTGTGCTTCTAAAGACGGCGGCATAGAAGCATCGATGTTCCACAGCTCCCACACAGCCACCCTGAATACCCATAACATATGAATCTAAACAAATTCTATGTCTCCAAAACTCACAAAAATACAGAGAACACATCTCTCACTGAAGGCAGCTTGGCAGTAGGGGCTCATCACAGCAGGCCGGGAACCAAGGCCAGCCAAGCCGAAAATAGAAACCAAAGCCCCAGGGAGGTTGGGAGGAGCTGAACTTCACAAGAGACAGAGTGAGTCTACTTCAGAGAAGATCTATAGCACCAGGAGTGATCTTCACATAGAAGCTTGGAAGCTTCTGGAAGCCATGATGAGAGAAGGTCAGAGGAAGTGAAACTTTCAAGCAGAATTTGGGGGATTAAAAGCAGTTTGGCCAATCTTCCCCCAGGGCAAGGAAGCAGAGTGAGAAGGGCAGGAACTGCTGTAACCAGTGACTGCCACCAATGGGTTGCTTCAGAGGCCCTGGCATGCTGAAACCACAGAGGGGCTGAGGCAATTTTGTATTTAGCAGCCTGGAACCAGATTGTGGTCTTGGGTGGTGGTCCTAGGGTGTGCTTTCAGCTTGTGGGGGGGCTGCAACACCCCCCTAATAGCTCCGGCAATTTGGAACAGAGCTTTCCCCCTGGAAGCAGAGTTCCACAAAGCTTAAAAAAACAACCAATTAATTGACTGGCCAACATGAGGAAAAGGAAACAAAACAAGAACAGCAATAAAACTCTAGAATCCTTTTTTGTGGATAGAAAGGATCAAAGCATGGAATGGGAGGAAGACAACACAGTCGGAACTCCCACACCAAAAGTTTCCAAGACACTTGAAAAATGCCTAGAAGCTACAGATCAACTGACAAAAGACTTTGAAAAACAAATAAGAGAAGTGGAGGAAAAATTAGGAAAAGAAATGAGAATGATGTGAGAAAATCATGAATAGAGAGTCAACAATATGAATGAAGAAAACAGCACTTTAAAAAATAGATTAACTCAAATAGGAAAGGAGGCTCAGAAAGCCAATGAGGAGAAGAATGCCTTAAAAAGTCAAATTTCCCAGATTGAAAAAGAATCTCAAAACCATTCTGAAGAGAATAATTCCTTCAGAATTAGAGTGGAGCAAGTGGAAGCTAATGACTTCATGAGAAACCAAGCTACTATTAAACAAATACAAACAAATGAAAAAATAGAAAGCAATGGGAAATATCTCCTTTGAAAACCACTGACCTGGAAAATAGATCCAGGAGAGACAATTTGAAAATTATTGGTTTACCTGAATGCCATGACCAGAAAAAGAACTTGGAAAGCATCCTTCAAGAAATCCTCAAAGAAAATTGCCCTGATGTTTTAGAATCAGAGGGCAAAATAGAACTTGGAAGAATTCACCAAGTACCTCATCAAAAAGATCCCCAAAAGAAAACTCCTAGAAATGTTATTGCCTGGTTCCATAATACACAGTTAAAGGAGAAAATATTACAGGCTTCCAAGAGAAAACCATTTGAATACTGCAGAAGCACTATTAGGATAACCCAGGATCTGGCAGCTTCTACACTGAAGGATCAAAGGGCCTGGAATATGATATTTTGAAGATCAAGGGAGCTGGGATTAAAACCAAGAATCAACTACCCAGCAAAATTGAGCATATTATTACAGGGGAAAATATGGTCATTCAATGAGGAGGAGGACCTTCAAGCATTCTTGCTGAAAAAAAACAGAACTGAACAGAAAATTTGACAATTAAACCCAAGAAGCATGAGAAAGTAAACATGGGAAAGAAGTCATAAGGAACTTATCAAATTTGAAGTATTTAAATGCCAATATGGAGAAATGACAATAGTAACATATGAAAGTTTTCTTAGTGTGAGGATAGGTGAAGGGAATACAAATGTATATATATGTATACTTACAAATATGTCTATATAGGAGGCTATGTAGGCATATGAATACATACCTGAGCATGTGTGTATATGTGTATATAGAGGGTATAGGATCAATTGAATATGAAGGGATGATACTTTAAAAGGAGAAATTCTGAGTTGGGTGAGGACTAGAATGAGAGGAGACAGGGAGAGACAAAATGTGGTTAATCATCCCATATATAAAATGCAAGGGATAACTGTTACAACTTTACTTGCAATTATTCTCATTGAATTTGGCTTAGGGAAGAAATGGCATAAACTCTAAACTCGGCATCATGGACATCATGCCACAAAGGAGAGTAGGTGGCATGGGGATGAGAGAGGGGATGATGGAGGGGAGGGCAGGGTCTGGGGGAGGGATGCTAGAAGCACACACTTCAGTAAAGGGACAGAGATAGGGTAGAGAACAGAACAAGGGGTGGAGGGATAGGAAGGAGGGACATATGATCACTGTCACAATATGTTCACTATGAAGATGTTCTACACATCTGCAGCCTGTATTGAATTGCTTGTCTTTACAGTTGGGGTGGGTGACAAGGGAAAAACGAAAGGAATCTAGAATTTAAAGCTCTGCAATTGATGCAATGCAGAATTATGATATACAGGGGCTGGGGTAGGGAGACCCTTCCTGCACCACCAAAAAGTTAGAGAGCAGATCAGGGGAGGGTCTTTACACTGGGATCGCTGTTTTCAGGTTGGGGTAGGGGAAAGACAGGGAGAAAATTTGTAATTCAAAAATCTCATGAAAATGAATGATGTAAACAAGAAAACAAATAAAAAAATTATTTAAAAAATAGTGTGTGCTTCTAACTACCCTCTCCCCCCATCTTCCCTCCCTTCTATCAACCACCTCTGATCCCCTTTCCCCCTATTTTCCTGTAGGGTAAGACACCCAATTTAATGTGTATGTTATTACATCCTTAAGCCAAATTCAATAAGAATAACGTTGACCCCAGTGCCTTTTGCCTTCCTGTTCTTCCTCTCCATTGTAACAGTTTTCCCTTGCCTCTTTCATATGAGATAATTTACTCTATTTTGTCTCTCCCTATCTCCTGTCATTATATTCCTCTCTTATCTCTTAATTTGATTTTTTAATATCATCCCTTCCTATTCAATGGATCCTGTGCTACCTATGTTTACCTGTATACATATATACAAACACCCACATATGTATTTATACAGACATATACTCTCCTATATAGACATACATATATATATGTATGTATATACAAATACATATGCGTGTGTGTGTATTTCTATTCCCTTCAACTATCCTAATATTGAGAAAAGTTTTATCATTTTTCCATGCAGGCATGTGAATAGTTCAACTTTTATAAGTTCCTTACAAATTCCTTTCCCTGTTTCCCTTCTTATGCTTCTTTTGTTTCACGTATTTGAATGTCAAGTTTTCCATTCAACTCTACTTTTTTCATCAAGAATGCTTGAAAGCCATCTATTTCATTGAAAAACCATATTTTCTCTAAAATATTATACGCAGTTTTGCTGCCTAAGTGATTCTTTGTTTTAATCCTAGCTCTTTTGACCTCTGAAATATCATATTCCAAGCCCTTCAGCCCTTTAATGTAAAAGCTGCTAGATCTTGTGTTATCCTGATTGTGTTAACATAATATTAAAATTATTTCTTCTTGGCTATCTGTAATATTTTCTCTTTGACCTGGGAACTCTGGGATTTTTCTGTGATATTCCTAGGAGTTTTCTTTTGGGGATCTTTTTCAAGAGGTGATTGGTGAATTCTTTCGATTTCTATTTTGCCCTCTGGTTCTAAGACATCAGTGTTATTTCCTTGAAAATTTCCTGAAGGGTGATTACTAAGTTCTTTTTTGATCATGGTTTTCAAGTAGTCCAATAATTTTTAAATTATCTCTACTGGATCTATTTTCTAAGTCAGTGGTTTTTCCAATGAAATATTTCACATTGCTTTCTATTTTTTCATTTGTTTGGATCTGTTTAAAAGTATCTTGATTTGTCATAAAGTCATTTGTTTCTATTTGCTCCATTCTAATTCTGAAGGAATTATTCTCTTCAGTGAGCTTTTGAGATTCTTTTTCCATCTGGGAAATTTGGCTTTTTAAGGCATTCTTCTCCTCATTGGCTTTTTGGGCCTCTTTTGCTATTTGAGTTTGTCTACTTTTAAGGTGTTATTTTCTTCAGTCAAGTTGTTGAATCTCTTTTCATGATTTTCTTGCATCATTCTCATTTCTCTTCCCAATTTTTCCTCTACTTCTCTTACTTGATTTTCAAAATTCTTCTTGAGCTCCTCCATGGCCTGTAACCAATTCTTATTTTTCTTGGAAGCTTTTGTTGCAGGAGCTCTGACTTTGTTGTCTCATTCCCTTTCCATGCTTTGATCCTTTTTGTCCCCCAAAAAAGAATCTAAGGTTTGATTGCTGTGCTTGTTTTGCTTCCTTTGCTTGTTCATATTGCCACTCAGTTACTTGATGTTTGGGCTTTTTGCCACAGTGGATCTCTGCTCCCAGAGAGGAGAGCATTGTCCGAAATTGCTGGTGTTTTTGCAGCTGCCAGAGCTAATATTTGGGTAGCCTCTCTGCTGCCCCTACAAGCTGTGGCCCACTGGTCACACCACTCAGTACCACCACCCAAGACCATGATCCAGATCCAGGCAGGTTAAAGCAAGAGCAATTACCTTCTGAATTTTTGCTTGGTCCCCCTACAATCTTCAGGCCAGGTGCTCTGAAGCATCCACATAGAGGTAGCTGCATGGCCACTGTGCCTCTGCCACTTCAATGCCCCATAGGCAAAGGATGGACTGTGCCCCCCCCAGGTTCAACAGAGTTCCATACTGACTTTTTTTTCTTTTTCTTTCGCATTTATGGGTTGATATTTCTTGAAACTGCCACAGCTGCTGGTGATCCACTCTCCTGAAGCCAGCTCCAGCCACTGCTGGTCAGGGCTATCCTGGGACTATATCTGTGGCCTCACATTAGGCTATGCTTGGATCCCAGCATTCTGCAATGGACCCTTCCTGTCTGCCTACCAGGCTGCCTTCAGCAGGACATTTGTTTCTCTCTGTCACTATGTGAGTTCTGTAGCTCTAAAATCTGTTTAGGGTTATATTTTATAGGTATTTGAGGTGGTTGTGGGGGGATTTCAAGGAGTTTTCCTGCTTCTATGCTACCATCTTGGCTCCATCTGTATCCCAGAGGAAGACTTTTGATGCTACAAAGATGATGTGCCATAGCAGCCTTCTGTTCCTAAAGATTTGTATAAGGATGTCAACTGACATTATGACAATTGGCACCTTTTCTCCAATTTATTCTCATAGATAGTTGCCTAGAGTGTGGACAACTCAAGTGGCTTGCCTAGGATTGCATAGCCAGTAAATTTCAAAGGAATTACTTGGATCCAATTGTTCCTGACTCTGAGACCAGGTCTCTACTCACTAAGCCATGTTTCCTAACACTGTTTATCATCTTTCCTGGTGAACAGATGGACAAAAAACCAAGGGTAGAAGAAGAATCAGATCCCAAAAAGGAGCCATCTACCTGTCACCAAAGGATAATCCATATTAAATAATATTCTTTATGGTGAGTCTCCAGGTCAAATGTCAGATAGAAAGGAATTCATGAGGTTAGTGTTCAGAACCCTTTGAAGGTTGGGTCATCTTACCTTAAAAACTTTAGTCATTCCATAAATTCAGAACAGAAACTTCAGATGAATGGGGCACATAGGGTGAGAAGGATGATAATAGTGAATTATTAATAGGCTGACGGTTATCCACAAAGAAACCATGATGACATAGAACACCATGGGATGCAGTGAAGCTTGAAGAGCACACTGTTTACAACCGTGTATGCTAAGTGTAATCTTTAGGCCAGGATAGCATCTAGAGCCCTGGTTCCCAAACTTCCTAATGCAGTGACCCTTTAATATTTGTATGTTGGTGTATCTGCATATGGGTGGACCCATCTGGAGACAGATAGAGGAAATGTTTGTTTTCAAATGACCTTAGGCAACACCTGTGACCCCTGTGAAAGGGTTGTTCAACCCCCAAAGGGATCTTGGCCTATAGGTTTAGAACCGCTGACCTAGAGACTGATTACCATCCTAAAAGGAGTGTTGGATTTTGTGTCAGAAAAACATCAGGTTCACATTTTCCTGAGACAGAACTAATTCTATGTCCTTGGACAAATTATCTAAGCTATCTGTGCCTCTGTTTCTCCATTTGGGAAATGGGAATGGTAATGCAACTTACCTCACAGGTTTATTGTGAGGATCAAATGAAGTAAGATATGAAAACTACTTCACCAAGTCTATACATTTTAAATTCTCTTTAAGAAGAGTATTATGCTTAGCAAAAAAGAAAAACACTATATGAAATGTTGGAAATGATTATTGCTATTATTTATTATTATGTGTATGTGATGCTTGCTTGTGCCTATGAATCTAATATGTGATATTATATATCATGTACTTGTAATCTTTATCAAATGATAGATTTAAAATTTGAACATGCTGCATTTTTGCTAATCCACCTTCTTCATTTTACAGTTGAATCTGAGGCCTAGAAAGATTAAGAGACTTTTCCAAAGTTAAACAGTTAATAAGGAAGTGAACTGAATTTTGAAACCATATCCTCACTATAAATTCAATGTTTATAGATCATGCAGCTAATACCTAATGCACTTTTTATGCAATTTTGCCATATGATGTACAATACGTATGTGCATGTGATATATCTGGTAATTTGTATTTCACCAGTGTGTGTGCTGTGATCTACTTTTCTGCAGTGGTGTGACACTCATGTCTTAACTGTTGTTCTTCTTAGATATCAGAACTCCATCTTGAGGTCCTTTCTACTCTTTGGTCAATTGTACTCTGAAGATTTTCTCTGCAATTGTATCAAATAGTATTGTCTAATAAAACAACAGCTTTAAATTTGTAACTCAAAATCTACTGGAAATGAATGATGTAAACAAGAAAATAAATAGAATAATTAATTTTAAAAATAAAACAACAGCTTTGACTAGTCCTGGTCCAGCATATATTTAAGACTATTCTGATATCACAACATTGAACTAAAACAGGCAACTTATACAGAAATCATTTGAATTGACAGACACATTACAGGGAAAAGAGAAGAATTTTTTTTGAAACTTCAGAGCATCTATTACCATAATTTACCATTTACCATAATTTTGTTCACTTTGTAACAATTCTTCAAGTGTCTTAAAATACTACTTTTATAGGTATGGGAGAATTCAAGTAGCTCAGTAGCACAGTGGACAGTGTGTTGGATTTCAGACTCAGGAAGACCTGAGTTTAAATCCTGGCACTAACTAGGTATGTCACTCTGAGGAAAGCTTTCACAGTCTCAGGTTTATCCTGTGTCAAATGAGGACAATGGTAGCAATTACCTCAATGAGATATTGTAAGAATTAACGTGACAACTCATATAAGGTTCTCAGCAAAGCTTCAAGCATTATATAAATGGTGGTTATTATTATTTTTTACTTCAATTTCTTCCCCAAATCATTTTGCATATTTGTTCTGTGAAGTTTGGATTCAGTCAAAGGACCACACTTGAGGACCTAAAGGCCCACATGTGACCTCAAGACCACAGGTTCCCCACCTCTTCTCTGCACCTTTATATCATCAACATCCCTATGGATTTACATAACTGTGTTGCAGCTGGGGCAGAGGACAAAGTAAGAAGTCTGGCCACAAATCAGGGACAAAGTGATGTAAGTCATTAGGACAAATAACAAATTGGACAATTTGAAAATGAATTTTTAACAGATTTTATGAAGTCAAACATAGTAGTTTGGGGGAGAAAATACTTAAAACAACTAAGGAAAGTCGAAGGCGTTCCTCTTCTTGAAGTTTTTTCCTCTAGTAGTAAGTGTACTGTATTCCATCATGACACTTTTAAGTTCCTATTAACCTATATACTTAGGGCATTTTGCCTTTTGTCCATCTAAATCCTTCTGCTTGTTCTGTCTTCTCAAATGGGGAGAACAGCTGATTTACACACACTCCATGATAAACTTACTTGGACAATGATTACTCTCTTATTTGTCTTTGCTGCAAGTAAAAATGTCTTTTGTCTATTTTACATAATTGCACATATGTAACGTAATTTGTTGCTTACTGTCTCAAGGAGGGGGAAAAAGTAGGGGGAATTGCATCAACAATACAGTATTTACAATGCCTATGGTAACTATATATATGCTGATATGGTTTTTAATCACAACATGTAACAGGCTCTCTAAAGTCAACGTTCTCAACATTCCTCAAAAAGTTCCCCCACTTGTTGCCTCTGCTTAGAAGAAATTGTTTATTGGTTTATACCAGAATAGTACACCGGATTTGAGTTTTCGGAAGACCTGAGTTTGAATCCTATCTGCGGATTTATTAATTCTGTAACCGTATGTGAGTCATTTAATCTCTGTCAGCTTCAGTTTTATCATTCTTAAAACTGGAATAATAATAGTGCCTACTTTATAGGGTGTTGTAAGGATCAAATAAGGATCAAATTTATGTAAAGTGCTTTGGAAACCTTAAAGCATGACATAAATGCTATGTAGCTATTATTAACTAACCAAATGGCTAATGAATTACTTAATTTCAGTGTTCTGGTAAAAAAAATTAATAAAAGGAGGGGATATATTTGCATAAGGTGATGAAATAACATTTCACAGTCAAGATAATGGATTTCGAGCCTGACACTCAAATGCCCAAATTGCTAACAATTCCAAGAACTCCAAAAGAGTAATCTTGGGCCATAATTGCTGAGAAATGATGCTTCTAGTTTGTTTGTTTGTTTGTTTTTTAATTGAAATATTTCTTGTCAGCATTAACCACTAAATTGGTTTGAAATATCTGTCGGTTTTTTAATCAAGCAAAAAACAGTTGTATTACCTGACTAAAATTGTCCATAACTTCAAATCCATTTCTATATATTGAATGTTAAGAACTTGCAATGCTTATTTTTAATTAACTTTAGCAGTGATATGTTTATTTTTTTAAAAATTCCACCTATATAGTCTCTTTTTATGCATAAATGGGATTTTTGAAGTATAATTGGATCTTTATATATAAACAATTTGGATGTGAGATTTAATTTGTATAGGGAATTCCCTGGTTAGGAAACTTACTTTGCCAATTCAAGTGGACATCTCCTTTGTAATTTATGGACTTAGACATCATTTAGGGACTGAGAAGTTAGGTGACTTGTCCAGGGTCAAACAACCTGCATATATTTCAGAGATAAAACTTGAAGCCAAATCTTTCTGACTCTGATATTGGTTCTCTAGCCATTGTAAAATAACAACAACAAAAAACAATAGTAAGTAGTAATAATAAAAATAATAATGAAATGAAAAACTTTGTTCTCTCTCTCATTGAAACTACGTAGGTTTTGTTTTACTCCTCTTGAAATCATCAAATAATGTTGAAATAATCTTTTTTTGTATGTTATTCCTTTTAGCCAAAGATATTATATCAGTTATACATTAACTTAAAAGTAGTCATAATGCAGCTTAATGTATTTCATTTGTATCTATTGGGATTTCACCACACCTAGTGAAAAGCAAAATAAAGTAATGAATAATGAAATTAATAAATGGATGGATGGAGAGACAGATAGAAAAAGTAAAACAAAATAGTTTATTGGGTCTTACAATCAGGAGGTGGTGAAGATATAATTGAAAATTAAAGTGATGTTTATGTATTACCTTAATGTTCGCAATGTCTGCAAATTTGTATTTCCTTCAAGTTTGTAAATTTGTATCATCTTAATGTTTGCAAAAATGGGCTTATTTGGTGTTTACACAAACCTGTTTTTTAAATGCTACAGTTATTAAGCCTCCATTTTATCAATGCTGGGTAAGGCTGAGGTATTAACCAAGTTCATACAATTTGTAGCTAAATTTGTGAAGTGTGGTTCCAATCCCCCATTTTACCTTATCTCAAAACCTAACTGTATCTACTATATAAGACTGCTTACAGATCATCAGGATGATAAACTAACATCCTGGATGACAACACTTCTTTGGTTTAGTTTTCAACTAGATCATCTGGTATTATTTGCATAATATTTTTGAAAGATTCAGAATAAATCATTAGACTAAATACCGGAAGGGAGGAAAAAAGCCGAAAATCTAAAACACTATTCCTAAGGAGTACATACACACATATATGAACACATGTACACATACATGCATGTATGTATGCATACACAGAGGTACCTATATAAATAGATGCACATACATATCTATATATCTATACACACATTTACATATATACATATATACTTGCAAACATATGCACATACATTTTATACTATTAATTACAAAAATCTATTGTAACAGTATGATTTTATTTCTTTTAACTAGAATAATTGTAATTCTAATTCCTCAATCTAATAAAAAAAATGAATCACTTGAATATCCATTCAAGCATCAGTTTAATGATCTTATGTCAGTATCACTGCTGGGATTTCATTGTTTTCCCCATAATGGGTTCAAATTGAGAAAAGCATAGATTCCCTGGTGGACTTAGTAACTTTAATTAAAACTTACATGTACACAGGTTAAAATAGGTCTCTCAGTGAATTCTGAAGAAGTAAAGTTTTGTTTCCTCAAAACACTACTTGCCCTCAAATTGGTTCCCACCTACTTCTTGCAGTCTCTGTATATAATGATGCATCTGCGATCAATTTTTATGATCTCCCTAAATGGAATTAGTCCTACTGTGTTAGCTCCACTAATTACCACTTCATCATTTTGAGGTTCTGTCTTTTTTTTATTAGTATGAACATTATACAAAACATTCCCTTGATTTTATATAGAAATGAATGAAATTAGTTTTGTATGTCTCATTTACCAACTTGCTCGGAAAGTCCAAGTAGTTACCAGCAGAAGGCAAAGGGTTCATTGGGACTGTTGCCTTCTAACTGTGATAACTTATTCAATGAAGGCTTTAAATGGATGTTATATTCTTCCACAAATAAAATTTATTTAAAATTCAAAATATGTTTATTAGATTTTACATCCATATATGACTTTTTCTTGATATTATGGCAATTGTCCTCCCTTACTTACATAATTTAAAGTCTAAGAATTAGATTAAAAACTCTAAAGAATTGTCTGGGGGTAATGAAAGCTTAAAATTCTTACCCATGTGTCAGAAGCAGATAGAGAGGGAAAAATAAAACCAAAAAATAATCTCTCTGCCTTTGATGATCTTGCAGTTGGTTGAAGAAAATAAAACATTTAAAGACATAAATATTATATAAACTTTATTGAAAAGGAGGGATTTAACTTACAGGAGAGTCAAACCATTCTATAACACAAGAAAGTGCTTTCTTGTGGGACTTTTGCTATATTTTTAAACTCTTAAACACAAATTGAATTGAAAATTATTCCTTTTTGAAAACTTGTTTCATGTCCTTAGGGTTTCATTTACCCTACTCAGGTATGCTTAGTGTGTGATTAGGTAAATTGTTAAGGAAAATGTAAATTATTCTTTTAAAAATTAATTTACTATTTCCTCATGACTAAAATGAAGCATTTATTCCTTGTTTCTTTTCAGGAACTTCAAGTATCATTTTTTTTTCCTTGAAAAAGAAATTATTGGGGTAGCTAGGTGGTGCAGTGAATAGAGTACTGGCCCTGGAGCCAGGAGAAGGACCTGAGCTCAAATGTGGCCTCAGATACTTAACACTTACTAGCCGTGTGACCTTGGGCAAGTAACTTAACCCAAATTGCTCTGCCTTCTGCCCTCCAAAAGGGAGGAAAAGAAAAAGAAACTGTTTTGTGAAGAAATGTCCTATTTTCAAAGATGGTGTAGATATATGGAAACAGAATGTTATTTTGGTAGCCTACTAAATAGGGGGAAAATTCTTATTATAAAGTTTAGAAATGATGGTAAAATAAATTGTAAATTTTCTTTATCTAAGAGAGGCCTTCAGTAGTATACTCACAACTTTATAAGTTTTATTTTCTTTAGGGATTGAGGACCTATTTGCCCTTCAAGTAACTGTGAATCTTAATTTCTATGTTAATTTTGTATATAAAGTACTTAGATTGGCTTCTGTGGAGGAGAACTTTGTAACTATATGATTGATTGATTTTATAGCAATTTTCTCCAGAGAAAATGTGTTATTCAGTTTAAAAAACTTTAAAGGCTTATGATTAACTAGAAAATCCAATTAAAAGAAAAATTCTTTTAAGATTTATTCAATAATGTAGTCTGTTTATGGGGGAAAATGCAAAGACAGTAAAATGGGTCAGAATAGAGAATGTCTCAACTTCAAATCAATTCAATGTTGAATTGGAAAAAAAATAATAGCAGATGCCAAAGCATATACTGATTTTACTATTGTGTTGAACAACTTGCAGTTTTGGCCACATCTCTTTAACTTCCTATTTAACTTTACTAATATTTGTGAAGAGAAGTAATCTTACCTAAGAAATGAACTATTCAATAACTAACTTTCTCTTTGTAAATCTCATGAAGCCTGTAGAGGAGATCATTTTAACATGAAAGCTATATATCCAAGAATATGCATGTTACTATCTCATTTAAAGAATATAGCATTTGATATCTGGTGCCCTGGGAAACAGTCTTAAGTTTACCAGTAACTTTCTCTGTCTTCTTGCTCAATCCACATTACCTTTCTGTGAAAGGTAAAATACTTATGAAGCACTTGCTCTATCATCTCTTCCTGCTCCAAGAATCTATGATACTGAAGAAATAAGAGCTCAAGTTGAATGTGCTTAAAAGGAAAAAAAAAACCATGACCTCTCTTCAGCATGAAAGTGTATTCTCTTTACATGAAGGTGTATTCCCTTCTATACATGAAATTGTAGGTAAATTTTAAATATGGCAGGCAGTTTACAAAAAGTTGAATATTCCTATGAATGTCTATATAGATGATCACCCTGGAATTTTTTTTGTACAAATACGTAGATTTATATTTTACTAAACTATGTCACTTTGATTTGTATATGAAAAAACACAATCACCCCACCTTTAATAACAAACTTTATTCCTTTAAGATTTCTTTATTTTAATAATCATTAAAAACCATTCTTGAATGTTAACATTTATAATTCAGTTTAGAATATAAGTTCTTTATTAATTAAACACTAAATATTCATCTCAATTTTTTGTTTGAATCATAGTGGATATTCATGAATGGTAATTAAATTTCACACACACACACATACAAATCTGTATAGATTTAAGCTTCTAAAATTTCTTCAGAAACCTTCTATTATTCAAAAGTTAATGAGGCTTTTGTTTCAGAAAGTGATGTCAGCCCTTCAGAATTCATTCAATACTGTCTTTCTTCTACTTTTTTTCTGGCAACTTTACTTCAAAATTCTGTATGGCATTATTGCCTAGCCTTGGTAACAATAGCATTCCTTTTATTCCATAGAGACTAAAGCAAGTTGGTAGAGAAATACTATTAATTAAAAGACTTAAATTATTCTTCTCAATTCCAGAATTGGTAAGGGATATAAACATAACCATAGGAAAGGTGGAGAACATTCAGATTGAGACATTTACTTTGCAGCAATTTTGGTAATGCTATTCATTCACTGCCCAACTTCCCCATCACTGGTCAAAACGCTACTATTTGCTGAAAATCCAGTTTTCCAGTCCTGAACTTAAGGTGGATACTTCTCATTTGCCAACTTCCACAATAACTCAAATTTGCAGCATTCCATCAATTTGAGCTTGATATGTGTATAGACATGATCATACCGACACATGTATCATTTTATACCTGAATTGCTGATCCCTCACTGCACCAGTAGGCTTCAATTATTAAATTGCTTCTTCTTTGTAACTATCATGATGACACCAAGAATCTATAAAGAGTCCTGGTTGCCTTTCTTGTATAGCCCCTGGCAAAGATAAAGGTTACACGAGATCTTTAAGTGACAACCAAGGAACAGTTGTCTGGGACTTCCAATGAGAGAAATAAAATTAGTCCTGTAGTTCAGGTTGTGATTTCTACATGCTTAATTCAGGGGCCAGAAGAGGCAATTTATATTAAGTCACAGGGTCTAGAGACTCACATAAGGTTCAGTGATAAACTTGATACCAGAAATCTGGACTATGAATTTCTGCAATAGGGGAAAGGTTTCAATTAGAATATAAGGCATATGAGAGGAGAGTGGAATTAAAAACTTAAATAAAAAGACTGAGTGAATGAGGCAAATAAGATCAAAAGAAGGTTTGGGAGGAGAGGTGAAATGACTTGCTCATAGACAAGAGTCATGTACATTTTTCTTTGGTCTTTAAATCAGGAGGTTATATAATTTTGCACATTATTGAGCTACCCCACCACACTATCTTTCCTTTTTGATAGAACACAACTATTAGTTGAAGATGCTCCCTTCTTTATTCTCATTGACAAAGAAAGATATATTATATATGAAAATATTTAGGATTGCATTTGGAACTGAATCTTGGCATTGTGGAGCTGCATCCATCTTTCTAATTCTTCTCCATTCTGCTCCCCTTGAATAAAATGTCAATTTATCTATGTCAGACCAATTTGAATTTCCTCTTCCAAGAATCTGATCTTCTGAAGTCTTTGTAGCTGGCCTTTCAGTTTTCTTTGCTTTATACTCCATCTTTCCTTGACTGTGTCAAAAAGGGACTCGTGGTTGGTTAACCAAACAAATTGAGAATTCTTTGTTGGTTTCATGTAGAAGTAACGAAGAGTCAAGTTTGGGGGAATTCTAAGCTCAGGAGCACTGTAGAGACCCATGTACATATATAGAAGGAAACCAAGAGTAGGGGAAATGAGCCTGGGGGAAATGTTGTACTCTCCCTTCACATTGACTAGGTAATGATCTTGTTAACTTAGACATTTAATAACTAAAGTTCCTAGCTGATAACCTCTTCATCAGAAATTTAGACACATTGAGAACAAAGTAGGTGCACCATGTAGGCACACGATGATGCCAACTATTTGAGGTCAGAAGAAAAGTATATACAACTAAGTGAAAATTCCTGATTCCACAAAGGGAGAAAAAAATTGCCCAGTACCCAAGAGTTACAAATTCACTGCTTGGTCACAGATTTTCTCTATTCTATATAGTCTCTACAATATTATTATCTATCTTTGATGCACTCTCTGTCCCTATATGACATACTTATGACTGTGCCCCAGGTTTTCAAAATGGGTATTTATGTACTAGATTCCCCCATATACTTATTAGTAACTATTATTTTTAAAAGCTAATTAAATATGGCTAATAATCAATAAAAGCACACTGGTGAGAGGTCATGACCAGAAGTATTAGAAAACTTGAACCCCTCAGTATGATCCTTGGAACACTGAGGAGAAAACTACTTAACTCCCTTCTTAAGACCCAAGTAGGCAAATGGCAGATCCATTCATAGACTCAGAATACGAGTTATAGTACAAATAAGAATTCTACTATTTTATATCCCATATTGTCTTATATAACACCATGAAAACAGTGGTCACTTAACAAATGTTTGATTAAGCACTGCTTAGATGAACTTTACTTAAAGATAAGAAATCATTTTCCCATTTTCCTTCTTCAGTATAGCTTTAAAAGTTGATCATTCCTCTCTGACAAAGTCAAACTTTCTGTATATACTCTTGGTACCATCACTTCCAGACTTCTCTGGCATACTGTTCCCTTTAGGTTCTGCTTTTTCTGTTATCTTCAATCTCTTTCTTTTCACTATTTCCTTCCCTGCTCTATAAAAATATGCCCACATTACCCATCCTTTAAACTTTCCTATGTTATCATTCCTATTAGCTTTTCCTCATATTTTTCCTTTTATTGTTTAAACTCTTTGAGAATGTCATTTCTACAAAATACTTCCACTTTCTCTCTGTAAAGCCAAGCATGAGCACCTTTCCAGAGGACTGTTACTGTGAATAGCTTTCAAAGTTCTTATTACACAGTATAGCGAACTCTCAATTTATTCAGTAACATGTTAAGGCTAAACATTCACAGAAAATCAAAGTACAACATTCACAATGTTATGGCATAACAACATGTTACTAAAATGGCCACATAGTTTTCACCCAAGTGGCCACATAGTTTTAAACAAAAATAGCATTCATTTAGTAAGTCTTTCATTTACTAAGGAGGTAAGTCTCCTTCATTGACACAAAGTACAAAAGTCAAAGTTCTACACCTCTAGGTTACATTGTCTTAATCTCTTCAATCAAAAAGTCCTCTTTCTTCTTAACTGAAGATGTCCTTAATTCAATCATCTAAATATAAAAGTCAAAGTTCTCCACCCCTAGGCCACAATAACACATGATTTTCTCAGTTTGCATTAAATACTCAAAGAGACCTCTTTTCATCCTGACTTGAGACAGGCTCTCAGCTTCCATGGTTCCTCTTCTTTGGTCCCAGCTTCTGCCTGAATCTATTCAACTGCCACCTGTGTTCAAACGCAGACAGCTCTCAGTTCTTTGTCCAGCTTCTTGTGCAGTTCCTGTTCCATATTGAAGCCCGCGGTGTCTGATCCTCCTCAAACTCCTTCACAGTTTCTGTTCATGGAAATATAAAGCTTAGCAAAGCCACAATAACATTCATGTGCATTACTGGCATGCTCATCAATTCACTTTCTGCCTGAGAGATCAACATAGATCCAACAAAAAGGTCTGTAGAATCAACACAAATCTGTATAATTGCTGGACCTCTGAAATCACCAGTAAGACCCTCCTCCCTGATTTCTGTAAACATAAAACAAGAAAATCCTCTTTCAGAGCTTTTGAACTAGCAGCAAGGTCCCAGGGCTTCCATAACAACAGTGCCATCCTCTATCAGCAGTTGAATTTGACAATGTAATATCAAAACAGACAAAGTGCCAACACCACAGTCATGCCTCCTCCCAGTTTTCTTCTCTTCTTATTTCTCAGTTCTTCTCAATTTTCAGTTCAGTCCTCAGTTCTCATTTATCTTCTCAGTTCTTCTCATTTGTCAGTTCAGTGTTCAATTCTTTTCTCTCTCTCCAGCAGTAGCAGCCCAGCCTCCATACGTTCACTCCCTGAAGTTCTCAGCTTGGGCTTTTCTTTATATGAGGTATTAGCTCCTCCCTGTTTTTCACCTTCCTGTTATGTCAGTAAGTCTATCCCACTGTGAGATTCACAACTTCTGGGTCTTAATACTTGACAAAATCATGAACTTGGAACAAGATGCTAAGTAGCTGTTGGATTGCAAATACAAGGGGCAGGGAAGATCTTCAAATTACCATTACCATTACACTCTCTTCTAAACCCTTTTCACTTTGGTGTCTAACTGAATTTGCCCTATTCAAATTTTCATTCATCTCCTAATTAATAAATTTAATAACACTTTCTCATTCACTATTTTTAAATGAACTCCACATCATTTGACACTATCACATTTTCCTTATGGAAGCTTATCCATTCTAGGTTTTCATGGAACCAGTTTCTCTCATTTCTCCTTCTGTCTGCTTGATATCTCCTTACTATCTTTTAATATTTCTTCATCCTCACCATTCCCACTGCATCGTCTCCCAAGGCTCAATCCTAGTCACTCTTCCCATTTTTCTCTGTACTTTCTTACTCATCAGCTCCTTTGGGTACATCATCTTCATGCTGATAAAACCACAGTTTTTTTCTATATATAACTAGCTAGCTCTAGTCCTTCTATGGAGCTATAATTACATATCACCTCCTTTCTTTTAGATATTTTGACCTGGATGTACAACAGTCATCTCAAAGTCAACATGTTTTGTTTTGCATGATTGTGTAATGGTTGATGCAAGGGCAATGTATTTATTTTTCAAAGGCAGGGAGCAGAAAGAAAGAAAATCAATACTTGTTATTTTAAATATATGTAAAGCCAAGCACAAACAGCTTTCCAGAGAACTACTGCTATGAACAGCTTCAAAGTTCTGATTACATAGTATAGTAAACTCTCTATTTATTCAGTAATAAACTAAGACAAAACATTGACAGAAACCAAAGTATAGCGTTCACAATATTATGACATAACAACTTATCACCAAAGTGGCCGCGTAGTTTTCACCAAAGTGGCCACATAGTTTCAAGCAAAAGATATCATTCTGTAAGTCCCTAATTCAATCATCCTTAAGGAGCAAGATTCCTTAATGGACACAAATTTAAAAAGTCAAAATTCTCCACTCCTAGGTCACAGTAAGTCATAATCATCTCAGTCAGCATTAGGTACCCAAGAAGAGTTCTTTTTGTCTTGACTCAAGGTTGGCTTTCAGATTCCATGGTTCCTCTTCCATTGTCCCAGCTCCTTCCTGAATCTACCATGTTATCACCTGGATTCAAAGGAAGGCAGCTTTTAGCTCCTTGTATGGCTCTTCATCCAGTTCCTAGTCCAGTTCCTTGTCTAGTTCCCATTCCATACTGAAGCTGACATTGTCCAATCCACCTCTAGTCCGTCACACTTCCGGTTTCTAGGAAGACAAAGCTTAACAGAGCCACAATAACATACATACACATTGTCAGCACCATCATCAATTCACTATCTGCCTGTGAACTCAATACAGAACAATGAACAAGGTCTGAGAACTTAATACACATCACAAACAAAAATCAATACAGACAGAAGAGACAAACAGAATGTGCCACTACAAGTGATCTTTAAATTCTGATCCCTCCCAGCATGTGCTTCTCCTTATATATGGTCATTACAGTCCTCCCTGTTCCACCCCTTCCTATAGCAATAGGGATTCACAGGTTATGGGGTTCACAATTCATGGGGTTCACAAGTTCTGTTTCTTAACAAAGACTTGATATAATCAGGGCAAGGCTCAAAGACATACGAAGTCAATCAAGGTGCTAAATAATTCTTTGCTTGCCATTACAATAAAATAATATTCATACAAACTCCACATGATCAACTCAGAACATATTTTCTTCACCCCTTTGAACAAAAACAATCAAACAAACAACAATTCTTTCTCCTTCTGAGGTTTCCTGTTACTGTTAGGGTATTACTTTTCTCCAAGTTACTCAGATTCATAACTTTGTGGTAATGCTATACTCCTCAATATCACTAAGCCTACATAAGCAAACCATTGACAAACCATGTTGCATCTTTGGCAGTGCCTTTGAAATATATCCCATTCTCTGTTAACAAAACTACAACTATAGTTCCAGTTTCACATTATCTCTTGCCTAGAACAATAGTTTTCTGATTGATCTGATGCCTGAAGTATCTCTGCATTCCAATCCATACTGCCCTCAGCCACCTAAATTATTTTTCAAAAGCATGGATCTGATGATGCATGAGCTCTAGCAGCTTCCTACTACCTCCATGATCTAAGATAAATTTGATTATTTGGCATATAAGGCCAAATAATTCTGTTTTTCTCACTACTTATTAACCTCAACACATCTAAATTTAACTATACTGGCTTATTAGTCGTTTCTCCAACATGAATGTATTTCTTCCATCTCTCTACCTTTGCTCCGGTTAAATAACAAGCTATGAAGTTTCAGTCCCTTACTTCTACTTTTTGGATTCCTTATCTTTTTGTTTTTTAAGACTCATATGAATTCAGTGGTCTTTCTTGGTCCCTATCACCTGCAACTGCCTTTATCTCAAAGATTACCTTGTGTCTACTCTGCATATATCACATGTTCTCTGAGGAACCAAATTTTATTCCTCCATCTTGACTTCTGGACGTTTGGATATGAAATTTTAAACATACAGGCTGCAGGCTGTTAGCCCCAGGAAAAGCTACTGACCCTGCTGTGGGCTCTAAGATTTTTCCAACCCAGTTCCAATGATCCTTTGTCCTGTGATGAGATGGCTGAAAAGCCCTCTGGCTGGGTGAGTCTGCTGGCTTGCTGGGGCTTCTTCTCAGTTTGTCATATTCCATTCTCAGATCCATGCTGGTGCAGCTCCTGTGTGCTCCACATTCTCCTGGCCCAGACCTGAGTAGGCAATTTCCTGGGCTGGGAATCTGCCTCACTCTGTCTTCCAATTGGTTCTATCACTCTTAAATCCATTCAAATTCACTTTTTAGCTTTTAGTGACAGAATTCTTGGAGTAGCTTGGAAAAGATACTGCTTCCTTTCCACCATCTTAGCTCCACCTCACATGTATATAGTTTACAAATGTGTCTCCCATCAGAATTATTTTCCTTCAAGTCAGGTACTATTCATACCTTTGCTTATACTTCTGATGTGAAGATAGCAAATGCTTACTAAATTCTGGTTGACTGACAACCAAAGCATATTCCAGACCAAATACTATTTTAAACAAAAATTTATTGTGACATTATAGTACGATAAATGCACACACATATACACAGACATATATAAACATGTGTGTAGATATGTAAATGTACACATATACACATTTATTGTGTATATATGAATGTATACACATGCATATATGCATACTATACATATACTGTGACTTTTGAGGACTGAAAATCAAAAGACAAATTTTAAAGTATTTTACAAAACTGTATTTATGTGAAAAAATCATAGTTAATGGAAGAACTTCTGAACCTGGAGTCAGAAGGACTTGAGTTTAAACTCTCCTTATTAGCAGTGGCCAGTGTTGAGTCACATGCCATATCTATGTTTCAGTTTTTCTTATCTGCAAAACAATAGTAATAGATTGTGTAGTGATTACCAAACAAGGTAATTACAAGACTAAAAATAACTCATGAAAAAAACCTGTCAAATGAAGTGTTCTTTAAACCTGATAGTGTGATTTAGATAATTATATAACCTGGTTTACTGCCCAGGTCTGAGGTGCTTTCCTGATGAATATTCCCATGGCTCAAAATGATGAAAATTGGAGAGATCTCTGCGCTTATTACACTGGATAACTGGAGAAGAGACTTCAGATTTGGAAGGACGTAGGGACCTAATAGAGAAGGAGATTGAGAGATAAATTGATTTTTTGAATGGTAGATGAACCCTTCCTGTGAAGGAGCACAAATCTGAAGAAGTTGGCTCATAAAGATATGCAACTTCTTATACCTGCAACACTAGATACTACTAAGATAGGACTAGACCAACCACTGGTAGAGAGATGATTCTCTGCAATAATTAGCTCATTTACACTTGTGTGTCTATTCTTCTGATGTAACCTGTTTTGTAATCTCCAGTTTTTCTTTCTTGCTTTATTTGATAGCAATGTAGTCTAATAATTCATTGTTGCCTTTTGTATAAACAGGGTTCAGTAAAGGAGTAAGTTTAGTTTTATCCTCTTCTTAAGAAAAAAAAAAACAGGGAAACTGGCTTTTCTTTAGAATCTAAAAGAGGGGCGGAGCCAAGATGGCAGTGTAGAAGCAGCAAGGTCCCACAGCTCCCACACCACTACCCTAAACACCCATAAAATTATGAGCCCAGAAAAAGTCTTGGACTCTCAGACTCACAAAAATACAGAATACACTTCTCTTGCTGAAGGCAGCTCGGCAGCAGGGGCTCAATGCAGCAGCCAGAGCAGAGGCTGGCCGAGCCTGGAGCCGAGACTGTGGTGAGTCCCGGGGCACTGAGAAGGAGACAGGCTGAACTGAGCTGAGCCGTGCCACAGACCTTCTGCAGAGGAGATGATCTACAGCCTCCAGCACCTCCACATTTGCCAAGACATGAGGAACAGGGATGGGAAGGGGCAGCTCGCAATGGAGTAGAGACCTGCCCAGCCCAAAACTGCAGCTGTGGCCAGGCCAGGCCCTAGGGCGGCCTGGAGGAGCTGAGCCTCCCAAGCCAAAGCTTGAGTCTACTTCAGAGAAGATCTAAAGCACCTGCCTGAAGGGATCTTAAAATCCCCGCAAACCAGGGTCAGAGACAGTTAGTGAAAGTGAAACTTTGAAAATTAATTTGGGGCTCGAAAAGCAGTTTGGCCAATCTGCCCCTGGGGCAAGGAGGCAGGGGGAGAGGGAACTGCTGGAACCAGCGTGGCCCTGACCAGGCTGCTTCAGAGCCCTTGGCCTGTGGACTCCACAGTGGGGCTGAATTGATTGATCAGAGCCAAGTGCTCTTGTGTTGAGCAGACTGGATCCAGATCGTGGTCTTGGGTGTTGGTCCTCAGGTACGCTTTCAGCAAGCCAAAGCTTGCAACACCCCCCTAATAGCTCCGGCAGCTGGGAAAACCGCAGCAATTTGGAACAGAGCTTCCCCCCTGGAAGTAGAGTTTCATGGAACTAAAAAAAAAACAACCAATTAATTGACTGGCCAACATAAGGAAAAGGAAGCAAAATAAGAACAGCAATAAAAGCCTAGAATACTTTTTTATGGACAAAAAGGATCAAAGCATGGAAAAGGAGGAAGAGAGCCCAGAGCTCAGAACTCCCACACCAAATGCTTCCAAGACACTTGAAGAATTCCTAGAAGCAATACATCAACTGAAAAAGGACTTTGAAAACCAAATAAGAGAAGTGGAGGAAAAATTGGGAAGAGAAATGAGAATGATGAGAGAAAATCATGAAAAGAGAGTCAACAACCTGACTGAAGAAAACAACACTTTAAAGAATAGATTAACTCAAATGGCAAAAGAGGCCCAGAAAGCCAATGAGGAGAAGAATGCCTTAAAAAGTCAAATTTCCCAGATGGAAAAAGAATCTCAAAAGCATTCTGAAGAGAATAATTCCTTCAGAATTAGAGTGGAGCAAGT
>CM053594.1:246532235-246552135 GCA_028646575.1 Pseudocheirus occidentalis
GTTTCATAAGTTACAATGCTCATTTTTCCATGTTGGCATGTAAATAGTTCAACTTTGTCAAGGTCCTTATGATTTCTTTTCCATGTTTACCTTTGCACACTTCTTGAGCTTGAATGTCAAATTTTCTATTCAGTTCTGTTTTTTCCCTCCAGAATACTTGAAACCTCTCCATCCCATGGAATGACCACACTTCCCCCTGAAACATTGTACTCAATTTTGCTTGGTAGGTAATTTTTGGTTTTAATCCTAGTTCCCTTGATCTCTGGAACATTATATTACAGGCCCTTCTGTCCCTTAATGTAGAAGCTGCTAGATACTGTTATCCTGATTGTATTTACACAGTATTCAAATTGTTTCTTCTTGGCAGCTTGTAATTTTTTCTCCTTGATCTGGGAACTCTGGAAACTATCTATAACATTCCTAGTAGTATTCTTTAGGGGATCTTTTTCAAGAGGTGATAGTTGAACTCTTTTAAGTTCTATTTTGCCCTCTGGTTCTAAAATATCTGGACAATTTTCCTTGAGAATTTCTTGAAGGATAATTTCTAGGTTCATTTTTTAATCACGTCTTGCAGGTAGTCTAATAATTTATAAATTGTCTCTCCTGGTTCTATTTTCCTTGTCAGTGGTTTTTTCAATGAGATATTTCACATTGCCTACTTTTTTTCATTTATTAAGATCTGTTTAATAGTATCTTGATTTCTCATACAGTCATTTGCTTCCATTTGTTCTATTCTAATTCTGAAGTAATTATTCCCTTCAGTGAGGTTTTGAGATTCTTTTTCCATCTTGCAAATTCAGCTTTTTAAGACATTCTTCTCCTCATTGGTTTTCTGGGCCTCTTTTGCCATTTGTGTTAGTTTATTTTTAAGGTCTTATTTTCTTCAGTCTGGTTGTTGTCTCTCTTATCATGATTTTCTTGCATTATTCTCATGTCTCTCCCCAATTTTTCCTCTACTCCTCTTATTTGGTTTTCATAGCCCTTCTTAAGCTCCTCAATGGCTTGTAACCATTCTCCATTTTTATTGGAAGCTTTTGGTGCAGAAGTTCTGACTTTTTTGTATTCCTCTCATTTCATGCTTTGATCCTTTTCATCCCTGAAAAAGGAATCTAATGTTGGATCACTGGACTTTCTTTCCTTCCTTTGCCTGTTCATGTTGCCAGGCAAGTAGCTTGACTTTTGAGCCACAGTAGAAATTTGCTTTCAGAGGGGAGAGCTTGGTCCCAAATCTCTGCAGTTTTCACAGCTGCCAGAACCGTAAGGAGAATGCCATGTCTGCAGCTCCCACCAGCTTTGTCTCACAGAAAATATGCCTCAGGACCATCATCCAACACCACAATTTGATACAGGCAGCTCAAGGCAAGAGCAATTAGCTTCTGAATGATCCCTTGGTCTCACTGCAATCTGCATGCTGAAAGCTCTGAAGCAGCCATATGGAGGTGTCTGCAGGGCCACCACTTCAGACACTCCTGGCTCTGGGGCAGTTGGCAGGACCTTCTCCCACAACTTTAGCTGAATTCCACTGATATTTTCCCTTTGTCCTTGGCTCTTATGGGTTGATAATTATGGAAACTGCTAGAGCTGCTGGTGTTCTTCTCTCCTGAAATCTCCAGCTCCTGGACGGCCTGGGGCTAAAGCCGTGGGTTCATGCTATCCTGGTCTGGGCTCCCAGCATGCTGCAATGAACCCTTTCCACCTGTCTGTTGGGCTGCCTTCAGTGGAAGCCTTTTTTCCCTGTCATTTTATGAGTTCTGAATCTCTAAAATTTGTTTAGAGTCATATTTTTTCATATTTTATAGGTATTTGAGGTAGTTATGAGGAGAGCTGTGGGGTTTTCCTGCTTCTATGGTGACATCTTAACTCCACACCCCCCCACTTTTCTTTGCTTTTAAGAACTTTTTTTAAATTTGAAAGTATGAAAATTTCTTATATATTTCAAGCAGAACCTGAGACTTTGCAAAGCTATTTCTACTTTGTCATTTCTTCAATGTTCCCATATATAATTCTCATTCTTTCCCTAGTCAAAACTTTTTCTTGGAACTTCCTATAGTGTCTATGATTTGCTTAAAATCTCATAATAGATTTTAGACAATCCGGCATCATTGATTTTTTAAATGCCTTTCGTTTTATTTCCCTATTCAAACATGTTTGTAAATCAATCATTTAATAATATTAGTCACTTTATGTTTAATTTGTAAAACAAGCGTTATCATAAAAGTACAATAAAAATGATTAGACATGAAACTGCAACTCTACTATGCATATCTTGCTAATCCTTTTAAATATTCCTTTCAAAATTATCATGTAATTTTTTTCTGCTCCTCCCCCACCCTAGACCTGGATATCATTAATTTTTATTGATTTTTCTTATTTTTTTCTTATTGATTTTTAATCTCTATTAGAAAAAAAAAGTTGGCCAGGCCTAGGAAAACACATTTTGAAACATTAATGAAGAAAACCTTCTATGTTTCAGACCCTATTCGTTTTTCTAGATACAATCATGAAAGGAAAACTAATAAATAAAACATTTTGAATTGCCAAAATATGTTTTATAGCAGTGAGAGGACATTCTGTTTCATGTAGAATTCTCGGCTCTACAATTCCCTACTCAGTTTGGTTCATCAGTGGCCCATATGCCTATTATTCAAGGTTTTTATTTTTGTTGGTAGACTCCTAGACCTGGTCAATGAGAGAAGTGCATTTAAGTAATTTTGGAGTTCCATGTCCATTGATGCCATTTTTATGGATTTTAATTTACAGTTTTATTGTCAGAAGCATATTTTTGAAACAAAGGACTATATATGTTATCATTATATTAATAAAAATTATGTAAATTCATAACCTTTTACTACAATTAGCAAAATGAACAAAATCAAAATAGAATTCTTTTAACTTAATAAAATGTGATCAAGGCTATGTAGTGATATTATTTTTCAGATCCCAAGTGCTAAATTTAATATGAATATGCAAAATAGCATATTATAACTTTATTTAAAATATGCCTCCTCAAAGGAAGGCATTCAACGTCACATAACAAAAGTGTACTTATTGTATGATAAAATACCTTGCAGTTAATTATCTGTTCATATTATGCCTCTAACTGTATATTACATGTAGACAGAGACTATTTCTTATATAGTATGTTTATTTTCAAAAGATTAATACAGTCCTCTACACATAACAGATAATTCATAAATGCTAATTGAATGAATTAGTGAATTAGTGTCTTTGAAATACAACTTCATTGTTTAGATATACAAATACTGGTATCAGGAGTATATGGAACCTGATGAATCTGACTGTCAAGGTCTAAATTTTTCATGTGAAACAGTGATTAAAATGGTGATTCTTTGCTCAAGTATACCATATTTAACTATGAATGTGCATGCTTTTATTTTTTTAAGTTAATCTTTATTATAAAGAAAAATACTAAGAAAATTTAAATGAAATTCAAAAACAAATATAGCAGATCCCAATTTTTATTGCTGAGTAGTTTGAGTTGCGTTCAACTCTTTTGACCCTATTTGGAGTTTTTGTTGGCAAAGATACTGGATCAGTTTGCCATTTCCTTCCCAGTTCATTTTATATATAAGGATGATGGGGCAACCAAAGTTAAGTGATGTCTGAAGTCACGTAACTACTAAGTATCTGAGGCCAGATTTGAATTGAGGAAGATGAGTCTTCTTTACTTCTGGGACAGCACTTTATACAGTGGGCCATTTGTGACAATTTTAATGCATTTTTTCATTTCTTACTTTAATCATATTATTGTTATCATATCTTACTTCAACTATAATCTTATTTACAGAACATGATATGGTTAAAGTACTAATAGTTTAATTCATGTTGAATTAAATACAATAATAAGACAAATTGAATTTCCACATGTTATCAGTGAAAAAAGCAGTTAGGCACGCTTTGAGTTAAGCACTCAATCAGTTTTAACTTTCTGTCCTTCCCCATATTGTGTGTATGTGTTTTATATGTCTACATGTGTCTACATGTCAAGAGTAGAGGAGAATGGAAAACTCAAGGTAACTATGTGGTATAGATAAGGTAGGACTTCTAGGTTATAGATTTTAAGGAAAGACAGCAAAAGAGACATTGGCACTCTTTCTCTAATCAAGTCAGTGGCAACAGTTTTAAATGTAAGGACTTGCTGAGTTGATTACTATTATTATACTGGAAATTGTGGAAAGGAAAGATAAACTTGCTTATAAACTGTTTACTAAGGATTTTACTAAGAAACATATATTCTATTCTCTTTAATACTATCTGAAATACACCTGTATTATGCCTACTGCTTATATTATTTTTGATATTTTCCAGTAAATTGAAGACTGTTATTGGAGACCTAGTAATGAGTCAAACTTAGATGTTGCCAGGGCTTGGATCCTAGGAAAGCACTGAACTATTATTACTATTCAGAAGACTTCAAAGATAGCCTGTATCATCCATGGACTGTTGTTCTGAGCCATTGGTAATGATATGGAATATAAACTCTCTCCAGTTTTTTATTTATCTCTCTTGTGTTAAATCTAGTTTGATGATTGATGAAAAACAAAGGATTCTGATAGCCCTCCATTAGCTTATCTGAAGAAGGGATTCAGATTCCTCAACTTTAAAAATTATAGTTTTTAATGAAATGATCTCTAAGACCTCTTGAAAACATCTAGTATTCAATAAGTTAATAAGACAATATGAATTGCTGACGGTGAACTTATAAAAGGCAACTGAAGCAATTCAAAAACCAAAATCCTTAAATCAGAATATCCATTAAATCCCATTGCAATAATGATTATCTAATTGGTGTATATTTTAAAAATCAGCATATCACATTTCTATCTTATTTTGAGTTTCTTAAAGTTGTAAGTGCACTGCAACATAAAAGTGGCCTTTTCATAAAACCTCACTGTTTAGTTCTGTAATAGTAATGAAATTTTAAGATCCCTTTGTATTGCCAAGCTAACAGGTACTTATAACTTAGTTTCAAATTAAACCTTTGCAAAGAAACAAGATATGAACCCATGTTACTGACATAACAGGAAGAGACTGAACACAGAGGTGCTAATGCCATATATAAGGAAAAGTCCCAGCTGGGAGAGTCAGGATTCCTCATCGTGGAGGCAGAGCAGCTACTCTGCTAGTGAAGGAGGGAGAAAGAAAGAGAGAGAGAGAGAGAGAGAGAGAGAGAGAGAGAGAGAGAGAGAGAGACAAAGAGAGAGAGACAGAGAGACAGAGACAGAGACAGAGACAGAGAGAGACAGAGAGAGAGAGACAGAGAGACAGAGACAGAGACAGAGACAGAGACAGAGATAGAGAGAGAGATAGAGTGAGAATTTGTCTCAGGAAGCATCTGTAGGCTAGGCTGCTACTGCTGGAGTAAAGACTTAACTGAGAATTGAGAAGAACTGAGAAGAGAAATGAAAATTGAGAAGTGAGACAGAATTTCTTGGAGCAAGCTGTGTGGAGGCTGGATAAAATGATTTTGATTTTGAGAATGGAGCTGGATACAGTGATTTTGATTCTGAGAGAAGAGCTGGAGGAATTAATTTTGATTTTGAAAGCAGAATTTCTGGTGGTGGAGCTTTGTCTGAGAGCAAGCTGAAACTTCTGAAGAAGACTTCTGAGGGCCAGCCTGAGCTGCCAGAGGAAGCATGACTGTGGTGTTAGTACTTTGTCTGTCTGTGGCTCTGTTAAGTTTTCTCTTCCCAGGAACAGAAACTGTGAAGGACTTGAGGTGCACTGGATACTGTGAGCTTCAATCTGGAACAGGAACTGCACAGAGAGCTAGACAAGGAACTGGTAACTGTCTGCTTTTGATCCCAGATAACAGTTTGGTGGATTCAGGCAGGATCTGGGATAATGTGCCTCCAGTAAAGATGAAAAGACCTCTCCATGGGTACTGAGTAGTGCTTGATGAAACTGTAATTTACTTATGACCTAGGGGTGGATGACTTTTGTATTTTCCACTACCCCTTAAGAGGGTCCTGAGTAGTGACTGTTGAAGTAACTTAATTGCACCCCATGGGTGGAGGAAATTGAATTTTGTAGTTTGTGATTGAATTAAGGACTTTGTAATTAACTAAATGGATGTACTTTACTTAAAACTATGTGACCACTCTGGTAGAAACTTTTCTAATCCTTTTGGTCACAACATATATAACTCATTTTTTTTCCAGTTAGCATCTTCCTCTCATTCAGATAATTTGAGAATAAATCCTTCAATATTCTCATAGTTTTATCAAATCAAGTATGTATAGATGCTTGTGTGTAAGGTTGATCTTTATCTGTTCTTCTAATCTGTAGTCCAATTTATGTTTTTTCTCACACCATATTGAAGACATTGGAGTTAGTACCAAACATTGTGGTACTAATATCACTGCAAATGATGTCTTAAGAAATCCTTAAATATCTTTTGCATTTTTGTCAATTATTCAACCTCTTTGATGTTTCATCCTGCAATATCTCTCAGAAAATGTGACTTTCTATGTTCTAAAAAATGAATGATCTGACCATACATATATTCCCAAAATGGAAATCACTTCCACTATGAAAAGAATCATTGTTTTATGGATTTCCTTTGAGTCCCAAAGATCTGAGTTTAAGTTCATTCTCTGAAACATACTTGTTAAGTGACCTTGGGTAAGACGTGACAATTCTCATCTTAGTACCTAAGTTGCAGAGGTGTTCAATAAATTGGGAGAGGTACTTTCTTCATCCAAGAGCTCCACTTACCAAAGAAATTACAGGTCCACCCACTATTTTTCAGCACTTTACTTCCATATCAATAACTAATCTTTTTTCTAGCCATTATGTTTTTGTCCATGTGTTTCTCCAATTTCAAGCCTCAGGAGGCTGGGGACCATTATAGAGATTTTTGTTTGTTCGTTTTGTTGTATTTTGCCTAGGAACTACATAATTTTAGATGAAAGGAGTTATCTAATTGATTTTAATGATGATATTGATAAGCATTTATATATGACTTTAAGGTTTACATAGTACTTTACATATTCGAATTGATTCTTCAAACAACCCTGTTAAGTATTTGTGGTTACTATCCCCATTTTTACATGCATAGATAAGGAAGCTAGCTGAGAAAAATATTAAGTGGCTGTCTCAGGATCATACAATGTAGGTCTGTGGACATATTTGAATTAAACTCCTGATTTCAAATCTAGCATGCTAGAGATTATGCCATATATAGCAGTTATGATGCTCAGGGTTTTCACCTTGTCAATATTTCTGCATCTCTTCCCCCAACTTCCCAATATGATGCCAATTTAAAATATACACATCCACAGACACACACACACTGCTTTGTAAGGAAATTAATGAACATTTTATTTTCCTCATGTCCTACCATCCCTCTTTCCAAATTTAAAATAAAACAAAAATCCTCATAAAAATATTCAGTTAAGCACAATGATTTCCCACTTTGGTCTTAACAAAAAAATGTATTTTTTATTCTGCACCTTTTGTCTCTAACATATGAAGGTGAGAGTAACATAGATGATCATCAGTTCTCTGAATTCATGTGTTTTTCTAAAGAGAGATTACCTTATGGTTGTCTTTGTTCAATGCATTTCACATTTATCTGTGTCACAATAACATTTATTATTTTCTCTTCCCTATAGCATAAGGTATATATTCCTCCCAAGATCATAAATCATTCCTTAATTTTTATATCAGTAACTCACATTTCTATAATGCTTTATGGTTTCCTTTTTCCTTATAAGTTAGGTAGATTGAATACTATTATTTTCATATTCATGTAAGGAACGTGAGTGTTGGCAAGATATATTGATTTACCCATGGATTCACAGATAAAAAAACAGAAGAGTCAGTACTGAAATTCATGTTTTCATTGCCAAGATCTTTGCATTTTACATTATTCTACATGGCTTTACATCCCAAGAGAGGCTTCAGATACTTCATTCAAAAAATGAAACAAAAATAAGTTTTTTTATTGTTCAGTCTATTATGGTGGAATAAAATTACTTTAAGTACTATTATAAATCAAAAGTATTTTTAGGAATCTCATTTAAAAAGTTACTACATAATACTTTAAAAGGCGAAATTCGGAGGTGGGAGAGGAATAGAATGAGAGGAGACAGGGAGAGACAACATGGGATTAATCATCCCATAGAGAAGAGGCAAGGGATAACTATTACAATCTTACTTTCAATTACCTTCATTGAATTTGGCTTAGGGAAGACATGGCATAAAATCTAAACTGGGCACCATGCCACACAGGAGAGTAGGGGGCATGGGGGTGAGAAGGGGGATGACGGAGGGGAGGGCAGGGTCTGGGGGAGGGATGCTGGAAGCACACACTTCAGTAAAGGGACAGGGACAGGGTAGAGAACAGAACAAAGGGTGGGGGAAAGGATAGGAAGGAGAGACAGATGATCACTGTCACAGTATGTACACTATGAAGATGTCCTGTGTAATCACACATCCACAGCCTGTATTGAATTGATTGACCTTCCAGTGGGGATGGGGGACAAGGGAAGAATTGAAAGAACCTAGAATTTAAAGTTCTGCTATACCTGCAACTAGGAATTAAGATATATAGGGGCTGGGATAGGGAGACCCTCCCTGCCCTACCAGAAAGAAAGAGAGCAGAGCAAGGGAGGGGCTTTACAGTGGGATTGCTGTTTTCGGGTTGGGGCAGGGGCAAGACAGGGAGAAAATCTGTAATTCAAAAATGTAATGAAAATGAAAAATGTAAACAAGAAAACAAATAAAAATAAATTTAAAATAAAAAAACATAAAAAGTTACTACAAGCTTGATGTATCAAATGTAATCATGTAGCATGAATAACAGCTGGTCAATGTTTTCTATGTATACTCAAATTTTCTCCAATCTCTTTTCTTAATTGAGTTTTACATTTGTTGAAAGGGAGGCATTTTTTCTAGGACACATTATATAATATTATGCAAATGGAATTGTATTGAATCAAACATTTAAAGTTAATTAGGATGGGACAATATTTCAAAGTAATTATTTATCATTGCTTGATACAATATGAGGATGTAATTACATTAACACCATGAAATGCCTTTCTATCAATTAAATAGTTTTTCTATTTACTTACAAAGCAGAGTAATATATAAAGAAGACATAATTCATTTCTTATTATTTAATCCACTACATTTATGTTAAGTAACACTTGGCTTCAAGATAACTGGAAGGATTAATTTAGCATCTTCAACACTTTAAATATCAGTCTGATTAGTATTTGACAATTCAGAAGTACTCAGTTGGATATAGTTCCATAAATTTTATTCTTTTAAATCAGATGTATCTTGAAATATCAAAATTATTATTGGTTAATAGTATAAGGTAAGAACATATCATTATATCTAAAGTTATCAAAATAGAAGATTATTTCCCCTACTTTGCCTCCTATTTCTGTTCATTTAACTTAGACTTAAGAAAGCTCTACTGAGTGCAGAACGCATCATCCAATTGAAGAGATGTGGTATCTGGCATTCAATTTTATTAAAATTTTTAAGCATCTTCTACTACAACATACTGTGTCAGGTCCTGGAGGCACTCAATGCTCAAATACTCAAATGGACCCATATTCTTTTTGAATCAAGAGGGTCTATCCAAGGATGCAAAATACAACCCATGCATGACTGCACGTTCAGTATGACTTTTATACAGGTTTTTTGCAAAAGTTTGCCACTAAGTATCCAACCAAAGTGGTGTAGGCTTTCTTTTCTTTTCTTCCACATTAGGGTACCAGTGAAGCTTTCTGGCTGAAAACCTACAATTAAGGGAAACCACTTTTTCCCTAAAAATTTCATTCAACTTCATGTAATTCTAGTTATTGGGTAATTTTCTAAACATAGAGCCTAAATTTGAGTGTTGCAACTTACATACATTACTACTCATTCTTCTCTATGAGGCTACTGGGAACAAGTGAAAATTCCCTTCTGCATATCAGTCTTTGAAATGCTGAAAGAGATTTACTATGTCCACATTAGCCTTCCCTTCTCTAGGCTAAGAATGATACAGTTCCTTCAGAAGAGTTCACGTGGCATGAACTTGAAACATTATTGTTGCTATTTTTGAATATTCTTAAACTTATGGAAGACCTTTCTAAAATATAGTGTTTAGTATTGAACATAGTACCCTAATAGCTTTTATGTGACAAGTATACTTGGATTACCCTGTTCCCACAACTGGGCTATACTTCCCTTAATATAGGTTAACATTATACTAGTTACCTTGATTGCCATATTACACCATCAATTCTTAGTGATGGTAAAGTCAAAACCAAGAACTTTTTCATTCAGCGAGTTAGCCATACATCTTTGCCTTGTGTCATCTAAAAACTTCATTATCATACCATCTATGCCTTTATTTATATTGTTAATAAAATGTTAAACATCATAGAACCAAGCACTACTACCTCAAGATTCTTCACTAAAAACCTAATTCCAAGTTGACATTAAAAAGTAATGAATACTCATGGGGGAATCATTCTAGCTGTTCCAAATTCACCCATTCCGCCCCCCATCATCTAGGACAGTGATTCTCAACCTTCCTAAAGCTGTGACCTTTTAATCCAGTTCCTCATGTTTTTCCCAACCATAAAATTATTTTCATTTCTACTTCATAACTAAAATGTGAGGAAATAAAAATTTAAGTACCAAATCTATCAATTTATTGAGTAATGTATGCCCATTACACAACATATCAGGACCAGGCCTCATCAAGTTGGCAATGGTCCCCAAATATAGGAGGAGACAGATTATTGTGCATTAAAGCAATGGTTCTCAACCTTCCTAATTCCACATCCCTTTAACACAGTTCCTCATGTTGTGGTGACCTCCAACCACAAAATTATTTCCATTGCTACTTCATAACTGTAATTTTGTTACTGTTATGAATCATAATGTAAATATCTGATATGCAGGATGTATTTTCATTGTTACAAATTGAACATAACCCACAAGTTGATAACAGCTGATCTAGGGCATTTCTCTTGATCCTTTCCCCAAGAATATATTAACAACAGGGGAACCACAATAGGTTTCATGAAAAAGGTTGTACTGGAGAAGCTTTTAATTGCTTTGAAGAAAGCTAATGTAGCAAAAATGTAATAGCCATTTCAGAGTTATTATTCTTACTTATACATCACTAACTTTAGAATTATTTCAATAATCCATAATTGTTCTCAACCCTCATTTCTATGATACTTTATACATGGCTATTTCCCTTTTTTTCTTGGTCAATAAGGAATATTTGATTTTTTTAAAAACGAATTTAGTGTCCTGGATAAGCAAAAATATATAGATCTATGGATTATTGTCAGTCTAACCATTAAAAATTAAAAGAAGATAATTTATATATGTATGTATATGCACACAATGTGTATATGTGAATACTAATTTAATTGCGTGAATCATATAGCAGACTTTTCCCACTTTTTCCACTTGAAACCATTTCTCAAATTTCAGCAGTTTGTTGGTATTGCATGGTCTGATGATATGAGCAGTGCAAAGTGTGCATGCTTTTTTAATCAGAACCAAGTCTGCTTTGAAGTTGCAAGCACTGACAGAGACACCTAAGATTCATTATGAGTTTGGTTTTTAAATTATTTTTGGTCATTGTATGTTCGGAAAACTTTTACTGTTGCACAAATTGTCATGATCATACGCGGTCAGGAATCACAGTTTAAGAAGAGTTAGATAGGGATAGTTCTTAACACATAATGAGTATTCAGTAAATGTTTTTTAAATTTAGTAATACACATGTTATAAATTTCTTACTATAAGCAAAAAAAACACTGAATCAAAGAAGTTGAAGGGACCTCAGATGACATCAATTCATAGCTCTTCTAAATCAATTCTATGCCAAATGTAATATAGCCTTTGTTTGAAGCCTTTCAGTCACCCCTACTCCCCACCCTCACAAAACTCACTCACTTTTTAAAAAATTATTTTAGATTTAAATATCAGAATGCAAATACAGAATAGAGAAAAGAAACAAGGCATGACATAAACTTAAATACGTTAAAAAGAAAAAAAGCATGTTGTGAGCAGAACAGAACATAAGAGAGGATTCAAAATATGTTACAATAAATTTCATTTCAAGAAAGCCTGTATGATGAATAATACTCCTTGTTTTGAGAATTCTTCATCTTTTCCTTGCTTCCTTGTGAATTTTCTTTCAGTCTTTGCTGAGCACTTTTTTTAACTTCTTTTTTCCCTCCCCCAACTACCCAGAGGGTTACAATAAAGTTTACATATGTTTCTCTATAGCTGTAGATATATACATACACATATACATACATACACATATATACATACATATGTGTGTGTATACATAGAGAGAAAGAAAGAGATTCTCAAACATATTCTACTCCTGATCTTTGTTTTTATGTTTGTGCATATCTCTTGTTTCCTATTCCTCTTGCCTCCTATACTTTATTTCTACCCATTACTTTGCTCTCCTATTACTTGCCTACCTTTCTCCAATCAAGATGGAGCATCATCCCTGTTTTCAAATAATTGAAGAGACTTTTAATGAAACTCTATTTGATTCAATATTTCTTTAGCTTCTACTGTTCATAAATCCTTGCTTTATGCTGAAGATAAAGCATATATCTGAGTAGGCTTTTCTATTGATTCAAAAGGGAAAGTAGAATGAAATGATTATGTTGCTGATGATTTGAAACTATCAGAATTTACCCAATTCTCTGACATCACAGTTTTACCTGTCCATACAATAGCCATGTAAACTGTGCTGCCTTCTTGGGTTACTCACTAAGCCTGCTCCCTCAGCTTGATATTATTAGGCATGGTTGTGACCTAAGCCTTAGCATTCACTATATCATATTAGAACAGAATGCATGCCTTGTTGGATTTGTTCACTAGATGCTTTCCAAAGAAAGGTTTCTATGACTGTTAATCTGAGAGCTGAAGCTAAAATTGCTTCTTTAAATAATACTCTTCACTTACAGAATTTGTATTTCTTTTTGTTGGAATAAAATAATTCAGAAGTGCTTTTTTAATGAGTTGATTAGTCAAACAGAAAGAGCATTTTATGATACTTATCAGCATTCTAAGGATCCCCAGGATTGTTTGTAAATTTAATTTCTCTTCTAAGTTTATACTTGCAAATCAAAGGACAAGAGAATATATCATAAGGTAGATGGTTTGGGTCACAGATTTAAGGTTAGCATGTTAAATATAGTAAAGCCGATCAAAAATAGAAGGAGAGGCCTTATAAGGCAGCTCAGCTCTTGTCACTGGAAGTGTCAAAGAGAATCTTGATATATATAAGAGTTGCTATAGAAAGGATTTCTATTTCAAGTGAAGAATCACTCTAGGTGACCTCTAAGACTTATTCCAATTCTAATATTTTATATCTCTTATCCAATTAGAAACTTAAATGTAAAAAGGGGAAAGATGTAATTATAGAAACCTATAAAAGTAACCCAGTGTGTATACTTTACTTGGACATAATAGAATTTGCTTACTCATATATACAGACATAAAAAGAGGACAAAATATTTTATAACTATTGTTAGGACATGGAAGACATTATATATAAAAGAAAAAGTAACTACACAATATTAAAAACATATTATTAAAATAGCAAAAAATAATTGGAATAGAAACAAAGAGGTGGGGAATGGAGGATAAAAGTTTGATACAAAATAATTGATGAATATTAATATAAGTAACACTAAGAACTCTTGTCTAATAGATGGCATATCAAATGATATGAAGAATTTTCAAAGGAATTATAACATATGTGCCTCTATCAAATGGAAAAAAAATCTATTGATTGAAATATGTGCCTCTATCAAATGGAAAAATATCTCTACAAAATCAGTTAGTAAGGAAAATGAAATTTGACAGAGCTCTAAAGTACACTCCGACATTTTCTATATTGGAAAATAGGACCAAAAATGAGACAAATCAATGTTGGAAGTGCTGTGGTAATACCAGCCATCAATTGAACAGTTTTGTGGAGTAGCGATGTCTGATTTTTCCAGATATCTGAAAAATTATTTGAATTATGGGTGAAAAGTATCTAAATTCTATATCAAGTCTTCTCAGCACACCAGTCCCACTATTTGATATATGCCCCAAGGAAGTCAAGGAGAAAAACAAAGGGGCAATCTGTACACAAATAGTCATGACAACTTTCTCTGTAGTAACAAAGAAAGGCAAAAAAAGTGAGAATTTGATTGCAGGAATGGAAAATTTATGGTAAATGAGTATAATGGAATTTTATTTTTCAGGAAGAAAAGACAAATATGAGGATTTCATAGACACCTAAGAAGATTTGTTTGCAGTGATGCTGATCAAAATAACCAGCAGAAATAAAACAATTATACAATTTCTAAAACAATATAAAGGACAGTATTTCTAAAAGAAGGTCCAACTCAGTAATTGAAAAATTAATGTAATTCCTAGGGAGCAAGTTTTGCACAGAATAGAGATTGAGGGTGAGAAAGTAAGGTGAGGCAGAGAAGAGATTTTATACTTACATTTTAAAATCTCTGCATTATATCATCTCAGTTTACTTATCTATGTATACAGAGAAGGAAAGTCACCGTAGCAAATGGTTCTTTGTTCCATGGGAAACATAGAGAAGGGGATTTTTTAACTGAAAGGTATTTAAACATTTAAACAATTTAAAAATTGTTTTTCTAAAGAGTAGAAAAAGAATTTTGGAATAGTTTAATGAAATTCATCTACTTTGGGTAAGATAGGCAATCGTGCAAAATATAAACAGTGCAGGAAAAAATGCAAAACGTGGTTTCTCAAATGAAGCATTATGAGAAGTGTGCCTTTTCAACCAGAAGCTGCTTTGGATGTGATAAACTGAATATGCCTCAACATACCATAACAGCATTCCATTTTACAAGGTAGCTACAAAATGAATTTGCACACAGAAACAATAAATTTTAAAATGTATAGGAAAGAAACCCTTATTTTTGAGTTGTGAAAAATGTGTGTCAGTTATATTAAAAACATTTTGTACCATGTTAAGTAAATGATTAAATTCTATTATGTTTTAAAGCTTATATAAGTCACACATATCATCCTGGTTACCATATGACAGAAGATATAAAAAACAAAGAGAAGGCAACATTTCTCAATTAAATAAACAAAATCCAGTTTAGAAAATTGAATACACAGGTGAAATGATTATAAATGAACATAATAAACATTAGCAATTTAGTTTTCATCCAATTAGTAAGAATGCATGACTGATGAATACTATCTATAGACCATGCATTATAATTTAGTTCTAATTTAAATTTAATTGTTGTCATGTTTTAATGTAAAATACATTCATATGTTCACCTTAACTATCCAAACAGGAAAAAAATATTATCATATCACAAAAATAAGCTGTTATTTCCTTCTTCATATTGCCAGCAGGGAAGAGACCACAGGATGATCAAGTCAGAGCTGGATGTTTTTTTTTTAAAGAAATTACTTTCCAGGTTTTATTCCACATGGAAACAAGAGAGAAAACATTACACCTCTGTGAATATTTGAAAAATGGCTTTATTAACAAAATTTCATGTTCAACAGAGAAATAAACATCCTTACAAATCTGAACCATGATTGCATATTTACCCATCATTAGCTATAATCCTCTTCAGATGATGATGATAAATGAACTAGGGAACAAACTCCCTGAGCAATATATACTTAATGATCACAAGCAGCCAAAATATTAAAAGGTAAAGGAAAAAATGATCTCATGGCCTGGAGTGAAAATTAATGTTTACAGACACACAGATACTAAGATTTGGTAGAGACCTTACACAGGATTGGGTTTATCCAATACATGAGCAGGAATCCCATCTGTATACAGCAATCCCAAGACATGGCCATACAGGTTGTATATTAAGGCATATAGTGATGCAGGGCCTTTTCAATGTCCATCATTCTGATTTTTAACAGATATAATCAGTAGGAGGGCAGGAGTCAGGAATACTCATCTTCAGGAGTTCAAGTTGAGACTCAGACATTTACTCAGGAAATATAATCATTAGGGAGGGGTTTGTTTCTTTCGAAAAGGACTTTCACTCCTCTTTTATGTGAAATAATTCAACTTTCTACCTCTCCCTTCCCCTTTCTTTTAGTGCATCTCTATATTAATAAGTACCTTGCACAGCCACAGTGGCCTCCTTGTGTAGGTCCTTGGAAAGACAGCTTCAAAGGGGTCAACAGTCTTACATAATTAAATCTTTCTAGGTCATTCACTAATACAGGAGAAAAGTCAGCACCCTGAATGTGGAGAAAATATAAACAGAGAAGTAAAGAAGATAAAGGTCATTCACTAGTTCAGGGGAAGGGTCTGCACCCTGAATGTGGAGGAAATACAAGGAAAGAAACAGAGAAATTAGTACAGGGATTCAATGGACAGGTCTCCCCGTCTCTGAAAAAAAGTAATTACAGTCACCTACATACACCACCAGACTAGGACAGCATCAACTCCTGAGCTGGGATGGGGTGTGGCTCTTAACAAATGGCTACCTAGAGTCCCATCCAGGAATCAAAAGGTCCTTCTCATGAGTGGGGCTCCAAAGTAAAATACCAACCTCCCAGTATATATGGTTTCCAACTAATAGGCTCAGAGCTAGAAGGCATCACAGCCCTCTTGACTCAGTGCCTAATTAGCTTAGTACCAAAAGGTGTGAAACCCTTCCTACAAGCTAGCCTCCACCTATGCAAACTCTTCCTTTGGTGAGTTTCTCCCCCAATGGACTCAGTGTGACTCAGGATGTACCACACCTGTGAAAACAGAAAGACATCTATGATTGAAATATCTGTGTACCTTTAGACCTGGGAATATGGCTCCTGTTACAAGGGAAAAGGGGATGTGCAATCACATGCGCCTATTAGTGGATAGAAAAGATCCTCCTGTTCCAATCTCTCTTTCTGACTAACTCCTTAATTTTTTTTAATCAACCCATTATATTCAACTTTTACACTGCCCCTATCTATGTATATTTATTCTAACCACCCTAATAATGTTGAAGTTCTTAGGAACTACAATTACCAACTTCCCACTTAAGAGTACAAACAGTTCATCCCTATTGATTTCTTTATAATTTCTCTTTGATGTATATTTTCTGCTTCTTGTGGGTCTTGTATTTTGAAAATAAAATTTTCTATTCCACTCTGGTCTTCTTATTAGGAATGCTATAAAGTTCTATAGTTTATTAAATATCCATCTTTTTGGCCCAGATAAAGTATGCTCAGTTTTGCTGGATAGGCCATCCCTAGCTCTTTTGTCTTCCAGATTATAATATTCCAAATTGTCCAATAATATAATATGGAAGGGTACAAGAGAAGGGAATGGGGGACTGATAGAAAAGAGAGTAGATTAAGAGAAGTATTGGTAAGACACAAAGCAGACTTTTGAGATGGGAAAGGTTTAAAGGAGAAAAAAAGAGATAAGTATATATAGGAGAAATAGAATGGAAGAAAATACACAGTTAGTAATCGTAACTGTGAATGCGAGTGGCATAAATTCACTTTATAAAATGGAAATGGATAGCAGAATAGATTCAACAACAATATATTTTTCATAAGAAATGTTTGAATCTTTCATTGTAATTGTCTCAAAGAAGGAATAACATAAAGTTTCACGTGGGTACAGAACTTTATCTTACCTTACAGGGAAGTAGGATGAGAATAATATATGAGTGGTAGAATTTTAAAAATACAATATTAATTCTATTCATTAATACAGTGATACTAGAACATATCTGAATTACAATAATAGTAGTAACTATTAGGATTAAGTAAATATTGTTATTAAGTCATTATTAAGTAATAATTAGGATTAAGCAGCATAATATCCTCTTCAAGTGTTAATTAGACAAAGGCAATAACGCAAAGATGTATGATAAAAAGTTTTCTAATTAAGCAGAATGATCAATATTGAGAAGACAACAGGATTGGACTTATTTCTCTAATAACTTCATATATGCATCTATATGACTAGCTTTGAAATATATCTAACATGGTGATTCAGGCTTTGATCATGTTTAAGTGATAATTTCTCACATTTGAATTACAGCTTTTATATACAAAATTTGATAGATAATTGTAAAGAAATTCAAATTGTTTCCCCATTTTAAAGTGTCTGATAATTTTAAAAGAGAGAAAAGTTCATTTTTCAGGTTAAATCCCCATTTTTTTAGAGATTTTTATATCAGGTGCTGTATTTAAGTAGCGATGGAAATATCAAGTGATATATAAAAACTGGAATTCTCTAAATTTTCAGCTTTAGACTATGATTTTTTTAAATATGTACTAAATTGTATTAGCTCTTCTCACTGGCAGATTTTAATCTGGGAGTCTCTACATGTGATTTCAATTTTAAAAAGAGAGAGAGAGAGATCCTTTCAGAGATTCCCTGAGAATTAACCCTATTGTCCAAGAGAAAATATGAAGGAACCAGATCTAGGGCTCAAAATATTCTGATTAAATGGACATTGGGAATAGGTTGCTAAGGTACAAAGAGACTTTATGTTACTTAATATTGATGACAATTATTGTATTGCTTTGGCCTTTTGTTTCACAGTGTTTATGTCTATGTTAAATTTTGTTCATTACCTTGGTGATATGTACATCTCCCTTCTAGAAATTAATCCATTGCAAGCCTTCCAAATAGTTTGACCTGTAAACTGATTTATGTAATTCTGAATATCAATATATTAAAAAACCTTATAGATTTGGCTTTTAAGTTAGGGATCCAGGGAGGAAATGGCTTGCCCACTATTTTAGAAATGAATAAGGGGATATACTGAGGCAATTGAGGGAAATAGGAAGGGAGGACTAATTTTGAGATTTGAGTGAGCCATACTGATGCCATCTTGTGACTTAGTTTTAGAGCTACCTTGGTTCACTTTCTATTCAATTATGGGTCTAGTCCAAATACTGTCTTTTGAGAAACTTTGTTTTATTTTGGGAATTAGGAGAAAATCTTAGTGCATTGTTTGAACCTAACCCTGTGTGACTGAGAAAATGGACGAGTTCTACCAGATATTTCAAGACATTTTAACAAGGACTGAAATCACGATCACCAGAAACAATAAAAGTCCAAAGATTGATGTAAGAAGTTTTCTCACAATTGTTCATCTCAAGTAAGTCATTTGTCTTATCTGAAAACTGAACTTATACTGGTAAATCAATTATTGCTTCCATGTTCCCTTGATTGTTTAAAGATTCATGAGGAGTTGGAAACCTCCTTTTCTGAATTCAGGGAAATGTGCCTTTTCACAGTCACCCTCACAACTTGGAAAATTGTTAATCTTTCTTCATTTACTCAATATTGTATTATTTATTGTGCTTATTTAATTAATTATTTTTGCTGTATAAACGTCTGTCTTGGGCATTAGAGCCATGATGGTGGAGTGAAAGCAGGGACTCACATGAGATCTCCCACAAATTCCTTTAGATACCTCTAAAAAGTGAATCTGAACAAATTATAGGGTAGCAGAATCCACTAGGAGACAGAGTGTGGCCAGTTTTCAGCCCAGGACAACCCAGAAGGTTTATGGGAAGAATCTTTTGCACCAGACTTGGGGATCAGAGTATGTGGGCTGCATCAACACAGAGCCTACCACAGAGGAGCAAAAGTGGCCCCCAGCAACCTGAATCACCCACAGCAGTGGAGAATCTTAAACCTCTCAGCACAGAACAGGGGGCTTTCAGAGGTAGGTGAGAGACAAGTGTAGGACCTGCAGCAACAGCAACATCTACTTCTGGGGCTATCAGCTGTATCAATAATGAGATATTCACAACACCCATGATGGTTATGAATATGCTGGTATAGTTTTGGATCACAAAATGTAGCAAACTCTCCACATGGAAGGCAGAACCAAGGTCTTTA
>CM053594.1:246552235-246608185 GCA_028646575.1 Pseudocheirus occidentalis
AAGCCTTCACAAATAGAACAGGATCCCTCAAGCAGGGATCCCTCTCAGACTCATGACAGTTTCTCAGCCTGGTCCTTAGAAGTTCTCAGTAGAAGCTGTAGAAGGAGGATCTCAAGAAAAGGTGCCATCTCCAGGTGGTGACTGGGAAAAAGAGCTCAAGGTCCTCCTGGTTTTCTCCTTATATACAGTGTAGCTCCTCCCTGTTCAATGCCTTCCTGTTAAGGTGTGAACTACTCCCAAGTAGCTCCTCCCTTTTCAGCCCCTTCCTGTTAAGGTGTGAACTACTCCCAAGGAGTTAACTGGAAGTAAGGAGCTAAGCCTTTACTATGTGCTAAGTGCCTTTACTAGGTGCCAATAGAAAGGGGCATGGAAGATCTTCTGATTTCATTAACATTACATCAGCCCATTGTCTAAATGTTTAAAAGTCACCTACTTGGATTTCTGGGAGCCCAGAGGGTAGAGTAAATCATAATTGCTCTAATGTACCCCTTGTTGACCTGGAAAAACTCAGAGAATATTGCCTCATGAAAAATCCTATAGTAGTGGAACCAGCAGAAGGAGTACAGTAGTCTTACTTGGGTGGCTAGGGAGATTGCTGGGAAAGGTCCCTTGTGTTGTAGCTAAAAGGGACCAGGGCAGGATGGGAGGCATCCCAGAAAGCCACACCTTAACAGAAGGGATTTCCTGAGCCCCAAGGGAGTGTAGACAGCAAGCACCAGCATCAAGACTCCAGGTGAGCCTTCACACATCCAGGGGAATTGGCAGACACCAACATGGATGGGCATCCACCAGCAGCTGACCTTACTCATACTCTAGTACAGCCCTAGGAGAGGAAGAGACCTCCAGCAGGCAGACCACCCATGCTCCACATATCATGCCATGAGTTTTAGTCTTACCCCAGGGAAACACAGAAATATCTCACCTGACCATGGTGTCAGCATACCCCAACCAGCTCCAACTCAGCACCAGGTAAGCTGCAGTATTATATAGCTTCTAACTGATATAATCAGTGCCCAGAGCACACAAAGCATGTAACCATGACCTTAGCCCCCAGCACAAGAACTATGAAACAGAGACCTCTATTTGCAAGAAGCAGAGATCCAATTTAAAATCCAGAAAAAAATATAATCACAATTGGCAAAAACAAATTGAAAAAGAAAAGACAATGGATTTTAACTGCAGGGACAAGGAAGATCAAAATATGACTCTGGAAAAAGACAGCATTGTCACTATACTCACACTTGAAACCTCAAAAGGGAATATGAACTGATCTGTAGCCCAAAAACCATTGTTGGAAGAGCTCAAGAAGAAATGTAAAAGCCAAATTAGAGAAGTAGAAGAAAAACTGAACAGTTATTTTTAAACATAAATTGACAAAATGGAAAAAAGATCACTGAAAGAACACTTTAAAATTAAAATTGGCCAAATGGAAAGAAGGTACAAAAGCTAACTGAAGAAAATGCTTTGCTAAAAATTAGAGTTGGACAAGTAGAAACTAAAGGCTCTACAAAACATCAAGAAGCAGTCAAATAAAATCTAAAGAATGAAAAAAGAGAGGAAAATATAAAATATCTCTTTGAAAATAATAAAAAAAACTGAGCTGGAAAAGAGATCCAAGAGAGATGATCTAAGAATTATTGATCTAATGGAATGTCATGATGAAAAAAAGAGCCTAGATAATATCTTCAAAGAAATCAAGGAAAGCTTCCATGGGGTCCTGGAACAAGAGAGTAAAATAATTGAAAGAATCCATTCATCACATCCTGAAAGAGATTCCAAATTAAAAACATCAAGGGACATGGTAGCCAAGTTCCAGAATTATCAGATCAAGGAAAAAGTTTGGCAAGTAGCCAAAAAGAAACAAATCAAATATCATGGAACTTCAGTCAGGATCACACATGACCTTACAGGATCTATGTTAAAGGATTGGAGGCATTGGAATAAGATACTCTATAAGGCAGAGGATATTGGACTATAACCAAAATCAACTACCAAGAATAGAAAGAAAATTATGTAGCAAATTTCCTAGTGAATATAGATGCTAATTTTTAAATAAAATTGTAGAAATATTACAGTAACTCATCAAGAGAATAATATGCTTTGATCAGATTTATACCAGAATTGCAGGGCTGGTTCAGGATTAGGAAAATTATCACTAATTGATCATATCAACAACTAAACTAGCAGAAACCATATCATTACTTCAACAGATGCAGAAAAAGTTTTTGACAAAATACAATGCACATTTCTATTGAAAACACTGGAGAGCATAGGAATACATGGAGCCTTCTGTAAAAATGATAAGTAGCATAACATCATCTAGCATTATATGTAATAGTGATGAGCTAGATGTATTTCCAATAAGATCAGGGGTGAAACAAAGATATCCATTATCAGCAGTTTAATTTAATATGGTACTAGAAATGTTAGCTTTAGCAATAAGAGAAGAAAAAGAAATTGAAGGAAAGAAAATAGGCAAAGAAGAAACTAAATTATCACTCTTTGCAGATAATATGATGGTATACTTAGAAAATCCTAGAGAATCAAGCAAAAATCTACTTGAAATAATAAATAACTTTACAAAAGTTGCAAGATAAAAAATATTCCCATATAAATTGTCAGCATTTCTGCATCTTACTAAAAAACAGCAACAAGAGATAAAAATTGGAATTCCATTTAAAGTTACTGTGGAGATTATAAATATTTCAGAGTTTACTTGCCAAAACAAATCCAGGGCTTATATGAACACAGTTACAAAACATTTTTCACACAAATAAAGTCGGATCTAAATAATTGGGGGAAAACAGTTGCTCTTAGGAAGGCAAAGATTATATAAATAAAATTACAATTCTACCTAAATTAATTTACTAATTCAGTGCCATACCAATCAAACTACCAAAAATTTATTTAGAGAGCTTGAAAAAAACAATATAAAAAGTGATTCAGAAGAACAGAGGGTCTGTAATATCAAGAGAATTAATGAAAAGAAAGGAGAGAGATGGTTGCCTAGTCAAACCAAATCTTAAATTGTATTATAAAACAGCAATCATCAAAACCACTTGTTACTGCCCAAGAAATAAAGGGGTAAAGCAGTGAAATAGTTTAGGTGCACAAGACTCAGTAGTCAATGATTATAGGAATCTACTTTTTGAGAATTCCAAAGACCCCAGCTTCTGGGATAAGAACTCTTTGACAAGAACTATTGGGAAAACTGGAAAATAGTATGACAGAAATTGAGCATAGACCAAAGTCTCACCCCATATACCATAATAAAGTCCAAATGTGCACAAAACTAATCATAAAGGTTGAAACCATAAAGAAGTTATGCTAATAAAAAGTAGTTTATCCATCTGATTTATAGAGAATGGAGGAATTTTTGAACAAACAAGAGTTATAGAATATTTTGAAATACAAAATGGACAATTTTAATTACATTACATTGAAATGTTTTTGCACAAAGTCAATGCAACCAAGATTAGAAAAGATGCAAATAACTGAGGATTTTTGGAACCAGTGTCTCTGATATAGGCCTCATTTCTAAAATATATAGAGAAATGAGTCAAATTTATAAGAATACAAATCATTCCCCAATTGATAAATGGTCAAAGGATATGAACAGGAAGTTTGCAAAGGAAGAAATTAAATCAACAGTCACATGAAAAAAGATGCTCTAAATCACTATTGATTTGAGATATACAAATCAAAACAACTCTGATGTACTGCATCGCACCTATCATATTTGGTAATTGTAAAATCAATCATGATAGCTCTCCTGAGGACTGCTACTGTGAATAACTTTAAGAGTCTAATCACATAATATGATGAAGCCTTTATTTAGCAATAAACTAAAGCATAACATTCACAACAACATAATCTAACATCCTATTACTAAGGTGGTCACAGAGCCTTAAACAAAACATATCATTCAGTATGTCTTATAGTAATCTTTACAGGGTAGAAAGAAATACAATCACCATCTGTAAAAGTAATGGAATTTGAAGATCTCCTTGTATTGGCAAGTAAACAGATACTTAGTACTTAGTTTCAAGTTAATTATATCAAACCTATGTTGAGAAACAAAAAGTATGAACCCTTGTTGCTGTTGTAATAGGAAGGGGTAGAAGAGGGAAGAGCTAATACCTTAAACAAGGTATTAGCACAAGCTGGAGAGCCAGAACATCTTGGAGCAAGCCACGTGGAGGATGAGGAGGACAGGCCGGAGAGTGATTTTTATTTTGAGATAGGATCTTATGTTGGCAGAGCTTCTTCCAGGACCAACCAGAATTTCAAGGAGAAAGTGATTTTGAGAAAGGAGCTTATGGTGTTGGAGCTTCTTCTGAGAGCCAGCAAAAACTTCTGCCAAGACCTTCTGAGAACCAGTGGGAGTTGACAAAGATTTCTGAGGGCCAGCCAGAGCTGCCAGAGGAAGCATGACTGTGGCATCAGTACTTTGTCTGTTTTGGCTCTATGTTGATTTCACAGGCAGAAAGTGATTTTGATGAGGGTGCCAGCAATGTGCATAAATGTTATTGTAGCTTTGTTAAGGTTTGTCTTCCCAGGAAAAGAAACTGCGAAGGACTTGAGGTGGACTGGACCCTGTGAGCTTCAATATGGTACAGGAACTGGAGAAGGAACTGGGAGCTCTCATCCTTTGAACCCAGGTGGCAGTTTGGTGGACCCAGGTGGCAGGAGCTGGGACCATGGAAGAGTCACCATGGAACCTGAGAGACTGCCTTGGGTCAAGATGAAAATATCTCTCCTTGGGTAGTTAATGCTGCCTGAAGAGATTGTAACTTACTTAAGGAGTAGAGGTGGATGGCCTTTGTGCTTTACACTACCCCTTAAGAGGGCATTTAGTAGTGACTGATGATATTGTAATTTACTTTTGACCTAGGGATGGTTGGCTTTTGTACTTTCTACTACCCCTTAAGAGGGTACTGCATACCACCTTGAGGATGGAGGGGGGGAGAAGGGAGGGGAGAAAATCTGAAATTCAAGTGATTCTGTAAATGAATCTTGTAAACCAAAAGTAAATAAACAAGTCAATAAATTAAAAAAGAGGCTACTGCATAGTGACTGATGATATTGTAACATGATTGTACCCCATGGTTGGACGTCTTTGACCTTTGTACTTTGTATCAATTAAGGAGGCTTGCCTCCTTAAGGGTGATTGAATTAAGGATTTACTATATGAAGGACTTACTAAATGGATGTTATCTTTTGCTTAAAATTATATGACCACTTTGGTAAAAATCTCTGTGGCCATTTTCGTGATAAATTGCAAAGTTATGACATTCTGAATGCTGTGTATTTTTCTGTGAATGTTTTACTATGATTTGTTACTGAATAAATAGAGAGTGCCCTATACTGTGTACTCAGAACCTTGAAAAGCTGTTCACAGCAGCAGTCCTCTGGAAAACTGCATGGCTTTACAGCATCCAACCTAGGTCACAGTAAGTTACAGTCTCCTCATTCAATGCAGAGTGTACAAGCAAAGTCCTCTTTCATCTTAACTCAAGATGGACTTCTAAACCCCATGCTCCTCCTCAATGTGGAGGGTCCTTCTCTGCAGGCAGACCACTACCAGCTCTTGCCTGTATCCACACATAGACAGCTTTTCACTCTTGTTCTATAAAAGGAGAAATGCACATTTCTATTGAAAACACTGGAGAGCATAGGAATAAATGGAGCCTTCTGTAAAATGATAAGTAGCATAACATCAGCTAGCATTATATGTAATAGGGATAAGCTAGATGTATTTCCAATAAGATCAGGGGTGAAACAAAGATATCCATTATCAGCAGATGGGGATTGCTCCACTCCAAGCTCTTCACATTTTCTGTTTCTAGAAAAACAAAGATTTACAGGACTACAACAATATTTAAATAAATTATGAGTACTATCATCCCAATTCACTTTCTCTCTGAGTAATCAACACAGATCAACAGACAGACCTTCAGTCTAAAAAATCAACACAGATCAATAGACAGGACTTTTGTCTGAGAAATCAGCACAGAACAACATAGAGGACTTCTGCCTGATAAAGTAACAGATGAATAGACCTAGCACCAACATCATAAATATTCTCTCTCTCAGTTCTGTCTGCTCCAAGCTCTGTGTGTACTGTCATCTGTTTCTTCCTGTTCTACTCTTTTTTAAAGCTCCTACCAGCATGGTCCCCCATAATAGACCATTTGGTCTATTAAGTGGCAGGGAGTATCTTCAAATTCCCTTAGACCTATTAATAGCAACACAATATCCAATCACAGACTCTTGATACAATCAAAGGTAAAGCACAAAGCTACTTGATTAGCTAAAATTCTATCCAGAAAACAGCAAACAATCCTATCTTCGTTGTCATTTAACTAATATAGCAAAACAGGAAAATGATATACATTTGAAAAGACATGGGAATGTTGGAAAACTAATTCATTGTTGTTGCACCTGTGAGCAGATCCAGTTGGTCATGAAATTAATTTGGAACTAGGGCTATACTCAGCAAAACCGCTTGTAGGGCTCTATCCCAAAGAGATTATAAAAACAAGAAAAGGATGAACATGTACAAAAATATGTATAGCAGCTCTTTTGTGGTGGCCAATACCTGGAAAACAAGGGGATACCCTTCAATTGGGGAATGACTAAACAAGTTGTGGTATATTAATATAACAAAATACTATTGTACTATTAGAAATGATGAACACACAGACTTCAGAGACAGCTGGAAAGACTCATTTGAAATGATGCTGAAAGAGGGGAGCAGAACCAGGACAATGTTGTACACAGTAACAGTCATAGTGTTCAAGGACTGATTTTGATAGACTTAACCCCTCTCAGTAATGGAAGGACCTAAAATACTTACAAAGAATACATGATGGAAAATGCCAGACACATGCAGAGAAAGAACTATGGAGTTGAAATTCAGAATGAGACAAACTATTTTCTTTTTTGTTTTGTATTATTTTATTTTGTTTTGCTTTCTTTCTCATGATTTTCCCATGTTATAATTCTTCTATGCAACATGACTAATATAAAAATGTGTTTAATAGGAATACATGTGTAGAGCCCATATCAGACTGAAAGTCATCTTGGGTAGGGAAGAAGTAGAGAGGGGGAGAAAATTTAAAACTTATGGAAGTGAATGTTGAAAACAAAAAATAAATAATTTATTTTAAAAATATTAAATAAAAGATAGGGGGAAAAATCTTTTAAAAAGTCAGTCTTTCCCTGTACTCTGGGTCCAAGCATAATTTAAAATGATCTGGTTCTAATTTGTTATGCAATTGGCACACATTGCCTCAAAAAATTGATATCTTAGATAATCACACCTTTGTTTTCCTTAGTCATTTCATCCACATGTTACCATAATAACTTTCTGCAGTCAGGTCTTTTTTGTTGTTGTTGTTGCTTGTTCCTTTTTTCCAGTTTAGTTCTTGAATTAGAACTATATGTCAAAATTGAGTTCTGTATCCTGGGTGAAGCAGGTACCTTCCCAAGCTTTGCACCTTTCTTTCTGCTGTTTCAGAGCTAGCTCCGGAGGGTCTATAATTCTTCAGTGCTTCCAAGTTGATATGATGTAAGGAGAGGTATAATTGTTGCTCTCCTAGCCTGTACTCTGCTTTATACAAGAAGGACCTTTTTTTCGTTTGGCAACCACCAGAACTAGAATTCTTTCTACCCCTGGGGTTGTGACCACAATTTCCTTACTTCTACATTCACAATTGCTACCATGCATACTCCACTCCAACCTGGAACCATACCTAAACCACTGTTCCCCTGAAGCCACAAATGCTATCATTCCTTTTGACTCTGGCCTTATGAGCTATAACTGGATATAGGCAACACAAGAGAATCGTGAACTTAATGCCAAAAAATACCAGAACGCCTTTCTACCACTTAGTGCCAGAATATCCTTCCCACAAGTTTTCCAACCTCCCCAAAATGCATACTTCATTCTTGTGCTGAAAGCTCTGGAGCTTCTGTTGCACTTAAGGCAATTGCCTGCAATGTTTATAGAACCCACTGTGCAGCATATGTTGCCCCTTCCAGTTTGGACCACTACTCCCTGAAAAATGTGTTTTCCTGCTAATCTCCTAAATTTTCTTGGGCTATTCTTTCATTAGTTTTGTTGCTAAAATTTTTGACTTGAGACATTATTTTAGAGTTGCTTGGAGGGAAATTTTGAAGAGCTCAGTTGAGTGCTTCCTTACTTTTCCATCATGGCTTGGCCTCCTGTATGCTTCTTTACTATATGGTCTAATACTTCTGCTATTAATTTTATTTGATGTCTTGATTTTTTTACATTTATGAATAAATTTGTCTACATAGATATATGTAAATGACATAGTAGCATTTAATAAAATATATAACATCTAAGTATAATTGTGGAAATTGTACTGATTTTGAGGACCTTCAGTTATATGTGCCCCATTTTGAGTATTTATTGTGTTGTTGTTATAATATAAATTATTTTCCTGATTGAATTACAATATAGAGATTCAAAATAGGACAGCAATCTCTTCCCCACCTGTAATGGCAAGCATAAAAGTAGTTTACACCTCGTTTCAGCTATTGAATTAACATCTTGTTTCAGTTCATATTTCTTTTGAGCCTTCTATCAAGTCTGTTAAGAAGTAGAATGTGTGAACCTCACAACTTGTGAACCCTAGAACTCATGAACTCCTGCATGAGTTCACACTCTTGTGAATCTTGTGAATCACACTTGTGATTGAAGAAAAAAGTTGAGGGATATAAGAAGAATAAGGAAGCAGTTTTGCTGCTTGAGAAACTGAAAGCATGGAATAATACCAGAAGGGTCTATGCCTTTTGAAAAGTTCGTGGAATTGAAGAAGAACCAGAACTGTCTCTTGTGATTGAAGGGGAGGAGCTATTGGCCATATTGGTGGTCATTAACTATCCTTATAAGGACAGGCCCAATCTAGAGATAGCAGAACTCAGAATAAGACTTTTGTGGTAGCAGAATCATGAAGGAAAAAAAGAAAAACTTGTAGTATCACGGCACTCTGTCTGCTCTGTCTGTGTTGATGTTTATTTGTGATACTTTGTACAGAAGCCCTGAGACCTCACTGGAATCCTCGAAAGAGGATTTTCTGGTTGTATGTTTACAGAAGTCCTAGGGAAGGGTTTTGGAGGTCCTGGGAATTTACTGATGATATGTGATGACCTTTTGGACCTTGTTTGTGGGACTGAGATGATATCACAGGCAGATAGTGAATTTATGATGGTGCCGGCAATATGTATGAATATTACTGTGGCTCTGTCAAACTTTTTCTTCTGTTACTTCCCAGAAACAGGAACTGTGAAGGTTTTTGAGGTGGACTGGACACTGTGAACTTCAATATGGAACAGTAACTGGACAATGAACTGGAAAAGGAGCTGGACAAGGAACTGCTGAAAACCATGTGGCCATTTTGGAGATAAGTTGTTGAGTTGTGACATAGTGAATGCTATATTTTGATTTTCTGCGAATGTTTTGCTTTGATTTGTTACTTAATAAATAGAGAGTTATCTACGCTATGTAATCAGAACTTTGAAAGCTGTTCACTGCAGTGAATACACTGCAGCTCTGGAAAGCTGCTTGCTTTGTATTAAAAATGATAAGCCACTTTATGGCTATAATTCCTGCTACATCATTCTCTTTAAATTAAATTCATTATTTTTGACTCTGAAATCTATTTTTCTATGTTAAAAGCTAATTTAAATTTAATTTTAAATTCAATTTAAAATTAAAAATAATCCTTTTTTACTTGAAACTCTTTTCAAATTCTTTTCATGTGACTTTATTGCTTATTCTCATATAAATTCCATAAATATTGTTCATGAGTTTTATCTTCCATTTTCAATCTTCCTGTGCTCTCACCAAAAAATGTTAGTCTATATCTGGGTATGATCAGAAGTTGTAATGGGCTGATTGTAGAAAGCTAAGGAGATGAGGAAAAAGCAGATTTGTCAGAGTCTATCACAGCTGTCTAAAACAGATATTCTATTTCCTGCCTTTCTCCTTCAAAATCCTCTAAGTAATTCAGCTTTGTGCCAAGTATGAGATGCTTAATGAATGCGCTATATTGCCTCCTATTTAAGCATATTTCTAGACCCCTGTACAGATTGAGTAGAAAAACTGGATTATGTGTGCAGGAGCCAGTGTTGTACAAAGCTCTTAGTAAGCAATAGTTAACATTGTAAACTCAAATCATAGTTTCCTCTTTTATCAGCCTTACTCACCTTTCAGTATTCCTCAGCCTGGAGAATGAATGAGCAAGATTGATAACACTCAACTCCACTAAGTTTATCAATCAATGGTGTATCTATTCTCCATCATTTTCATAAAAAGTGAAGATTCAGGGCTTCCTAACAGAGTCCCTTAGTTGCATTCAACTTTCACTTCTCAGATTGTAGTTTTTTCTCCATTTTTCCTCTTAGTGCTGTAGTTCTCCCTGCTCCTTCAACATATCCCCTGCAGTTTAATACACTATGAATCTACTCAAGTGTAGGACTATGTTTTACTGAACCAGAAGCCTGTGGTCTCAATTTTATGTTATAAAATTTAGAGCTGAAAACACAGAACACTTAAATCATAGCATAGATTTAAGACATTAATGAAAACCCTTTCATTTCTTTCTGTTTAATGCCCTTTTACCCATGAGCTCCCATATCTATGCCATACCTTGAGATAATTGCCTAGTTTTACTGATTCCTACTTCCATCCTCAGATCTATGTTGAGCTCTCTTTCCTTCTTTCTGCTAGCATCAGATAGAGGTAGTGCCCTTTTCTTCCATAATTCTTGTCCCATAACATCTCAGGGTTGAAAGGAATCTCAGAAGTTATCTAGTCCTTCTTTCCTTTATCTGAGACAAGAATCTTCAGCATCCTTCTATTATTCTGCTTCTGAATTTTATGGAAAAAAACCCAGAAACACATGAACAAAGAATAGAAGAAAAAATATACTTTCTGCATTTTAGCCGTCCTTGGACACCAATATTGTTCTGGTTATGGGAAATGAAGTTGCATTTGTATCCTCTCTCCAGGCAATCAGGTTTATCATGATTATAAATTGATTTATAGAATCCTCAGACACATACTTAATGATTATGCAGTTTTACATCAAGTGCAACCTATTAATATGTCAGTTATAAGAAAGTCAGATAAGTATGATAAAGGGATTTAATATAATTTCTCTGATATCAAATCTACAATGATAAATTCATCAGTTGTGTAATGTATTTTGGTCTCAATGTTGTCCCTCATTCTTTCTGAGCAGGGGCATTATCTAAGAATATTATATAAATCTTTTGGAAGCTTAACCATAATTGCCTGAATCTCCCCTTTGGTGCCCTTCAGAGATAGAGAACTCATAGATGTGAGTACTGAGGAAGACTTAGTCCAGTTCTGGCCTCACACACTAACTAGCTGTGTGACCCTGAACAAGTCACTTAACCTCTGCTTGCACAGTGGTACAATGGGGACAATAATAGCACTTACCTCCCAAAGTAAGAAGCAGATGCTATTGTGTAGTGCTCAACACAACACCTGACACAATACATGCTATAATTTTTCCCCCTTTTCTCATTTTACTTTTTAGTTTGCCTGGATTAGCATGGTTTCTGCAAAAGTTGTTTTTTTTGTTTTTCTATTTCATGTAGTCAAGATTATCCATTTTGCTTTCCATGATCCTGTTCTACATCTTGTGTATTAATAAATTCTTCCCTTTTCAACATGTTTGGCAGATTAATTTTCCCATGCTTCCAAAATTTGGTTATAATATCATCTTTTATTTCTAAATCATATACTCAGGGACAGTTGGGTGGTACAATGGATAGTGCAGGATTGGAATTGGGAAGACCTGAGTTCAAATACAGTCTGACCCTGAGTAAGCCACTTATGCCTATTAGTGTCAGTATCCTCATCTATAAAATGAACTACTGAAAGAAATATCACTTCAGTATCCTTGCCTACAAAACCCCAAATACCATCACAAAGACTCAATGCAACTCAAAAACAAATGAACAATATACATACATTTCTCACTTTATGTAAATTTGCCTTATGCAAATTCAACGTTATGTAAAGATTTCTGAAAGAAATCTGCCTTCTAAAAATAATCTGTGTTAACTTTTCTATATATCCGTGCTCTCTGAATACTCCTGCCCCTCAGCAATGCACTCAGTGATCTCCCATTTTCCTCCCCACAAAACAAACAAACAAAAAACCCTAAAAATACCCCACCAAGTGAAAAGAAAAGAATGAATTCTCAGAATGTCTGCTGCCTGTATCAGGAAGCTTTGCTGGAGACCACTGGCACTGAGAGAAGAGACCTTTTGCCTGCCCTGTCCACAAACCCACTGAATCCACTCTCACCACTTCATACATCTGTCTTCCTTCAGTTCCTAATACTATGCCCCCATATTCTTCTACTTTGTTCCAGCAAGGCCCTTGACACAGCTGGCCCTAGCCTCCATGTGTTCTTTTTCCTGCTTTTCTTTCTTTGTCCTGTCTTCCAGGGGTCCTTGAACCACATGCTGTCTTTATCCCTGCAGAGGAACACAACTCCCTTCCTGACTAACTTCCTCCCTTCTTTCCCCACATCTAAGTGCATTTTACCCTGAGATGTATGGAATTGCCTTCTTACATAAAGCAAGAATTGTTTGTACCCATTTTGACATTATCTTGAAATGTTGTTGTATGTCTAGGTTATGCCAAATACTTTTCCAGTTGTCCCATCAATTTTTGTCAATCAGGGAGTTCTTTTTTTCTTTTTCCTTTTTTTAATTGACTTGTTTGTTTACCTTTAGTTTACACGATTTAGTTCCAGAACCACCTGAGTTTCAAATTTACTCCCATTCCTTCCCTATCCCCACATGGTGGCATACATTCACATATAGGATCTGCAAGCTCTTTCATATTGTACAACAGTCTGGTTATATAGAACCACAGTAACCAATGGGATGAACAATGGGAAAAAAGAAATAAAACCAAACATAGAAAAGAAGGATAGCATGTATTGCTTCAGACTCCATTTAAACTCTGGTTTTTCTAGATATTTCTCGAAATGTATATATATCCTTCCATTCTGAGACTTGTAGAGTTGTCTTTTAACTGCATTGCTGAGAAGAGTCCAGTTTTTATCAAGGTTGGACATCACACATATGATGTTTCTGTGACTGTGTACAAATTTTTTCCTGGTTCTGCTCTTCCCACTTAGCATCAAGTTGTATAAGCCTTTCCAGGTAATTTTAAAGTCCATCTCCTTCCCATTTCTTATAGAACAATAGTATTCCATTACATTCATATATCATAACTTGATCAGCCATTCCCCAATTGATGAGCATTCCCTAAATTTCCTTTTTTGCCACCACAAAGAGAGCTGCAATAAATATTTTTGTATATATGGGTCCTTTTCCTACTTCAATGATCTCTTTGGGATACAACACCCAAAGTAGTATTACTGGGTCAAAGGGTATGCAATTATTTATAGCCCTTTGGGCATAGTTCCAGATTGCTCTCCAGAATGGTTGTATCAATTCACAGCTCCACTAACAATTAATCAGAGTTCCAATTTTCCACATCCTCTCCAGCACTTGTCATTTTCCTGTTTTGTCATCTTAGTCAATCTGACTGGTGAGATGTGGTACCTCAAAGTTGTTTTGAATTGCATTTCTCAAATCAATTGTGATTTAGAGCATTTTTCCATATGCTTAAATATATTTTTAATTTCTGCCTCTGAAAATAGCCTGTTTATATCATTTGACCATTTATCAATTGGGGAATGACTAGTATTCTTATACATTTTATTTAATTCCCTATATATTTTAGAAATTAGGTCTTTATCAGAAACGCTGGTTGTAAATATTCTTTCCCAATTTCCCACTTCCCTCTTAATCTTGGTTACATTGGCTTTGTTTGTACAAGAACTTTTCAGTTTAATGTCATCAAGGTTATCCATTTTGCAATTTATAATGCTCTCCAACTCTTCTTTGGTCATAAAGTCTTCCCTACTCCATAAATCTGGCAGGTGAACTATTCCTTGCTTCCCCAGATTATTTATATTATCAGCCTTTATACCTAGATCATGCACCCATTTAGACTTGACTTTGGTGCATAGCATTAAATGATGGTCTATGCCCAGTTTCTGCCATACTATATTCCAATTTTCCCAGCATTTTTGTCAAATAATGAATTCTTAACCCAGAAACTGGATTTTTGGGCTTATCAAACATTATATTACTATTATCATTGACTACTGAATCTTTTGTATCCATTCTATTCCATTCATCATTTACTCTATTCCTTAGCCAATACCAGGCAATTTTGAGGACCGCTGCTTTATAATAGAGATTAAAATATGGTATGACTAGGCCACCTTCCCTAACATTTCTTTTCATTAATTGCCTTGATATTCTGGACTTTTTGTCCTTTCAAATGAATTTTGTCACTATGTTTTCTAGTTCTATAAAGTAATTTTTAGTAGATTGATTGGTATGACACTAAATATGGAATTTAATTTAGGTAAAATTGCCATTTTTATTATATTAGCTCTACCCATCCATGAGCAATTGATGTTTTTCCAATTAGTGAGATCTGTTTTTATTTGTGTGAAAAGTGTTTTGTAGTTATGTTCATAAAGGTACTGGGTTTGTTTTGGCAGGTAGATTCCCAAATATTTTATAATGTCTACAGTAACTCTTTTTTTTAATTTTAATTTATTTTCTTGGTTACATCATTCATTTCCACAAGGTTTTGAGTTATAGATTTTCTCCCCTTTTTGCCCCTACCCCCCAGCCCAGAACATTGATCCCACTGTAAGACCCCTCCCACAATCTGTTCCCTTTTATGCCCTCCTCAAACACCTCTCTAGCTTTCTAGCAGGGCAGAGAGCTCCTCCCTGCCCCTGTCCCCTACAGTAACTCTTAATGGGATTACTCTTACTCCCTCTTCCTCTTGGATTTCATTAGAAAAATACAGGAATGCAATCAGTGAGTTCTTAGGACAAAAACTTGGATCACAGGGTTTTTTCAAACACAAGATTAATACCGTCATTTATTACTGTGTAGAATACACCTAATGAAGTCTATCAATTCACCACTCTATTTCTGTGCCAACACCAGATTATTTTGATGATTATAAATTTGTAATTGAATTTGAAATGTGTTATTACTCAGCTGCCTTTCTTCACATTTTTTTTCTTGATTCCTTTGATACTTTTGAACTTTTATTCTTCCAGATGAATTTTGTTATTTTTTTCTATCCCCATAAAATAAATCTTTGTTACTTTGGGCTGGTGTGGAAAAACTAAATTAACTTAGGTAGAATTGTCCTTTTAATTATATTGTCTAGACGTACCTATGAGCAATTAATATTTCTCTGATGGTTTAAATCTATCTTTATGTAAAAAGTGTTTTGTAATTGTGTTTATATAGTACCTGGTTTTCTCTTAGCAGGTACCTTCCAAAGAATTTTGTATTGTTAGCAGTTGTTTTAAATGGAATCTTTCTGTCTTTTGCTGCTATTTTTTTTATTGGTAGTATATTGAAAAGCTGATGACTTATATGGGTTTATTTCATATCCTGTAACTTTCATAAAGTTGTTATTGGTTTCAACTAACTGGTTTTTTTCAGTTTGTTCTCCAGTTTTCTCTAAGCATTCCAAGGTATCATCTGCAAAGCATGATATTTCTATTTCCTCACTGACTATATTTATTTGTTCAATTTATTTTTGTCTTATCACTATAATCAACTTTTCCAGGACAATATTAAATAATAGTGATGATACTGGACACCCTTCCTTCACCCCTGATCTTATTGTGAAAACTTTAATTTCATACCTATTAATGATAATGGCTGTTCTTGGTTTTAGAGAAAATATTTATCACTTTAAAAATATCCCCTTCATTCCAATTCTTCCCAGTGTTTTGTTAGGAAAGTATATTTTATTTTGTCATAGGCTTTTTTGCATATATAGATAAAATCATATGATTTTTGTTCTTTTTTTTACTCACATGGTCAATTATGATGAGATTATTTTCCTAATAATGAAACAATTTTGCTTTCTTGGGATACATCCTACCATGTCCTACTTTATAATATCTGTGATATATTTCTGAAATCTTCTTGCTTTAATTTTATTTAAAAATTTTGTTTAAATTTCAATTAAATTAGACTTCAGTTTTCTTTCTCTATTTTGCTCTCTTTGGTTGGGAATCAAAACCATGTTTGTGTCATAAAAATAATTTGATAGCAGTCATTCTTTACCTGTTTTTCCATATTTTATATAGTATTGGGATTAACTGTTCCTTAAATATTTGGAAGAATTCACTCATAAATCCATATGGTCCTGGGGATCTTTTGTTAGTGAACTCATTGATTATTTGTTCAATTTCTTTTTTTTCTTAAGAAAGTTTTATTTATTTTATTTCCTCTTATGCTAATCTGGGCAATTTATATTTTGTTGTAAATACTCATCTATTTCATGTGGATTGTCATTTCAATGGCATATCATTTGGCAAAATAATTGCTAATAATTGTGTTAATTCCATCTTCATTGGTGGTATATTTACTCTTTTCATTTTTTCTTTTAATAATTTGGTTTACAATTGGGCAAGGTGAAGGCAGAAAGATTATGTGATCAAGAAATAATTAAACAAAATGTGAATAATGAAAAAAATAGAAGAGAAAGTGTAACAGCTCATAAGAAAAAAAAGAAATTTATCCACGCTTAATTGTAGCTTTCTGGGGGTGAGAGGGAAAGGAAAAAAAGAACAAAGTAAAAAAGTGCACAGTAGAGAACAAAAGAGAATTTATAATGAAACAAAGAAAAGTTGGACAGCTCTCAACACAGCATGTAGAATTTATCATATCAGCTTTCTTGAGAGGAAAATTTATTGTTACATACTTTGAATCCTCTCTTATGTTCTCCTATGCGCATGATATGCTTTCCCCCTCTTACTTACTTTGTATTTAAGTGCCAGTGTTTAAGTTTAAGATATATTTTTGCTTATTTTTGTTATTCTGTATTTGTGTTCTGGTGTTTGAGTTTAAATTATATATATATATATATATATATATATATATATATATATATATATACATATATACATATATATGTATATATGTATGTATGTATAAAATTTCTTGAAATATGACATTTATGATCTATTTTTTCATCACTTTCTGAAACTCCAAAAATTTTACAATTACCTTCCTTTCCTTGATATCTTTTCAAGGCCAATTATTTTTCTGATGAAATATTTTCTCTGGGGTTGAAGAGGCACTGTTCCAAGTTTCAGTCTCTGGGCTAAGAACTTCCAAAGCTGCAGCTTCTGACGCTATCACGGTGGCCTCTAGGGTCCAGCCCAGGTTCTACTGCTGCCATATGATCTCAGAAATGATATTTCAGCTGAGATGCTGCCTCTACTCTGTCATTTGGCCTCTGCTCCCAAAGGGGCTGGGGGTGGTGAGGGAAATTAAGGAAATGATAAGGAAACTCTCAGTTACGCTAAAAAGGAACTGTGTGAGTTGGTATTCCATTTATATATATATATATATATATGTATATATATGCATTTACATTTATATTTATATTTATTTAATTAATCACTAATATATTTTAATATATTTATATATATATATGTGTGTATGTGTGTGTGTATACACACAAGCATATATTTCCTTAAAGAATAACCATGGGGGCAGTTGGGTGGCACAGTGAATAGAACACTGGTCTCTGGAGTCAGGAAAATCTGAGTTCAAATCCAGCCTCACACACTTAACACACTTAATAACTGTGTGACCCTGGGTAACTCAATTAACCCCAATTGCCTTGCTTTCCACCCTCCAAATACAAAAATTACTATAGAATAACTTCTTTTACTTCTCCTCCTTCCATCACTGCTGAGTTGTCTACTTTTGTGCTTTACTTATAATATTTTATATTGGGGGGCGGAAGCAAACCCAAGAATATTTCTAAAAAATGTCTTATTTCCAAATTCCACAAAATGTACCCCCTCAAAAACAAAAACAAAGATGCCTCTATATACTACAGATAATCCAGACAATTTTAGTGTCTTAGAGATCTTTGCCTTATATCAATATGACACTTTGGTTAGCATGTATCCTACAGTTGCTAAGTAGGGTGTTTTTCATTCAATAAATATTTGCTGAGAACAAAGCATTTAACACAATAAAATGGGGAAATTTAGATCTAGTATGGAAGATAAGACATGCAAAAACATATAATGTAGTGTAATAATTGTATTTTTGATGATACAGCAAGCATAGTACCATGAGATTTTAGAAGAGAAATTATGATATCCAGCTAGAACACTCAGGGAATAGAGAATTAATCAATGGACTAATGACCATTTATTAAGTTTTTATCATATACCTGATAGTGTGATAGCCATGGGAGATTTTTGGTTAGACTCATCCAATGATTTTATTTGCCAATGGCAGTGTAAAAATAAAAATGAATCAGTTCCTTCCTATAGTACAATTACATTCTATTAGAGGCTATATAGTTTTGCAAATAAATAAATAAATACAGGATATAAAAACAAGACCCGTAATGTTATTGGTATAGAAAATTCTGGGGTAAGGAGTCTTTCAATCCTGGGGCTTTCAACACAGATTTCTGTTGTCAATAAACCTGTTATCCACTATACCAAACTATTATTCAGAATGTATGCCATTGTTGTTTGTTGTTTGTGATTGAACATCTCTTTTCCCCTCCTTCCCTCTGCTTTTCTCTCCTCACCTCTCTTCTTGTCCTTTCCTAGGAGTGCTCTGCCCAGAGGAAGGTAGATTGTGATGGCCAAAAGCTGCTCTTTTTTGGGGGGGTGAGGTTACCATCCATATTTCCATCTCAAAGATGGAAATACCTTAAACCCAGTTCACTCTGGAACTCATAGATTGGACAATAGGCCCCTGCCCTTCACAAAGTGAAAGTAAATACTAAATACTATTTCCTCTTTTGGAGGGAACTCTGAGGGTCTTCCCATTTCAGATTTTTTTTTGATTAAAGGTACTATCCCTTGAGTAACTACTTAAAGAGGCCTATTCACTGAATGGATTTTAACTCACTTAAAGTGAGATCCTGAAAAAACCTTTGCCCAAAAGATCTCGCATTGCATCTTGGGTCATCTCCAGTGATCCTGTTGAATATCTAGCCACTGAACCCTTCTCTGGAGGAGAAAGTGAGGCTGGTGACCATGCACAGGCCTCCCTCATTCAAATAAAAGTTAACTGCAAGTCATGTTACCATCTCTTTGATGTCATGGTTCACTTTAAGAATGAAGGACCAACACACAATGATTAAACAAGGAAGGAGTAAGGAAGTATATATAAATATTCTGTAGGCTAGTACCAAATTATGGAAGACTTTAGTCCAAATAGACAAAATTTTATTTTGTTTCAATACCAAAAAGCAGGTATTACTTTACCAGATAAGTGATAAGGTCAGACCAGTACTTTATTAATAAAAATTTGGCATCTTTGTCTAATGGATTCCTTGGAAAGGAGAGTGTTTGGAAAAAAGGAGAAGAATTATGAATCTATTGAAATTGTCTAGACAAGAAGGGATAATGGATTAAATGTTGATGGTTGTAGTATCAGTGGAGAAAAGGGAATGGTTGCAAGCCTTTGGAGAGAGACAGAAAGACAAAGAGAGAAACAGAGCCAGAGAGAGGGAAAGATGTAAAAATATTGAGAGAAAAGAAAAGAATGCAGGATTTAGCCCGGCAATTTTTCCATGGAGAGGGAGCATAACATTAATGAAAAAAAAAAACAGTCAGGTAGTAAGAATATCACATCCAAGTTGTTTTATGAAGAAAAGTACTGGAAAAGTAGTCATCCAGAAGAAAAGAGTGGTCAACAATGTCAAACATTGTAATGAGGTCATGAAGAAGGAGAAAAGGTCACTGATTTCATCAATAAAAATAGCATGTGTAACCTTGGAGAAAAGTTTCATTTGATCTAAAACTTAAAAGGGGTAGGATTTTAACAGGGGAATTAATTATATACAAATAGAAGAAAGTAGGGGTAAAGTACTGAGGTTGAAATATAATACCACATTCAGGAAAGGTAAAACAAGGAAATAATAATAAAAATTAATATAAATATATGTCATTTTAACATATGCAAATACTTTTACTTATATTATTCCATTTTATATTTATAGCAACCTTTGTGAGTAAATGCTATTATTATTCCATTTTATAGATAAAGAAACTGAATTAGAGAGAAGTTAAGTGGTATTTCTAGGGTGACACAATCAGTAAGTGCTTTAGGGCAGATTTGAACCCAGATCTTTCTGATTCTCGATTCAGAGCTCTCTATCTTTCCCTGGTTTCTTTCAAGTACCTACTAAAATCCCATCTTGGGCATGAAGTCTTTCCTGCTTTTTCTGTAATTTTCATTTCTTTTTCTACTGATTATTTCCAGTTTATCTTCTATATAGCCTATTTATACATTATTGGTAACATGTTGACTCTCTCATTAGATCCAGAACTCCTTTAGAGCAGGAACTATTCTGAGGACTTACCACAGTGCCTGGAATATAGCTTCTTTTAATGTGTTGAAAGGCATTTAGGTAAATTTATCTTGCTTAAACTTCACCACAACTGTACAAGGTAAATAGTACTGGTATTTGTATTCAAATTTTAGAAAACGGAAAATTATGCTAGTGAGTTTCAGTAGTTCATCCATGATCACACTGCTGATAAATGTCCCAAGTGGGAATCTTGAGAATTCAAGGTCATCATGGTATCCACCAAGTTTCTATGCCTTTGTGGTTTGACTAAAATACAATATGTGGAGAAGACTATGAGGTAAAATAAGAAAGATATATGCATATGTTTGACCTACAGAATTAATTGAGCAGAAATAAAGAAGTCTGGAAGAGAAACAGACTTATAAATAATCTTAATTCATTTTTGTACTTGAAGGAACAGATAGAACTTAAGTACCAAGGCCTGAGGATAGAAATACAAAAACAAAAACAGTCCTTACTCCCAATTGAGTAGATAGTACACATAGGAAGGGGAAGGCCAGGAAATGAAATTTTACTTTGGAAATTCACAGGACTGCTGATTTGGTTCATTGGGAAGAAAACTGAAAACTCCATCCAGGAAAACAAAAAAAAATCATATTTCATGGTTCCAGAAATGGAGAAAAAGCGGGTTGATAGAAATAAAGGCTGGTTATCCAGGTAGGCTATGGTAGAGGTAGACAGGGAGTAGGTTATGAACTGAAGTGTGATAGATGTGGGTTTCCTGGAATGGTAGGCCTGAAGAGGCAATCATTCAGCAGAATTTCATGGCCTCATGTTCTTGTAGGGCAGGGGTTTTAAAATTTCTTGTGTTATTGACCCCTTTGTCAGTCTAGTGGAGCCTCTGGACCACTTCTCAAAATAATGTTATTAAAATATACATGATGAAAAGGGAAACTAATAATATTAAAAGTGTGTGTATGTGCTTGTGCATGCACATGTGCGTGTGTGTGTGTGTATGTGTAATTTTCACATAATCTAGGATCCAAGCTAAGGAAAGAAATAAGACAGATATTGTAAGTAAGATACTATGTCTCAGGTACTATGCTAAGGGTTTTATCAATATTATTACATATGATCTTCATAACAACCAAGGTAAGTAGGTGCTATTTTATCCCTACTTACAGTAGAAGAAACTAAGGCAGACATTAAATAACTTGCTCAAAGTCACACAGCAAGTGCCTGAGGCCAAATTTGAACTGAAATTTTCCTGATTCCAGACACATGGCTTTATTTTCTTTGCCGTCTAATGATGTCTAGGTTATCTAGCATGCTATGAGTAGTAATTGCCTAAATGAAGCTATGTATGAGGTGAGGAACAGTGTGAGCATGGTGACCAGGACTTTTCTAAAATAGTGCTCAGAAAGAGACAATTATGTGAAAATCCCCCTAGGACATGGGGTTTTCCCTAGGTTCCAAATTTTGAGTTGGCATAAAAATACATCTGACACAGTGGTCCTTGACCTTCCTAATGCCACGACCCTTTAATATTTGTATATGGGCATGTCTGCATGTAGGTGGACCCACCTGGAGACCAATAGAGGAGTGAGGTGTCTTGGTTACTAAGACCATCAGAAATATGTGTTTTCCAATGGTCTTAGGAGTCCTCTGCGACCCCTGTGAAAGGGTCGTTGGACTCTCAAAGGGGTCACAACACACAGATTGAGAACCACTGAAACAGATAGCACATCAGATAGATGCAGCAGTTAAAAGATAGATGTGTGATCTATATTTATATTTCCAAAGAGCTAGAAATTTATAATCAAATATAGTAAGAGATAAAATAATAAGTATGAATGGGAGCATGAAATAGAGAGTTTGGAGGGAGAAGATATAAACCAGAGCTTTGTAGAAAACATTGCCATCCAAAACTGATAAAAATGGTGTAATCATTGAAAGGCCTCAGAGGAAACAGACTAAAACTCTGCTATTGAGCTCCAGGATTAAATATTCCCGATGAACAATTCAAAGCTCCATGATTGAAAGTTTATAGTTAACTTGGCAGAGATCATTTAGAATGTTTTGCTAGAGACACATTGGCAATACAGATGCAGGGTCAATGGGTGCTGAAGAAGTGGAACTAGGAAGTAAAATTCTGCCCTAAAGAAAATGATGAAATAATAACTTTAAGGGCAATGAAAGATAAGGGGAAAGTTTTGTTTGTTTCATTTTAATTTTTCCTATATTGGGAAACCTTTGCATGTTTATATGCAAATATAGGAGATAACAGACAGATAAAAGATGTGAAGACAATGGAATAATTAAAGGGGTCTGACTGGATAAAGTCCCATCAAAAGTGGGGTTTGGGGGAAACCAGACTGTTAAAGAAGTGGCATTTTCTTCCAAAGAATGACAATATTATAATCAAATAATAATAAAGTCCCAAAGCATTATGGTTAGATGGGGTTTTTTTGTTCCATTTGCTGCAGTCGGGGATAACCATTCAAGCTGTAATTATTTGGAAGCATGGAGAAGTTTTTTGTCAATCCATCAAAATTTTTACAATTCTACCACAGGTACTGTGCTGTATCTTGGGAATCCAAATATGAAGGAAAGTAGTACCTGCTCCTAAAGAAGAAAATGATCATAGAAATTGGAAGAAAATAATATGTTTCAAAAGTAAGTCCTGTATTTATATCAATACACATATACAGTCACACACATAGATATGTGTGTGTCTATGTTTATATATATATATATGAATTTTTGAAAGGGGACAAACATTGAACAGACATTAATAGCTACACAAAACACAAATAAATCTTTGTATTACAGGGGTGAATTGGTGAAATAATTATATTGTTGTTTGTCTTTCATTCTCATAGAGGACCACAGCATCAGGAAGGTGATGCCATAACTAGCAAATGAACTAGATTTAAGTGAGGGAGGGCTGTGCAAAGTCAACAACCTCACTTTCTTCTCAGTGTGTCCAGTGACAAGATATACATCAGGACTACTGGAGATGCCTATCAATTAATTATGCTCCCACAAATTAAACTAACAGATTCATGATTCATAAAGACATAGCTAAAATTAAAATATGTTCACATATTGTATTATACCCATAATGTAGTGAAACAAATATCCAAAAAAAATGGACTGTGTGCGAAATATTTTACAAATCTCAAGAAAAAGACAAATGAAAAAACCAACTACAAATAAAATAAAAACATAGACCGTTACATTTGTTCACTTAATGATTTTTTGGGTCAAGACTTTTTTTTAATGTTTAGTAATTGAACCAAATATAAATAGGGCATGTAGCATTGAAGTTTTCCAATTGTGCGCAAGCAGTCTTAATGTGAGAAGTATGCTTCATAAAATTTTTTTCTATTAACCATAAAAAGACAACATTCTTTTTAAATTTGCTAATATATCACAGTAGAAATAATCAGTAAATTTACTATCATTGAGAAAGTGACAATATTTTCAAGAAGAGTTATTGCTATAGAACAGAGCCCTGACCAGCATCTAAACATTTAATGTTACATAAAAATATTGGGACTGGGAAAATACACATTTCAGCTTGCAGTGTTAATATTATCTTTCCTATCACTTACCTAACAACAAAAGAATTGAAAAAAAGAAAAACAAAAATAAACAAAATAACAAACAAAAAAATAGGAAATAGTACAGTATTATTTTCAATGAGGAATTGGGCAACTGTTTGATCCTATAAGTACATGGGAAATCAATTAAATTGATTTCTGTATTCATGTTTATCTCTGTTTTGCTAGATTACCCTATAAATTATTATAATTATGATTCTGATAATAACAAGTGATAGCAACTCCACCTCTTTGCCTTTTTTGTCTTCTCTTCCTCCTTCTTCTTCTATCCAAGAAGACCTGGGTCCCTTCACAAATTGGAGTTCCTGAAGAAACTCTTCACTGGGAGAAAAAGGCAGTCTTGGTAAAGAAATACTCCCAAGTTGAGAGGACTGTGGAATTATTGGATATTCCACTGTGTGGAAGGAAGTTCCAGAGTGGAAGGCAACTTTCAGACTATTACATCAAAGGAGTAATATTTTGCTTTGGGTTTTTTTTTTATCCAGAAAGTCCATAGAAAAACCAGGAGGGGTTTTTGTCCATTGAATAAATGGACCATTTCAGAGGAAACTCATATACAGAATGAACTGAGCAGAACTAGGGGGAAAAAAAGTTATCTAATGAGAGTGACATTATTGATTTAAAAAAAAAAACTAAAACATTTTAGCACTCTGATTGACGCAACGACAGACCATAAGTCCAGAAAATTTCATCTTCAGATGAAATATGCCACTCATCTCCTTCCAGAGAGGGAATGTGAAGAAGGTAATCTAATACTAGGCCCTAGCTAACAGAAGTGACTCAATGTTTGTCTCTTGATTGATATGCCAGTGAGTTCCTACATACCCTATGCTGGTTTATCTAGTTACATGTAATCAATGAATGTAAGGGTCAACTGATCATAATCAGTTTACCAAACTTAATTGATATATTCAATGTTAGCAAATTTTTTCACCAAGTACTATCCAGAATGGTCCTGCACTCACCTCCCACTTAGTGCTTGCTACTGTGATGGCCAGCAATAATCAGATAAAAGGTCAGGGACCCAGAAATTTGAATGGTTTCTGATCTATTCAAGATATACATCAAACCATACTCACTATACTGCCTTAGCCTGTCAATGGGATTATAGGGTAGGGAAGTAGCACACTTGTATGCCAATTAATAATTAGCTACTTGACTCCTGATGTTTTGAGAAGTTACATTCATTCCTTCTCAGTACCACACCCATGATCTCCTCAAAAGGAATAAACTTCAAATGCAAAGATGGATACATGGCATGGCCAATGTGGGGATTTCCATAGCTTTATCAGACATTTCCATTGCTATATATATATTTGTTTTCCACAAAGCTGTAGTTTTGACGTCACATGTGACCCTTTACATCAGTAGTTCTCAATCTTCCTAATGCTGCAACCATTTAACAATGATATGTGAGAGTACCTGAGTGTGGGCAGACCCCCTTGGAGATGGATAGAGGAGCCGTGTCTTGGTTCCTAAGACCATCAGAAACATGTGTTTTCTGATGGTCTTAGGTGACCCCTGTTAAAGGGTTGTCTGACCCCCAAAGGGGTCGAGACCCACAGGTTGAGAACTACTGTTCTAGATCTCAAGTATGGCCCTTTGACTGAATCTAAACTTCACAGGATTTGTTTTATAAAACCTGAATTCAAAAGTGTGTACCCAAGGTCCTAGACCACTTGTGTCCTCAAGACCACAGGTTCCCCAGACCTGTGCTAGATTCTACATGTTCATGATGAAACTTTTCATTTAGGAATGTTATATTCACTAGGGTGATTTAAGAAAAAATAAGGTTATGAGATTACTCACCCACACGCAGGTTCACTGACATATGAGTATTAAAAGGTTGCAACATTAGGAAGGTTGAGAACCACTGATCTAGAGGGTCACATGTGACCTCAAAACCACAGGTTTTCCACCCCTGATCTAGCAATGGAAATCCCCACATTGGCAATGACAGGAAATATGTATCTATCTTTGCATTTGAAGCTTATCCCTTTTGAGGAGATCGTGGGTATGGTGCTGAGAAAGAATGAATGTAAGTACCATCTAACACACTTATAGCATGCCTTTGCTTCTTTTATTATGTCTTGTGTTGTAGTAGAATAGTCAGAATGTCTACATGTTATCTTAGAAGCCCACTAACTAACATGTTTATCTGCTACCATGGTTAAGCATGTCCTTGATGTATGTTATGCCGTTTATGAAAGTGACAATCATTTTGGTTAATATGTTGAAACCTACTTATGTACTGCATGTGTCTGGATCACTTAATATCATTATTGATTACTACTACTACTACTACTTACTACTACTACTACTACTACTACTACTACTACTACTACTACTACTACTATATTTGTATCTCTTCCCCCCAGTACAGTTCTTGGTGCATAGTAGGAACTTAATAAATTCTTGCTGTTTGGTTCTTTTCTGATCTATAGACATAGAAAATAATGGAGACAATATTTTATTAGAAACCTAGGATCTGGTGCTGTTGACTCACTTCGTTTCACTGAAGCTAATTCACTGTTAACCAATGAGTTATACTACTATAAACACTACCATAAACTATAGTATAGCTATCCTATGAGCTATGACAGATACATTCTATTGTAACAGGAGACACTATTGAGAGCATAACACTTATGAACATACTCGATGACTTCTGTCTGATGTAGTACTTAATGTTGACTTTGGATCATGACTTTTTGTAACTGTTTTCTATATGCTTAGGTCATGTTAAAGGAAAGGACTTTCAACTGAATTTTGAGTGTGCATTTTAAAAGGCACTAACTGGCCAAAATATGCTTTCTCTATTATCTGGTTTTGTTCAAGTGAAGAGGCAATAACTTCTGTATGTCTCCATTTGTGACAATATGAAGGCATGAGAATGTGGTCATGTTGATGCTCTGTGTGTTTTATTTATTCTTTCTTGAATGAATTGAGAAATATTGGAGACAGAGTGTTCTAGAATGAGACCTTGTGTGCTTCACATGGCTAGGAAAGTCATCTGAGTTCCAAATAACAGGTCTTCATTTCAGAATACAGGAGAAGGAAAGCAGCAATTCCCATACCAGTAGTGAACTGGACCTTGCAGCTGAGATTATGTGTTCTGGCATGATTTCAAATGCTATGCTTATTTATAAGAAAACTTGGTTGATTATTTGGTCCATATAAAATGCTTAAAGTTTGACAGTACTTTCCCCAGGGATTGAGGTAGTACAGAGGATAGTATTCCCTCAGCTGGAAGAGAAGCAGTTTGAACTTCTATTCTTGCTTTTTCTTCTCAGGAATGATCCCTCTGTTAAAACAAGTTTATGCTAATTGGCAAAATGATAATGGAGTATGAATCACTGGGTCAATATAAGGTAGATACTAATTGTTAACTGACAACTGATGTTTGAAAAATACATTAAAATGTGTTCTCAAAACTATAGCAAGAAAAAGACTATTTTAATTTCTCATGAGTACCTCCGAATCTTCCAGGGGATGAAGTAATGCTCGGGAAATTATGCTTGCCAGTAGGAATATGAGCTGGTCTATGAGCTAGGAGCTCTCTGGGGACTTCTCTTATTGGTGGAATGAGAATTATGATAAAGAAATCCTGATCTTAGATGGGCTGCATTAAGAAGATATGAGATATAATAAAAAGAATGGTTTGACTTACTTAATATAATTAGACATATGATTAATAGTAATAATGAACAAGAATGATTATATCTGGCCCTTTTTCTGAGACTGTTGGTATGCTTTGATAATGGACGTCAAATTAATTTCTAATTTATAAATATATCCTGTAACAACTAGTACTGGTACCAAGTGAAGAAAGCAGAAGAAATAACCAAAAGGCAAAGAAGAAAAAAGATAAAGGATAATATTTATGCTTAGATATAAGTGTATATAAGAAACATTCTATGATCAACTACTATTTAATTAACATATAATAGGATTTGAAAATTGCAACAATGAATAATTCTATCTGTTTAGGAATGAAAATAAAGAATAACATTTAAATAGAAGGAAATGTGAAAATTAATGGCATAAATCAATTAAAAAGTACACATTTGGGGTGTTAGAACAAAATGTGTTAGCACTGGCCCTAAAATTGTTCAGGCACAAGGGGACTAAAACATGAATCCTGTTTGTTCTTAACAGGAAAGGATAATTCTATGTATCAACTATAATAGAGGTGAAATATTCTTAATATCACCTACTTCTCTTGTCTCTCATTTTGTTTTCACAAAAGCAGTTTTCTTATGACTAATCTGGATCCTGTGTAAATCAGTATTATGCAGGAGGTTGCAAGCTAAAATGGACAACTTATCCTGATAGATATGCCTCTCATTATAAATTAGAAATTACCTTAGTGATGTGTTCATTAGCAACTTGTGATTCTTGTTGAAAGCAAAGCAAAACAAAATAAACAGCAACAACAAAACAACAATTGATCCTAAATACCTTGATGATTTCCTAAATGAGATTAAAGACCTGAATTCCCAAACCTGAAAGTCTGAATAATCCAGACATCCCCAATGCCAGCACCTACAATCAATAATATGTTACAGTAACTTTCTAGGATAGAGATTCTGAGAAATTAGGGCAAAGAGAAAGCCAATGGAAAAGCACAGAAATGGAAGGTGACATGATGGATATGATGTACCACAAGTTTGAAAGTACAGTTCGACTATAATGTAGAGTGAGTAAAATTCACCATAATAGGTGCTTTGGACAAGAGAGGTACAGGAGGTAGGGCTGGCATATCCCTGGCAGAAGCAGAGTTAACATCATTTAGGTTCATCAGATATAGACCTATTTAGGTCAAGATCATGGAATCAAGAGCACTAATCCGTTCAGTGATCATCGCCTCCTTTGTGTAAGTTGATGTGGCTCCTTGTGATTTTCTTCTGTGAGTCTTGTACCCCCAGGGACCAAAGTTGTGTGCACATGTTCAAGGAGTCTTCTTCTTAGATCTGTGGGTAGTAGAAGTAATCAACAATAATGATCTGTGATGGTAGAAATATGTCATTAGAATTCTTTGATATTATCTAGCTTGGTTTCTATTGACTCAGCATGACTGAAAGTATCTACTATGAAAAATTTTGAGTAATATAAAATAATTGTTAATAATTTAGTAAATACCTCTCATGTGCTTGACATTATGTTATAAAGTGGAGAAAAATATACAAGTATAATAGACTCTGCCTTCAAATAATTTACATACTCTCAATGGAAATTTCATGTAAATACATAAATAAATAGAAAATACATGAATAATGAAATGAGATCATTTCAAGGGAAAATTATTATCTCAAAGAATCAGTAAATAAATCATACAGGAAGTTTAACAAGGTAATCTCCGAAGGAAGTTAATAATTCTAAGTGGTAATATTGATGAGAGGGGGAATTCAAGACATGGGGAACATCTTGTATAAAGAAACTGAGAGGGGAAATAGTCTGTCATGTATGGAGGTTGATTTTGGTGGAACAACATGCTTGAAGGCAAATTTTATGATTAACCAAGAAAGATAGATAGGAGTCACATTGTGAAGGGCTTTGAGTAATAAAATGATGATTCTGTATTTTATGTTAGAAGCAATGGAACCAACTAGAGCTTTTGAGTGGGAGAGAAAAATGATTGGAAAAGAGACTGTCCTACATACATGCTATTGTAGAAGCTACATATTATCTAGAGTGCATTAAAAATATCCATTGTACAGTTTTCTGGCATATTAACCCAAAGTATCATAATTTTGTGACATTTTGGGCAGGGCAAATTATACAGGTTTAACTATCCCAATTAAAAAGTAATATAGGAAAATAACATTATAAAAGTTAATAGATGCATAATATTTGAAAGAAAATACAATTTAGAAAAATTCATGTTTCATGAAGCATTATATATTTGAGTACACTAATAAATATCCAAATTAAATAATCAAAAGCTCTCATAAACCTCTGAAGTTCTGAAAACAAAATAATAGCAAAAAGATAAAGAAATATTGCACAGCACCATCTGCTCAGGTTCTGGTTTAATGTGCCAAATCACATTTGGAGAGTAGAAATGTTTCTCCAAACTGTGCAACAAAACCAGATAATAATAAAGTCTTCTTTTATCCTGGGGTTATATTGGATAATGTTGGCAGGACAAAAATGCAAGGGGAAAGAGTAAACAAAGGAAATCTAAAATTAGGGATAGAAAGATAAATGTTATATCTCATGATTCCTTCTCTAAAAATTGAATGAGAAATTGCATTCATTTTGCAAATACCTGAACATAATGCAATGTGTTACCTTTAGCCCAACACCAAATGTTCAAGTTATGTGTCAAATGATGTGGTTCATAATTAAATAGGTTTTAAAAAATCTTTATTCAAAACAGCTAATGCTTTACTATTTGGCTATCAACTAAGTGTTGAAAGAAAAGACTACTCTAGACATCAAAACATATAAAGATATCAATGTCCAGATGAAGGAGGTTTAGGCTTTGGAGAGTCACTGTCAAACACCACAATCCCAAATCCTGGGGTGAGTGAAACTTGTAAGCTTAGTTTTCACAAAGTAATGCTTAAATTAGTGTCTCATATATAGTAGGGGTTTAATAAATGCTTGTTGACTGCCTGAAGAATATTATATCTTCTACCTTTTGTCAAACTGACTGATCAGTCCTCCTCATTTAACTTCATTAGCATGGATTGTGATCTGTCCCCCAGAATCTTCTTCTGTTTTCTAACCAGCTCTACTAATCTCTGGGCCAATTCCAAACTGATTTATCTATCTTCTCCATCCTTCATAGTCAATGTTGGATGCCCATATTCAATAAACCCTTCTACATCATTTTACTATTTTTAAACTATAATTGTTTCTTTGACTTAGCATAAACATCACTTAAATTGTATACAAACACCCACAAAAAAATTATAACTTGGAAAAGTTAAGCAAATCTAACTTTGGTTGAGACTGGTGCCACACATTGCTTTCCATTTTTGCTTCTCATGATATGTTAAGTAAAAGGAAAAGTGAATTCTCTAGCATTCATAATTTAGCATCAATATTGTTTGTACTATTTGAACTATGTTACCATTTAGACTTCTTTACATGGCTGTAAAAATGAGAGGCTCAGTCATATAGCAGAAAGAGTAGTAGTATAGAATCAGGCAAAAATTGTCCAGCTACCTACTAGTTGGGTAGCTAAAGTCAGATTTGTTCTTACTGAATTCAAGTTCCCTCATCTATTAAACACATAAACACACACACACAGACACACACACAAACACACACACAACATGCAGGTATTTTCCTGTTAGCAATGTTGTTAGGACAAAAATTTTAATGCATATTAAATACTTTATAAAATTTGAAGTGATATATTAGTGTCAGACTAGGTAGATAGATAGATAGATAGATAGATAGATAGATAGATAGATAGATAGATAGATAGATAGATTGATAGATAGAGATAGATAGATAGATGATAGATAGATAGATAGAGAGATAGAAAGATAGATGTATAGATATATGTATAATATAAAATATTACATCATATCTATATAATATAAAAGTGCATGTGTATGCAGATATAAAGATATAGATATAAATAATCTACATATACATACACACATGCATGTGCTCACACACACACACACACACACACACACACAATTCTGGGAGTCAGGAAGACCTGACTTCAAATTTAGTTTCAGACACTGACAAGTTATATAACTCTGGGTAAGAGACCTAATCTTTCTCAGCCTGTTTTCCTAATTTGTAAAATGGAGATAAAATAGCATTTACTAAATACAGATATTGTGAGGATCAAAAGAGATAATATATCTAAAGTTATTTGAAACCTTAATTAGCTGAGTAAGCTAGATATTACTATCATCACATTTACTTTTAAACATAAAAAATTAACAATGATAATATTTCACATTTCTATGGCAAGTTATTGAATATAAAGCTATTCATTCATAATATCCATATGATGTAGCCAAGGTATATGTTATTAGCTCTGTTTTGAAAATGGGAAAACTGAGCAACATTGAGTTTATGTGAAGTGTCCAAAATCAAAACACCAACAAGTGACAGAAATAGATGTTGAATCTGAGACTTCTGATAACTAACATAATGTTCTTTTTACTGCACTGAACTGCCTTTTTTTCAATGACAAGTTTTCGGTTCTACTTTTTTGTTTTTGAATAAGTTTTGAGACAAAGACTTTATACTTTACACTTTTAAATTGTTCTAGCAAGTCATTTCCAACTAGCTGTAATTTTCAGTTCAGTTAGTCTAGTTCTGAATTACTGCCATGAAAAAATGTTGATGTCTGTGGAGGAAGAGGTCTTAAGTACAGAGGTCAATGATAATGTGGCAGTAAGCTGGAACAGTCGGTCTCAACGAAATACAGCTCAATTTCATGGAACATTTATTATAACAACATTCAAATATGCCCCAGATTCAGTGCGGCATAAGCAACCAAATACCTTCTGAAAATATTATTACCTTTCTTCTTTCCGCCTTGCCAGGACTCCATTGGCCTTTCAAAGTCTTTCTATCTGTCAAAAATATGCTTCTTTCAACTGCTGATGTTCCATGATGGAGAGAACTTTTAGGTATGAGGACATTGGCAAACGACTTAGCATTTTATGGAAGGCATTTCAAGATCTTATTCATTATTTAGAGGATTATGACAAAAACTTCTCTATCTAGTTTTAAGAATCTCAACTTTGACTCCTACTCTTAGGCCCTTTTGTAAATTGTTACTTCTCTTGCTCAGCTTAGAAATCCCTTGAGGACAGAGATTATGCCCTGTTTATCTTTTTATCTCCCTCTTGGCATTTGTACTGTGCTTTACATGCAGTAGGTACATAATACATTATTATGCATTGTCCTTTACTGAAATGATCATTTGCCTTGACAAGCACTTGCTTTTTTTGATCATTATCCAGTAACATTTTTGTTATTGCAAAATAAAAATCAACAGATATTTGAAATGCCGATTCATATGTACACATATCCATATACATAGTATTTTTGAAGAAATGTTCTTTCTTGCACAACTTGTTTGAAACAGTCTTATTTCATATAAAATATGTATATGTCTATAGATGCAATTTGTATATGCATATATTCATATAAACTTATACATATAAATACACCAGAACTTCTCTATAAAATGTAGGTCAAATTTGATGACAAGTTCGTCTTAGGACTCATGGAAGGGTACTTATGAAAATAAGCCTCCCAGCCCCAAATTATAATTTGATTTCCTAACTGAAGTTCCACTTTTAGGATCACTAAGGGTAGCGGTTTCAATATATCATAATATATAAAGAACTAGTTGGATTTAAGTGCTATTTCTGACTCACTTGCTATGTGACTCTGGTCAAGCCACTCAATTTTCAGTGTTCTAAGCAACTCTGTCCACATATGAGCTTCATTTATTCATTTATTCATTCCATTGTTTATCTCTCCATTAATTTAATTATTTTAGTGTAACTCTTGGTCTAAGGTCTTTGCACTTACTCAGTTAAAGTGAGGTAACACCTATTCAGTGAATAGGCCTGTTGAATATCTAGTCACTGGATCCAGATGGCTCTGGAGGAGAAAATGAGACTGCTGACCTTACACAACCCTCTGTCACTCAAATTAAAGTCAATTGAAAGTAATGCCATCATCTCTCTGATACCACGATCCTTTTTCAGAAAGAACAAACACAACTAAGATTTAATGAGATTCATTGGATTCAAACTATCTTTATGCACATTTGATCAATTTTAAACAAAATAATTCCACCTTAAAATGAAGAAATAAAATTTTACTTGAAATGGTATTTTTTGGAAGTGACTCACTGCAAAGAAAACATAACAGCTATTTACCACAACCATGCAGTTTCTGTTTCTGTTTCTGTTTTTGTTTTTGTTTTTTACATGCAGATAAAATATATCTCACCAAAAGACACAAAAACAGTTTTTCTTTTGGGAAGGACAGGGTGAAATGGTGGAAACTGCAGAGAGAGAAGAGATTGAATCCTGGCTTCTATATTTAAAAACTACCAAAATGAAGTTAGAGAATTGACTTTACCTTTGGCATTTCAGTTTACATGTCTTTAAAATGAAGGAGGTTGAACCAGCATAGTACCTTCAAAAATCTTCTCTTGGCCCTATCCTGTTTAACATATTGATCAAATCCTTAGAGAAAGGTAAAGATGATACACTTACTAAATATGCAGATGATGCAGATCAGGAAGGTATAATAGATGACAAAGTTAGAATCCAAAAATGTTCTCATTATTTCATCAATATATTATAGATGAACTGAAAACTATACTATCATTAACTATATATTATTGATGAACTGAAAACTATTTTCCAGTGTCATGAGGAACACCATTCTCTTACTTCTTTAATTTGGTACTCTCATTAGCATATGTGCATAAAAACAATATGTAGGTATGGGGAGGAATTTCTGAAGTTTCATGAGTCTTATCAGGGAGAATATGGTGAAGATGAATATTAAACCAAACACTTCATGTCTACTTCTGTGAAAATAATAAGTGCTAAGATATTTTACTGTATGTGGGGAATCATGCTTTACTTTCAGGAATCACTAAAAAAATTTTACTTAGCTTTTATGTTTATTTTTGTTTGCAGAAGAAATTAGATTCTGATATTCCCCTTCTCTTAAGGATAGCTTCCTGTGGAAATGAGATTTCTGGGAAGCAAAAGAAAAAAACATAATAAATCTCAAAAGAAAAGATCTCTCTCTCTCTCTCTCTGTCTCTCTCTCTCTCTCTCTGTCTCTCTCTCTCTCTCTCTCTCTGTCTCTCTCTCTCTCTAACTAAGAAGTCATGTAGCATTTGTTTTTTTCTGTACCATTATGTACTATTACTTAATAGTATTGTCCATGGATTATTAGACTTCAGCATAGAATTCCCATTTCCTAACACCTTTATCCAGATACAGCAGATAATTTATTGTCCATTATGAGACAGGTCCAAAGCTTTGAGTAACACATGTAGTTGGTAATTAGAAACTTCTAAACAAATCTGATAAAGAAATTTTTAAATCCTTGCCACTCTGCAAATCAAATGGATTAAAGTGAACCCTAGACAAAATGATCACTGCTATCTTATACCATATGGTACTTTATACTTTGCAAACACTTTTCACATGTATTATATCTTTTAAATCATTCAAAAACATTGTGAGGTAAGCAGGGTGGATATTGTTATCCTACTTAAAATAAAAAATCTAAGACTCTCAAAGCTTTAAAAGAACTGGCAGAATGTAATTTCTGAGTCAATATCAGTGGTCTTCAACATATTTTCCATGAAAAAGAGATGCCACAAGCGAAAAGAAAGGAAAAGTCATCTTTTTCAAAGGAGTGACAAAAGTGTGAAAAAAATATAAGACAGTGTAGTGCCATGCATGAGCAGTATTCTAGAAGAATGCTACTGTGAACAGCTTTCAAGGTTCTGATTACACAGTATAGTGAATACTTCATTTATTCCATAACAAATCAAAGCAAAACATTAACAGAATGTCAAGGTACAGCATTTGCAATATTACAACTTGTCACAGAAAATCACAATATAGTATTTGCAACAGCTTATCATTAAAATGGCCACATAGTTTTCACCAAAGTGGTCACAATACTTAGAACAAAGAACAATTATCTGATATCCCTAGTGAGGCTTGCTCCTTATTCAGTCATTCAGTCATCTCAAAGTGCAATAGTCAAAGTCTTCCACTTATGGGGAAACTAAGTTAATTCAATCAGCACTTATTCAGCAATCAGTTCCTAAGTATCATTAATCATATATTATCACAGCATTCAATACCCAAGGAGAGGTCTTTTCTTCATCTTGACTCGAGGCAAGTTCTCAGTAATTTCTGTTCCTGGGGAGACAAAGCTTAACAAAGCCAAAATATACATTGCCAGAGTCCTCATAAATTCACTCTCCTCCTGCTGAATAGTCTCAGGACCCCTGAAAATATCAGCAAGACCCTCTTCCATGATTTCTGTAAACTTAAAACAAGAAGATCTTTCTCGGGTCTTCTGAGCCAACAGCAAGGTTCCAGGACCGCTGAAACATCAGTGCTCTCCTTCAACAGCAGCCGAATGTAGTAAAACGACATCAAAAGAAACAGACAAAATATCAGCATCACTACCATGCCTCCTCTTCCCTCCAGCAGTTTGGCTGGCCCTAGGATCCGTAAGAAGTCTCAACTGGCTCCTAGAATCAAAATCACTCCTCCCAGGTTTTCAAAATCAAAATTGTTTTCTCCAGCCTGGGAGGCTGTGGGAGGTTTCCTCTTTAGCCTTCCTGGTGGCAGCAAATCCAGTTTCCGTAATTCTTGTCCCAAAAAAATTCTGCCTCAGTTCTCAGTCTAGCAGTAGCACCCCAGCCTCCAGACACTGCTAAGAGAAACTCTCTTTCTCCCCAGCAGAACAGAATCTGCCATGAGATTCTGGTCTTAAGAAATTCTGACTGTGACTCTTTGGAACTTTACTTATATACATACAGCATTGGCTTCCTGTTTCAGCCAACACTTTCCTGTTATGTCAGCAACAGAATACAGGAGTTCATACCTTGTGTTTCTTTCACAGAGTTTTGATTAGTTACTATGGTCTAAGTACCTGCTTACTTGCTGGAACAAAAAGAGATTTTCAAATTCAAATTAATTAACATTACAGCCAGGGATCTTGTCTTAGATTCTTGGCAAAATTATAGAAAGACTATTTAAAAGGATAGTTTCTGAATATTTAGAAAACAAAGTGATGATTGCCAAGAAGAGTCAGCTTTGATTTATCAAAACAGCACATATCAGACAAAGCTCCTTTCTTTTTTAACAGTGTTGGTAGAATGTTAATTGAAGTAAATGCTGTAAGACAAAAATCTCTTTGATATCCTTTTACAGAAGATGAGGAAATGTGATTCAAAGGATGGCAAAATTAGGTGGTTGAAAACTAGTTGGAATACAGGACTTAACATGATGATAGCAATGTGCGAATGACATTGGAGATGTCCCTAGTTGCATACTCCATGGATTTATCCTTGCTTCTGCATTCTTTAGCACTTTTTAAATTTTTATGTAAATTTTTTATTTGTTTTCTTGTTTACATCATCCATTTCCATGAGATTTTTGAGTTACAAATTTTCTCCCAATCTTTCCCCTACCCCTACCCCAAAAGACTGATCCCACTGTAAAGATCCTCCCCCCATTTTCTCTCTTTTGTACCCTCCTCCAACACCCCTCTAACTTTCTGGTACAGCAGGGTGGGTCTCCCTACCCTAGCCCCTATATATCTTAATTCCTTGTTGCATGTACTTCAGAGATTTAGATTCTAGATTCTTTTGGTTCCTCCCTTGTCACCCACCATCACTAGAAGGACAAGCAATTCAATACAGGCTGTGCATCTTCACAGGACATCTTCACAGAGGACATATTGTGACAGTCTGATCATGTGTCCCTCCTTCCTATCTTGCCCCCCCCTTGTTCTGTTCTCTAACTTGTCCCTGTCACTTTACTGAATTGTGTGCTTTCAGAAACCCTCCTCCAGACCCTACCCTCCCCTTCATCATCCCAGCTCTTATCCCCATGGTCCCTACTCTCCTGAGTGGGATGATACCCAGTTTAAAGTTTATGTCATTCCTTCCCTAAGGAATTCAATGAGAGTAATTGAAAGTAAAGTTGTAACAGTTATCCCTTGCCTCTTCTGTATGGGATGCTTAACCCCATTTTCTCTCTCCCTGTCTCCTCTCTTTCTAGTCCTCTCCCACCTCAGAATTTAGCCTCTTAAAATATCATCTTTTCATATTCAATTAATCCTATTCCCTCTATTTACACATACACACACATGCTCAGATATGAATTCATATGCATATACAGCCTCCTAAATAGATATATGTGTAAGTATACATACATACATACATATATATATATATATACACACACACATATTTGTATTCCCTTGACCTATCCTCATAGTAAGAGAAGTTTCATAAGTTACTATTACCATTTTTTTCATATTGGCATGTAAATAGTTCAACTTTGATAAGTTCCTTATGATTTATTTCCCATGTTGATCTTCTCATGATTCTTGTGTTTGTCAAATTTTCTGTTCAGTCCTGTTTTTTTTTTCAGCAAGAATGCTTGGAAGGTCCTCCACCTCATTAAATGACCTTATTTTCCAGTTTAACATTACACTCAAATTTTTCTGGGTAGGTGATTCTTGGTTTAATCCCAGCTCCCTTGATCTTCAAAATAATCATATTCCAGGCCCTTCAATCCCTCAGTGCAGAAGCTGCCAGATCCTGGGTTATCCTAATTGTGTTTTCACAGTATTCAAATTGTTTTCTCTTGGCAGCCTGTAATATTTTCTCCTTTAAATGGGTATTCTGGAACCTGGCAATAACATTTCTAGGAGTTTACTTTTGGGGATATTTTTCAAGAGTTGATCTGTGAATTCTTTCAAGTTCTATTTTGCCCTCTAAATCTAAAACATTGGGGCAATTTTGCTTGAGAATTTCTTGAAGGATGATTTCCAAGTTATTTTTTGATCATAGGTTTCAGGTAGACCAATAATTTTCATATTGCCTCTCCTGGATCTATTTTCCAGGTCAGTGGTTTTTTCAAGGAGATATTTCACATCATTTTCTATTTTTTCATTTGTTTGTAGCTGTTTAGTAGTATCTTGGTTTTTCATAAAGTCATTAGCTTCCACTTGCTCCACTCTAATTCTGAAGGAATTATTCTCTTCTGAGTGCTTTTAAGATTCTTTCTCCATCTGGCAAATTCCAGTTTTTATGACATTGTTCTCATTGGCTTTCTGGGCCTCTTTTACCACTTTTTTAAAGTGTGATTTTCTTCATTCAGGTTGTTGACTCTATTTTCATGATTTCCTCACATCATTCTCATTTCTCTTCCCAATTTTTCCTCCACTTCTCTTATTTGTTTTTCAAAGTTCTTTTTCAGTTTATCTATAGCTTGAAGGCAATTTTGAGTGTTTTGGAAGCATTTTGTGTGGGAGTTCTGACTGTGTTGTCTTCCTCCCATTCCATGTTTTGATTCTTTTATTCCACAAAATAGGATTCTAGAGTTCTGTTGCTGTTCTTATTTTGCTTGCTTTTCCTCGTGTTGGCCAGTCAATGAATTGGTTGATTTTTTTAGGTCTATGGAACTCTTCTTGCATGGGGAAAAGCTCTGAACCAAATTGCTGGGGTTTTCACAGCTGTCAGAACTATTAGGGAGGTTCTACAGCCCCCACCAGCTTTGACTTGCTGAAAGCGCACCCCAGGACCACCACCCAAGACCACAATCCAGATCCAGGCTGCTCAACACAAGAAACCTTGGCTTTAATCAATCATCTCAACCCCCCTGATATTGGCAGGGCAGTAGCTCTGTAGCAGCCCAGTGGAGGTAGTTGCTAGTTGTAGCAGATACTGCTGTTTCCCCCACTGCTTCCTTGCCCTTGGGTCAGATCTGCCAAACTGCTTTTCCTCCCCCAAATTTAGCTTGAAAACTTCACTTTCACTGACCTTTCTCTAATCCTTATTTTCCCCAGGCAGCTTGATAGATGTGGCAATTGCTCCAGATGCTGCAGGTCTATTCTCAGGGTAGATTCCCTCTGCAGCTCAGCTCCTCCCTACTGCCCTGGGGCCTGGCCAAGGTTTTGGTTTCCAGTTGGGCTCTCATTGGCTCCCAGCCTGCCACAGTGAGCCCCTCCTCCTGAGCTGCCTTCAGTGAGAATTGTGTTTTCTGTATTTTTGTGAGTTGTGGAGCCCTAAAATTTGTTTGGTGTCGTATTTTATGGGTATTTAGGGTGGCTGTATGGGAGCTGCAAGATTTTACTGCTTCTACGCCCCCATCTTGGCTCCACCCCTCAGATATTTAGCATTTTAATAAATGATTTAAGTCAATACATAGAAGGCACATTTGTCAAATTTGCAGATGACATAAAACTGATAGGGATAGTTATCATATTGAAGGTCAGAGTCTGGTTACACCTCAATATACCTCAACAGGCCAGAATGATGATCCAAAAATAATGTAAATAATTGTAATAATGATTTTATATTTATATAGTTTAATTTTTCCAAATATTTCATATTTCATTCAATCCTTACAGCCACCTTATGAGGAGCATACTACTCACACCCTTGTATCCATTTTACAAATGAAGAACTTTAAGATGAAGATAAATTAAGTAACTTGCCCATGGGCTCATATTCCAGTTAAAAAATGAGACAAAATTCAAACTCTGATCGTTTTTTTTGGAGGGAGTAAGGTAGGGCAATTGAGATAAAGTGACTTGCCCAAGGTCACACATTTTTTTTGTTAAGTGCCTGAGGGCAGATTTGAACTCAGGTCCTCTTGACTCCAGGGCCAGTGCTCTATTCCTTGGCCCACCTAGCCACCCCAAACTCTGGTCTTCTTGACTTAATATCCATTGTTATATATATTATACCACAAGTAGAGGAAGAGAGTGGTATGAGAGAATTTCCTGATCAAGCTCAGTATAAGGCAACAGATTGGCTGACAGTCCACTCTAAACACACACACACACATATATATATATATATATATATACACACACATACATATACACCTACATATACATATACATACACATAAACACACACACATACACACACACATACACACATATATAGATATAGATATAGATATAGATATAGATATAGATATAGATATAGATAGATAGATAGATATATGATAATCCTTTCCCATACTATAAGCTAAGAAATACAATGTCAAAAAAAATGAGTAGGTTATTGGAATGAGAAGAGGAGTGTGTGAGACAGTATCTCTATAGTATTCCCTGGCAAATATAAATCTACCACTAAAAATATAAAAGTGTCACACTAAAGAGTGACACCAATGTTGGCAATTTCCAGAAAGCCAAAGTAGAATTGCTCACAGACTTCTGAATGCTCCTTAAATCATATCACATAGGGAAATGGTCTTTTGTTTGTTAATATTGCCAATTCACTATGAGTAGAACATATACAAAAGGTGTATTTTTTCAGTAATCATCATAAGTTTACACTGATCAAGTGACTTCATTTATCTAAAAGTATTTAGGAAGTTATAAAGCAGTAATTGCTACTGGATAATTGGATAAGCAATTAATTATTATTTTTTCTGGTTCTATTAAATTATGTCACTTAGTCTCCAACTCTAATAAAAATCACTGTTAATTTTTTAAATATATTTCAAAATGAATTGGTCAACATTTCTACACCACATTATTTTCTAGGCAGTACATTAATAATTGAGAAATAAAAGACAAAAAGGCACAACACAGCCCTTTGAGAAGCTATGTTTTACTGGGCAAAAATATCAGCCATTCCCCAACTGATAAATGGTCAAAAGAAATTAACAGATTTATCTAGCTCTGAGAGGGAAAATTTGAGGTCCCCCACTATTATTGTTTTTATTGCCTATATCCCATTTTATTTCATTTAAATATCACTTTAAAAATTTATATGGCCTGTAATTTTGGTGTATATATGTTACTATTTAAGTTTCTCATTGTTTATGGTATTTTAGCAAGATATAGTTTCCCTGTTTATCTTTTTCAATTAGATCAATTTTTTTTGCTTTATGTACAATCAGGATTGCGCCCTCTGCTTTTTTTACTTCCGTTTACACATAATATATTCTGCTTCAGTCCTTTATTTTAACTCTGTGTGTATCTCTCTCTTTCATGTATGTTATTTATAAATAATAAATTGTTAGATTATAGTTTCTAGCATATTCTCCTATACACTTCCATTTTATGGATGAGTTCATTCCAATCATATTCACTAACTGATTGCTTACCTTCTTATTTTGTTCCATTTAACTTTCTCCTTCTTTTCATACTGTCTTTATTCAAAAGTATGTTTTTCAGCTGAGTCCTGCCTTTCTTTATCTGCCTATCTTTTTATCACTTTCACCCTTCCTCTTCTCACCCCCTCCTATTTCACTTTCAGGGGAGATTTCTATCTCCCTCCATTGTAAAAGCTCTTTCTTTATGTAACTTAATTTTCCCCATTCTTCCTCTCCCTTCTCCTAATGCATCCCTTATTTTGCCCATCTTTTTTTTTAAATCATCCCAATACAACAGACTCACTCTCATGCTTTTTGACTAAGTAAAATTCTTCTAGATGTCCTTTTTTGTTTGTTTGTTTGTTTTTTGCTTTTTGGAGGGCAGTTGGGGTTAAGCGACTTGCCCAAGGTTACACGGCTAGTTTTTGTGTTAGGTGTCTGAGGCCGGATTTGAACTCAGGTACTCCTGACTCCAGGGCCGGTGCTCTATTCACTGTGCCACCTAGCAGCCCCTAGATGTCCTATTAATGATAAAGTTCTTAGAAGTTCCATGTAGTTTGCAAACAGTTTAACACTGAGTCCATTATGAAACCTCTTTTATGTTTACCATTTTTTGCTTTTCTTGAGTTATTTGAAAGTCACATTTTCTATTCACTTCTGATCCTTTTTTAAGTGAAAAGAATATGAATTTATAAAATACTTGAATTTACACAAAATTGCATGCATGGGTATTTAATATCTAATAATCAGGGAGTAGCAGCAGAAACTTAACTATGGTAAAAGATCTTATCAACAACAAATGCAAGGATATTTTTAGTGCAGAGTGCAGAAGGATTTCTCAAACAAAGTAAAAAGCATCCTAATTTGTAGAAAATCAGGCCCAAATCTATGCAATAGATAGTATTAGTCCATTCTACGCAATACAACCATTAGGATGAAATACATACTTGCTTGTAAATAACATCTATTTAAAATGTGCTTAATTGGGACTGTTCATTTTTCTCTTGGCAATTCAGCTGTTCAGGAAAATCTAGAGGGGGGCATGGCACTTGGGTATAGGTGGCTATCGCCTGCTGAAGCGTCTCCTCTTTAGTTCTGGGACAATGGCAAATAGTTCTCTTTCCCATGAAGCTACTGAGAAAATCATCTATTTCCATCTTCCCCTCCAGGAAGTCCTTGCAAGGGTGTCTGACTTTTCCTTGGCCTCCTGGGCCACCGCCTTCAGCGTGGCCTGGAGGGGCTGGAGCTGTGGCCTCTCACTAAGCTCAGGCTTCTCTATGTCTTTTCAAAGCCCGATTTTACTTGGGTATGCAGGTCATACTCTTCGAGGGCCACCAGTCTTTTAGCTTCCAGGCTGGGCTCTAGATGAAGAGTTTCCCCCACAAATTCCTCAATGTACGTTACCAGGCTGCCCTTGTCAGGGATGCCCTGCTGCAGCTGAGGTAGAGGAGAGAATGGCTCCAGGACCGCGTCCTCTAGCACCTCCATCTCGGTCAGCTGTGCCAGACTGAGGGATCTGGGAATGACAACAGGATGAGAGACCTCTTGTAACCATGCCCATGTTGGCCTGTCCTCCTTAGGAGTCTGCAGTGGGAAGGGCCATGGAAGCGAAGAAGAGGGCACTGGAGCAAGCAGCAGATTCGGGTGTGGAGTAACTGTAGGCTAGAGACTTGACAACAGGCTCTGGACAGAAGCCAGGGTTCTGTTTGTTTCTTGAGGAGGATATGAGGAAAGAAATTGAAACCTCTGAGCCATGTAAGGAGGCATCCCATCTGGGCCACGGTACAGGTATGGAAATGGTGAGCTGGAGGATTCTTGTGAAACTTATCCAAGAGATTTTGAATAATTTTTCCTAGGTCCTAGTGCATGGTAAAATAGTCATGTTAATTTTAAGGTTGTTTACTTTGAATGGTAATCTGTACTCCATATCTTTCTGGATTTCAGCCATGCTGGCATGTGCCACACAGGGACTTGGGGAGCTGCTGCTTCTGCTGCTAGAGGCCAGAGAGCCCCCAATACCTTTATTAATGTTATTTTTAGTGCAATTTTTACTGGTTTTACATTTGACCAGTTGTGTTTTAAGGTATTATTTTCTTCAACATTTTTAGCCTCTTTTTTTTAGGAAGTTGTTAATTTATTTCCTGTAATTTCTTTCTTTCCTTTCATTTTCCCCTATTTTTTCTCTACTATTATTTGATTTTGGAAGCCTTTTTTTTAAGGCCTTTTAGGAATTTTTCCCTCCCCCCCATCAGTGCCAAGTGACATTATTGGGATGACAACGGTGGTAGATTTTTCATACAGATTATGAAAAGGTTGGATAATCAAAATATGTGTGGGCTTAAAGACAGTAGGAGTCATGTTCATAGTTCTCAAGTATGGAGGAAGCCAGGTGTGGCTTGGTTCATCTTGTCAGTGTCTCCAATAGTGTGCTTGTCAAAAAGATATTCTGCAGTGCCAGAATCTGAGTCTTCATTTTGTGTAGGTTAGTTATGTGATTACCCAGTTGATTGATGTACTTCACCAGTTCATCCAGGTAGTAGGTTTTTGATGAAATCACATAAATGGGGGTCACTCTCATCAGTTGCCAGCTTGTGCAATTTCAATAATGACTGACTTTTTCATCCAGGTGCAGAGCATACTACATTGCATTTAGCACACTTTCACATTTTGAGTTGACAATAATAGTATTGAAATTTAATGTCTTCAAATTATATACCTTATGTCATTTGATTTCACTAAAATAATTAACATAACCTATTTAATAATAGAATATATTCAGAAGAAACTTTTCATCTAGGTCAAATAAAATAGAAAAAATATCACTTTTTTTTTCATTTAAAAGATCCACAGTATATGAATGAAATTCATGAGTAATGTATGTGTTAATCACAGTTGAACAACTGTGGTAGATATAATTCCTCAAACATTCTCATCGCTCTTCAAGATATATTTTATTCATGTGCATTAAAAAGTTGGCAGTCTCTTATAGGTAACCTTAGAAGTAATAGTGTGTAGAAAAATTTCACACATCTTTAACTTTCTTTTTTTCTCTTCATTTAAGCTTGCCTTTTATATATTCCATAGATCACTCCATGATTACTCAATAAATGGAAAATTATAGTAAGAGGTATTCACACCTCACAAATTGACCAAAATGATAACCCTAAGTTCAACAAGCACTTTCCCCTCCTGAGTCAGAAATCAAATATTTGACTTTATTGTTGTATTTCATTAATCTACTGGAAAAACGAAGAATGATTACTTTCTTCTTGTGTGAGTACTAGCTCTATATTAAACATTTCTGTCTATGAAGAGGAATGCTAGTGTTTTATATATATCCAGGAATCTAAACCTGAATATTTTTATAATTTTTATAATTCAGAAAATAACCCATATGTAAATTTGTCCATATTAGTTTGCCACTTATATTGATTTTCCAAATGGTAGTCTCATACAAAGTCTCATACACTCAGAAAAATCAGTATGTAGATTAACAATAAAGTAGTGGTAAAAGCTAGAGCAGGCCTCTATGCAGTCCTGAGCCAAAGAATAGGAAGTTTGGCAATTGGGGAAACTGAAGGGCATATTTATATATCTTTAAAAAAAATTTAAAAGTATTAACAGGAACTTCGGTTGCATCAGGCTGAGAACTTGCATGGAATTCTAACTTCTTCATTACCCTTAACTTCGTTGCAAACACACATAGAGAGCTAGTCAGAGGGAAACAATGTGACAGACCTCTCTTTTGGCATTTTATGCCATCTTTCCTCACTCACAACCTAGTTCACTTTCCTCTCTTGATCCCAGACAGAACTTATCTAAGTCACCTGACTGAAGTGCATTTCCACTAGGAAGCAATGTGATACAGAAGAAGAATGTTGTCTCCTTAAACAAAAGACATGAATCCAAATCTATCCTCTTATAGTGATTATATGATCTTAAGCCTATCACTTACATTTCTTGGGTTCAGTTTCTTGAGACATACAGTAAAGGAGTTGGACATAAAAGAGAGGAGATGGATGAAGTTGGTCTTCAGCTCAGCATCTAAGAAATAAGAGAATTGTTATAAAGAAAACCTCAGACTCAATTTTGAAATTAGTCTCAAGTGTTTTTATTTAAGAGGATGAAGAGTTTCCTCCTTTTGATTCTTGTGAGAAGTGAGGACAACTCCTCATAAAGGAAGATTGCACCTAGTTCAGAAGCAAGAGCAACCTTTATAGGCTTAGTAACTGCAACCCCCTCCCCTCTGAATCAGAATTGTTCCTGATCCTCTCTGTTTATATCATTCCCTCTATGCCCGTTTCAGTTACCAAACAGTTGCTAAGCTGTTAGTGATCAAAGTTTCTGAGGCCCTTCCATACATTGCTGAGTAGTCAAGTTATTTTTTCTTATTTCAGCAACATTTAGTTTGTCACAAGGTCAGGGCCCTCTGTGTGGAAACTGATTTCACATGAGTGGCCCTGTGGCTCCCTCTTTGTGGAAACTGAATCTTCCCTGATTTGAAAATATACTCTGCCCCCTAACAGGCTGAATTTGTTCACATGGAACCTATGACAGGAGGCTTGTTCTTCAGGAATGCCATTGCCTTATTATTTTGTGATTGGGCAGTGGATCAAGAGGCCTGTGACATTCTTTGATTCAGGATACACACACACACATATGCACATACACACATATACATATACATATGCATATACATATACACACACACACACACACACACACACACACACACACACCCTGGTGTGAGTTTTTGCCATGGGGCTCATTTTGAGAAGAGTTGTGTGATTTGGCCAGATGAGACTCCAGGAAATCATTGAGGCCCCTTGCTTTAAAAAACCAAGATGTTGGTATTTCCCTCTGGTAATTGAATAGGTATGGATGTAATGGTCAGATGGTTGGGAGCCCATCTGCTGATCTGTTTCTTTGTCTGCTTGTAACTTCTGCTTATAACACTGTTTGTATTCTGTTTGCATTCTCTGAAGTTCAGGGTGGTGACTTTCCCCCCTGAACTAGGTAAATGATATATGTTTGATTGATTAAAGATTGTTAACCCATTTTGAGTTGCTTTCCTTTGGAAAAGCAGATCTAAGAACCTGTGCTAGCAGTCACCCTGGGTATGCTAGGGTGCTTGCTGATACAATTCTTTGTATGGTGTGTGAGATGTTGGTCCATGCCTTGTTTCTGCCAAACTGTTTTCCAGTTTTTTCCCCAGAAATTTGGTCAAATAGTGAGTTCTTATATCAGATGGTAGAATCTTTGGGTTTCTCATAAAGTAGATTACTAGTCATTGACTACTGTGTACCTAACTTATTCCACTGTTCTACCCCTCTATTTCTTAACCAGTGCCAAATAGTTTTTATGATTGCTGCTCTATAGTATAATGTGGCTAGGCTAACTTCTACATTATTTTTATTAATTCACTTGATATTCTTGATCTTTTATTCTTCCAGATGACTTTAATTTTTTTATTGCTCTATAAAATAATTTTAGTAGTTTGATTCATATGACACTGAATAAGTAAACTAACTTAGAATTTATGAATTTAAATTAATCAATGTTAATTTTTATTTATTATTAATCATTATAAGTAATTTATTAATTGGATTTCAATTTGTCATCTTCATAATGAAATTATATAATGTGATAATATATATGATAATATATTATGATTATTATATTATATATAATAATGTGGTATAATTATCATTTTTATTATATTAGCTCTTCCTTCCTATGAGCAACTGATGTTTTCACAGTTGTTTTGATCTGACTTTATTTGTGTGAAAATTACTTTGCAAATTGTGTTCCTATAGTTCCAGTATTTGTTTGGGTGAATAACCAAATATCTTATCTTGTTTACAATTTTTTAAATTTAATTTCTCTTTCTTTCTCTTGTTGCAGGACTTTGTTGGTGATTATAGAACTGCATATGATTTTTATAGGTTTAATTTATATCTTGCAGCTTTGCTAAAGTTAATTGTTACAAGTAGTTTTTTTCATGAATTCTCTAGGTATACCATCATATCATACTCCTTTTAACTTCCCTAATAGAGATTCATTGCTCAAGAGTTACAAGTATAATTTTCCCATTTAAAGTAGGCTGCTGGGGCAGAGCTAAGATGGCAGAAAGGAAGCAGTAGCTTTTCCAAGCTCCTCCAAGAATTCTGTTGCTAAAAGTTAAAAAGTTAATTTGAATGGATTTAAGAGTGACAGAACCCATTGGGAGATAGATCATGGCAGATTCCCAGGCCAGAAAAGTGCCTACTCAGGTCTGGGCAAGGAGAATGTGGAGCACACAGGAGCTGCACCAGCATGGATCTGAGAGCAGAGGAGGGCAGACTTAGTAGAAGCACCAGCCAGATATCAGACTTACTGAGCTGAGCGGGTTTGCAGCCATCTCACCAGGAAAGTGGATCATCACAACTGGGTAGGAAAAAGCTCTGAGCCCACAGCAGTGTCAGCAGCTTTTCCTGGGGCTAATAGCCCACAGCCTGTATGTTTAAAAATTACATACCCAAACTTCCAGAAGTCAAGATGGAGGAATGAAATTTATTTACTCTGATCCCCCCTCTCTGACCCAGAAAAGTCCTGGGAATTAAATGCCCTAGCCAGAGTAAAATCTTGAATTACTGGAAACATCCTCAGGCTTTCATGTCACTGAGGAAAGGGGAAGGGAGACCATACAGAGTCTAAGACCAGGTGGGTAGAGCCAGCAAGCCCTAACAACAAAAGCCCAGGTGTGCTTTAGTAACAACTCGTCAATCAGCAAACTACAGCCCTGCCTTACCCTTCTTCTTCCCTTCTGCTACTGAGCCTTCCTGAGCTGTAGCCCAGAGACACAGAGGTGGAAACCTGAAGGAACCAGACCACCCGATCCCCATAGGTTACTCTATAAGCCTCAGGGTAACTCATGGGAAAAAATTGAGTCCTGGCCTTGGCCTCAGTCTACACATTCAGATGCTACAGCTCAAAAAGTTAACAACCAAACCCCTACACTCCAGCATGAGAAGCTCAATACTTCTGCACCCCAGAAGCACATATCCACTCTAAAAATCCAGGACATAGGCAACCACAATGGAAAAGAAGGAAACTGCAAAGGCTAGGACCATCAAATCTTTTTATAGTGAAGAAGAACAACCAAATTCAGAAGGCAACACAGACTCTATACTCACACTGGAGACCACAGAAGGAAATGTGAATTGGTCTCAAGCCCAAAAAGCATTCTTGGAAGATCTCAAGAGGGATTTTTAAAATGAAATTAGAGAAGTAGGTGATAAATTTAAATCTACAGTGACCAAATTGTAAAAAAAAATCTAACTGAAGAAAACAAATCTTTAAAAAGTAAAATTGGAGAATTAGGACAGGAAGTCAAAAATCTAACGGGAGAAAATACCTCCTTAAAAATGAAAACTGAACATATGGGAAAGGAACTACAAAAACTAATTGAGAAAAATAATTAACTAAAAATTAGAATCAGTCAAATTGAAGCTAAGGACTCTATTAATGCACCAAGAGTCAGTCAAACAAAATGTAAAGTTTGAAAAATTAGAAGAAATTGCAAAATATCTCACTGGAAAAGCAACTGACCTGGAAAACAGATCCAGAAGAGATAACCTAAGAATTATCTGCCTACCAGAAAGCCATGATGAAAAAAATCAGCCTGGACAGCAGCCTCCAAGAGACTGTCAAAGAAAACTGCCCTGAGATCATAGAATCAGAAGGAGAAATAATTATGGAAAGAATTCACCTATCTCCTCCTGAAAGGGATTCCAAATTGAAAACTCCAAGAAATATAGTAAGTAAATTCCAGAGCTACAAGGTCAAGTAGAAAATACTGAATGAAGCCAAAAAGAAACAATTCAAATATTTTGGAACTACCGTCAGGATTGCACATGATTTAGCAACTGCTACATTTAAAGATCAGAGGTAGTGAAATGCCATATTTTGTAAAGCAAAAGAGCTAGGACTGCAACCAAGGATCAACTATCTGGCAAGACTGAGCATATTCTTTCAGTCAAAGAGATGATCATTTAATTACATAAAGGACTTCCAGACTTTCCTTATGAAAAAGCCTGAGCTCAATGGAAAATTAAATCTCCATTTACAAGATCCGAGAAATACATAAAAAGGTAAACAAGGAAAACATATACTCACACATGCACATACACACACACAGATGCTCACACATGCACATAACTTGGGACTCAATAAGAACAAACTGTTTACATCCCTGTATGAGAAGCAGATACCTGTCAATACTGAAATTTGTATAAGTATCATGACACTTAAAAGGGATGTACAAAGAAACAGGATGCGGGTATAAGTAAACTAATGTGAAAATTAAAAAAAACTATTAAGGGGCAGAAAGGGATTGTAATGGAAGAAAGGAAAGGTAGAGGCAGAAGATGGTAAATTATGCCACAAGAAGAGGCATAAAACATACTAAAGTGGAGAGATGGGAAGGAAGGAGAAGAGCATCATGTGATCTTTACTCTCATTGGTTCTGATTTAAAGAGGGATCAATACAAATGGCTAAGGTTAGATTCTAACTTGAAAAGACACAAAAACTCATAACAATAGAGGGAAAAGAGGGAGGGAGAGGAACAATGGATGAAATTTATTAGCAATGGTTTGGGTTCAAGGAGGGAAAAACATACTCTGTTAAGAATAAAAAGCTATTGTGCACTAGAGGCAGTAGGAGGTCTAAGATGGAGAAGTCTAAGAAAGGAGAGGGTGGTCAGTAGGGAGGGAAAGAGTAGCAATGGGAAAGGGTAGGTAAAGGGGGGACACAAAAAGGGAATATTGAGGGAGGGGGTGGTCAAAAGGAAAACTCTTAAAGAGGGGAAGGGAAAAGAAAGACACAAAGGTATAAACAGGGGTGGGAATAAGATGGAGGGAAAGTCACAGATAGTAATCATAACTGTGAATGTGAATGGGATGAACTCTCCCATAAAACAGTGGCAGATAGCAGAATGGATTAAAAACCACAATTCTACAATATGCTGTCTACAAGAAACACATTTGAAACAAGGGGATACGCACAAGGTAAAGGTCAAATGATGGAGTAGAATATATTATGCCTCAGAGAAGGTAAAAAAAAAAGCAGGGGTAGCAATCCTTATCTCAGATAAAGCAAAAGCTAAAACAGATCTAATTAAGAGATAAGAAGGGAAACTACAACCTGCTAAAAGGCACCATTAGGAATGAAGCAATATCATTACTTAACATATATGCACCAAGTGGTATAGCATCCAAATTCCTAGAAGAAAAGTCAAGAGAATTAGAGGAAGAAATAGATAGCAAAACAATCCTAGTGGGGGACCTCAATTTCCCCCTGTCTGAACTTAATAAATATAACCTCAGAATAAACAAGAAAGGGGTAAAGAGGCAAATAGAATTTTAGAGAGGCTAGACATGATGGATCTCTGGAGAAAACTGAATGGGGATAAGAAGGAGTACACCTTCTCAGCAGTACATGGCACATACACAAAAACTGACCATGTAGTAGGGCATAAAAACCTCAAAGTTCAGTGCAGAAAGGCAGAAATATTAAATGCATAATTCTCAGATCATGATGCTTTAAAAATTATATGTAATAAAGGGCCATGGAAAGATAGGCAAAAAACTAATTGGAAAGTAAATAATTTAATGCTAAAGAATAAGTGAATCAAACATGAAATTATAGAAACAATCAGTAACTTCATTCAATAGAATGACAATAATGAGACATCATATCAAAACTTGTGGGATGCAGCAAAGGGAGTTCTTAGGGCAAGTTTTATATCCCTGAATGCATACATGAAAAAATTAGATAAAATGGAGGTGAATGAATTGGGCATGCAACTGAAAAACCTAGAAAAATAAAAAATTAAAAACGCCTAATTAAATACTAAGTTAGAAATAATGAAAACCAAAGGAGAGATTAATAAAAGTGAAAGTAAGAAAACTATTGAACTTTTAAATAAAACCAAGAGTTGATTTTATGAAAAAACCAATAAAATTGATAGACCCTTAGTCAAAATGATAAAAAAAGAAGAAAACCAAATTCTTAGTCTCAAAAATGAAAAAGATGAATGTACCTCCAATGAAGAGGAAATTAAAACAATAATTAGGAATTATTTTACCCAATTGTATGCCCATAAATTTCACAATCTTACTGAAATGGATGAATATTTACAAAAAATATAAGTTACCCAGACTAACTGAAGAGGAAGTAAATAACTTAACCCCATCTCAGAAAAAGAAATTGAACAAGCTACCAGAGAACTCCCTGGGAAAAAATTCCCAGGGCCAGATGGATTTCCTAGTGAATTCTCTCAAACATTTAAAGATCAGCTGATCCCAATACCCTACAAACTATTTGGGAAAATTGGTGAGGAAGGAGTCCTACCAAATTCTTCTTATGACACAAATATGGTACTGATACATAAATCAGGGAGAGACAAAACGGAAAAAGAAAATTACAAACCAATCTCCCTCATTAATATAGATGCAAAAATTTAAATAAAATGTTAGCAAAAAGACTATAGCAACTTATCACAAGAGTAATACATTTTGATCATGTTGGATTTATTCCAGGAATGCAAGGATGGTTCAATATTAGGAAAAGCATCAGTATTATTGATCATATCAACAATAAAACTAGCAGAAACCATGTGATTATCTCAATAGATGCAGAAAAATCATATGACAAAATACCACATCTTTTCATATTAAAAACACTAGAAAATATAGGAATAAATGGAGTTTCCTTAGAATAGTAGGAAGCACCTACTTAAAGCCATCAGTGAGTATTATATGCAATGGGGATAAACTAGAGGCAATAACAATAAGATCAGGGTTGAAATAATGATATCCACTTTCACCCCTCTTACTCAGTCTAGTGCCAGAAATGTTACCTCAATTTGAGAAGAAAAAGAAATCAACGGAATCAAATTAGGCTAAGAAGAGACTAAGCTATCACTCTTTGCAGATGATATGACAATATACTTGGAGAATCCTGGAGAATCAAGTAAAAAACTTCTTGAGATAATAAATTTAGCAAAGTTACAGGATATAAAATAAACCCACATAAATCCTCAGCATTCCTATTATATTTCCAACAAAGTCTAACAGCAAGAGATAGTAAGAGAAACCCCATTTAAAGTTACCATAGACATTATAAAATATTTGGTAATCTACCTGAGAAGACAAACCCAGTACCTTTATGAATACAACTACAAAACACTTTTCACACAAGTAAAATCCAATCTACGTAACTGGAAAAGCATCAATTGCTCATGGCCGGGTCAAGCTAATATAACAAAAATGACAATTTTACCTAAACTAAATTGCATATTTAGTGCCATACCAATTAATATACAAAAAATACCTTATAGAACTAGGAAAAATAGTGACAAAATTCATTAGGAAGAATAAAAAGTCCATAATATCAAGGCAATTAATGAAAAGAAATGATAGGAAAGGTGACCTAACCATATCAGATTTTAATCTGTATAATAAAGCAGCAGTCATCAAAACTGTTTGGTAGTGGCTAAGGAATAGAGTAGTAGATCAGTGGAATAGATTGGGTACAAAAGACTCGGTAGTCAATGATTATAGTAATGTACTGTTTGTTAAGCCCAAAGACACTGGTTTGGGGGTTAAGAATTCACTATTTGACAAAAATATGCTGGGAAAATTGGAATATAGTATGGCAGAAACTGGGCGTAGACCATCATCTAAAGCCATACACCAAAGTCAAGTATAAATGGGTACACAATTTTGGTATAATGGCTGATACTGTAAATAATCTGGGGAAGCAAGGAATAGTTTACCTGTCAGATTTATGAAGTAGGGAAGACTTTATGAGCACAGAAGTGTTAGAGAGCATTATAAAATGCAAAATGGATAATCTTGATTACATTAAATTGAAAAGTTTATATACAAACAAAGCCAATGTAAACAAGATTAAGAGGGAAGTGGGAAATTGGGGAAAATATTTTACAAATAGTGTCTGTTATAAAGGCCTCATTTCTAAAATATACAGGGAAATAAGTAATTTATAAGAATACAAATCATTCCCCAGTTGATAAATGGTTAAAGAACATGAATAGGAAATTTTCAAAGGAAGAAATTAAAGATATCTTTAAGCATATGGAAAAATGCTCTAAAACACCATTGATTCAAGAAATGCAAATCAAAATAACTTTTAGGTACAACATCTCACCAGTCAGATTGGCTAAGATGACAAAACAGAAAAATAACAAGTGCCGGAGAGGACGTGGAAAAATTGGAACGCTAATGCATTGTTGGTGGAGCTGTGAACTGATTCAACCATTCTGGAGAGCAATCTGGAACTATACCCAAAGGGCTATAAATAATTGCATACCCTGTGACCCAGTTATACCACTTTTGGGGTTGTATCCCAAAGGGATCACAGAAATGGGAAAAGGACGCATATGTACAAAAATATTTATTGTAGCTCTCTTTGTGATGGCAAAAAACTGGAAATTTAAGGGATGCCCATCAATTGGGGAATGGCTGAAAAAGTTGTGTTATATGAATATAATGGAATACTATAGTGCTATAAGAAATGGGAAGGAGATGGACTTCATAATTACCTGGAGAGGCTTATACCAACTGATGCTAAGTGAGAAGAGCAGAACCAGGAAAAATTCGCACACAATCACAGATACATCATATGTGTGATGACCAACCTTGATAAACTGGTCTCTTCTCAGCAACACACAGTTAAAAGGCAGCTCTACAAATCTAAGAATGGAAGGAGATATCTACACTCAGAGAAATATCTAGAAAGACTGGAGTTTAAATGGAGCTAAAGCAATACATGCTATCGTTCTTTTTCTTGTTTGGTTATGTTTCTTTTTTTCCATTGTTCGCCCCATTGGTTACAACTCTCCTATACAACCATACTATTGTATAATATGAAAGCATTTGCAGATCCTATGCATGATTGCATGCCACCATGGGGGAAGGGGGAGTAAGTGGGAAAAATTTAAACTCAAGGGATTGTGGAACTGAATCTTTTGAACTAAAAGTAAAGTAAATAAACAAGTTAATGAAAAAAGAGAAACAAAAAATGAGAGTACATCCCATTAAAATGGAAAAAAAAGAAGGCTGTCTAAATCTTAATGAAAAAATTATTTTTCTTTCCTGTTTCCTTTTTAGTGCTTATCTTGATTCATGTATTTAAAGATTTAATTTTCTATTCAGCTCTGGTCCTTTAATGAGAAGAGATTGAAAGTCCTCTATTTAATTGAATTCCTATTTTTCTCTTGGGATTTTATAATCAATATTGGTGGGTAGGTGGTTCTTTGTTGGAATCCACGCTTCTTTGCCTTCTCTTTTAAGAGGTGATCAGTAGATTCTTTCAATGGATATTTTACCCTCTGATTTTAGTTATAATGGCAATTTTCCTTATCAATTTCTTGAAAGATGCTGTCCAGCTTTCTAAAGACCAAGGCCTTTGGGAAGTCAAATAATTCTTAAATTATCTCTCATGGATCTCTTTTCCATGTCAGTTATTTTTTTAATGTTTAAATTTTCTTCTCATTTTTCATTATTTGGATTTTATTTCTTTGATTCATGGTGTCTCATTGAGTCATTAGCTTCAACTTGCCCAATTCTAATTTTTAAGGAATTATATTCTTCAGTGAGAATTTGTATCTCCTTTTCCATTTGTCCAATTCTACTTTTTTAAGGAGTGGTTTTCATTAGTGGATTTTTGGGCTTCCTTAACCAAGCTGTGGATTTCTTTTTTTTTTCTTTCATAATTTTCCATATAACTTTTCTCGATTTTTTTTCTGCCCCTCTTATTTGAGTTGTAAGGTCCTGTTTGAGTTTTTCCAAGAGGACTTTTTGGGATTGAGACCAATGTAGATTGCGTTTTTATTATTTTTTTTAATTTTACTTTATTTTCTTGGTCACATCATTCATTTCCACAAGGTTTTGAGTTACAAATTTTCTCCCCTTTTTGTCCCTACCC
>CM053594.1:246608685-246643966 GCA_028646575.1 Pseudocheirus occidentalis
CTGAGAAAAAGACCTCAAGGTCCTCCTGGTTCTCTCCTTACATACAGTGTAGCTCCTCCCTGTTCAGCCCCTTCCTGTTAAGGTGTGAACTACTCCCAAGGAGTTAACTGGAAGTAAGGAGCTAAGCCTTTAGAGGTGCTAAGTGCATTTACTAGGTGCCAATAGAAAGGGGCATGGAAGTTCTTCTGATTTCATTAACATTACAATGACTTACACAAGACTGTGAGAGACTGAGAAATGCTAAGAGCTTTGATTAGCCAATTCATAAGCAGCAGCACATTAAACTGGGCAAGCTGTGGGCTTAATAGCACTCAGTATATTTGGGTTCTAGCTCTGGCTCTGCCAATAATTCACTGTGTGATCTGTGACCAGTTATAGAAACATGGTTCTCTCAATTTTCATATGATTGCTAAAGACTAGTTCCCATCTCCAATTTATTTCATACTAACATTTTGGTTGTCTTATTCTGACACTATGAAGTCTTTTAAAGAGTTGACTAATAATGCTATGACTATGACTATGATTATAATAGGTATAATGCTAAATAATGCAATAATAATGACTAATAATAGCATTGATAAGATCAATGCTATTACTGGAAAAATATACTAAGTATAACATTGGAAAAAATTAATAAATTCAATGCCCAAACATGTTTAAATTGTGTTAGGTAAAAAATATATCTGCATATACTACTCAGTGCATAGAAAAATCTAGGAGGATACATTTTCAAACACAATTCACTGAGTTAACAAAATAATTTTTTTGCTAGAATATGTGTGTAAACACATTCATATACCTATATCTATATATCTATATAACTTTAATTCTAATTGAAAAAATAACATGGGTCAAGAAATTAAATTTATAGTAGACAGATGTCTTCCTACTAGTCTGAATTATATGGAAATTTAGACACTTGGAGATGGACCTGTGTCTGTTTTTAGTACCTTCCTGGCTGCTAAAATGTATATGCTGAATGAACCAAGCTAGATATTAATTATGATTTTCTGAGAAATGAGACGTCCTGTAGATATCTTACTTTCAGTATGCTTGAAAGTACTTTTAGCAAATAAAATTCTTTCCTCACAGGAAAAGAGAAAAGAGACAAAAACAGAGAGATATAAAGAGATAGAGTAAGAGAAAGACAGAAAGATAGACCAGAGACAAAGAGGCTGGGAGATAGAGAAAGGCAGAGAGACACAGATACAGAGGTCATGGGATAGCCAAGGGAGAGAAAGAGACAGGGAGACACACACACACATACACACACACACACAGAAAGAGAGAGAGAGAGAGAGAGAGAGAGAGAGAGAGAGAGAGAGAGAGAGATGTGATGGATGATGTGAATACATAGAGAAATCATCATTTAAAAATCCATCTCCTAAAAGGTAGAAGGATAAATAGATGATAGAATAATACATCACATGAGTGCTATGGCATAAAATGAACTGAGCTGAAGCAGGGTTTTTTGTTTTTTGTTTTTTAAAGACATATAGAGATAAATAACATGTGTATAACATATATGCACAATACAAATATATATGTGTGTAGGTAGATAAACTGATAAAATAATAATAGAAAAAATTGCAAATATTTAGAGGATGAAAAATAGATGATATAAAGATAAATGATAGAATATTCCAATAGGTAGATAGATGAGGGGTAGAGGTAGATAAATGGAGACAGGCAATCTGATGGATAGATAAGTAGATGGTAGCACACAGAAGGGGATTACAGAATTTGTAGAACTGCTGTGTAGTGTTTGGCACAATGTTGTTAATGAACAATGGATAGAAGGCTATGCTTTTTGATACTTATTTTACTCCTGTCTTCAGTGCCAAGGAGAATTATCTTGTGCTGTTAATTTCTGACCTGCAAAGATCATGCAGGAATTCCCAGTTAAGCATTAAGATAATAAAGAATAGCTCCTTGTCCCTGATGAATTCAAGACACCTGGGTCAGTTAAACAATAATTTGGGTTAAAGGATTTTCAGGTGTTACTGGTGAATCTCTGTCACTGATAATTGGCATATATGTAAAACATGACATAATTGGAAGGCAAAAATGGAAGACAAAACAGCAGAAACTGTAGTTCAATGACCATGACATCAATTATTGGCAAAATTCTAAAACAGATTTTAAAAGGATGAGTGGTGCATATCCAGAAGTGGAAGTGATTATTATAAAGAGCCAGCATGGCTTCAAAAAGAATGTGATGCTAGTATAACTATATTTCCTTTTATTTTGATTATTACAAACCCAGAATTTACAATAAGAAAAATTAAGATTCCATGTGAGAAAAAAAAAGTCAAGACAAAAGAAAAATCTAAACAACAAATAAAATCTTCCTGGCAATGGGTACCAGTTAAAAGTAAACATGGCACATTGGAAGATGATGGAAACTACATCCCTACATATCTTAATAACAGAGTCTGTATTACCACTCATCTGGTTTATTATATGATGGATATCTTTTCTGAGTATAAACTGAACTGGATGCTAAACTGATGCTCTTCTGTCAATTTATGTGTAATTATCTATCAGTGTCCTGTAATTTATGTAGGAGATGGCAATGAGATCTAAGAACTGAGATCTACAAGTTTATCAAAGAAGGTGTGAATCAAAGATACAACCTCATTGGCCTCGAGGCAAAAGAAAATAGTCTAAGGGTACAATAGATTCCCAAATCTTTGAAAGATACGTAACCTCCCTACCAGGAGACTAATTAAAGAGCAGCATAAAAACTTATAAACACATAGGGAAAGACACTAGGAGCACCTAGACTAATGGTTATACTCTTCCATTGACTTTTTTTTCTTCTCACTTTAACTTTATTCTTTCCTCTCACTTTCAGACCTCTAGTTCTGTGAATTCAATGTTATAAAAGATATTTTCCACACACAAGCTCTGGAGACCTTGCCTCACCTGAATTGAATGAAGTCAATATTACAGCAGGTAGGAGGCTGGTGTACTATACTAAATGACATATACATATACATATATATATATATATTTATATATATATATATATATGCACATACCTGCATACATACATACGTATGTATGTGGGTATGTGTATGTGTACGTGTACCTGTACATGTATATGTATACACACATACTTTAATTAACTGTCACTATCCTTTCATATGTATAGACTTCCGTAAAAATAAATTATAAAAGAAGTTTTATTTCTATTACCAGCAATGGGAATAATATTCAGTAAGTTCTAGTATAAAAGTATTATATATTGGTCAATAGTTAACTGTGTGTGTGTAGGTGTGTATGGAAATTATGACTTACAGTATATTGTATCATAGTCTAATCCATTATAACAACTCATTCCCTCTTGAAATACTTGCTGTTGACCTTTACATTAAGGGTATGAGAACAAAATTCTCATTTTTCATTTTCTGGCATAATAATTAGAAACAATGATAATTTTTTAAAATTATCTTGCAAGATGTTTATGTATTGAAATGTTCGTAAGAATTTTGATGAGGATGGTTTGTGAGGTGAGATTCTCTGGGCACAGATAATGACCAAAGTCACCTTCTAAGACATTGGCTTCAGAAAATTAGAATAGCTGACTAAGGATTTCTTGAAATATTGCTGTATTTTTCTCCACATAATGATGCAAATGCGATAATAAATCTACCATTAGCTTCTATGTGCCATCCTAATGATGAATGATTACTTTATATAAATTAAAATGGCAATGTCACATTTGAGCATTTGAAATGAGGCAAAAATTAAGGTACCTGACCTGAATTTTCTGAATTAAAACTTTCTAGACTAGAACCATTATTCCTGTTTTCTTTACTTCGTTTATCACACAATCACTATCTCTGAAGTATTATACAATCCTATAAACAACACATATTATTTCTTATTCAGGAGAGAGATTACATTAAAAATACTGACCATGAACTCATACATCAAGGTTAAAATCACTAAGATTATCTTTGATCTTTCTTTCTCTCTCACCCTCTCTACACTGTACAGGTAGTTTTTATACATTCAAGATTCTAACTACAATCTAAAATATACAAGATTCATTCAAGTGATAAAGTATAAGAACAATATAGCCCAGATCTCAATCACATATATTTCAACAAATACAAAGTACAAGACTGAGATTTGACCAAGAAATTCAAGGGGAAAAAATCATAAATACTTTTCCCCTCCCATCCCAGGTAACCATATTAAGAAAGAACACAGTCTTTGAGCAATGGAGTTGTATTCTGGAGGGTAACAACAAGAGCCTTCCAGGGCAACAACTGATTTATACCCTGTGGCTGTATAATAAGGTAAGAGGTATTTCGTGATATTGCAGGAACAAGCCTGACACTATTCAAAAAAGAAGACAGAGCACACATTTAGTGTGGACTCAAAGAAGGGATTTATATACACAGGTGAACAACCTGTAGCTTCTGTGAACCAAAGAGTAGTTTTGGGCTGAATCTGCATATAGCACATGGAATAGAAACAGAATTGAGCAAGAGTTATATGGGTCTGCCTTAACAGCATCAACTCAGATTCTCAGACCTGTCCTGTAACAAATTCAAGTCTGTAACTGAATAACCAGGGCTCTGAGCAAAGGAGAGCTACACTCCCAATGCTCTAAACCTTCAGAACTTTCCATATAGCTTACAACTTTCTGTAGACAGCTATCCGCAGTATACTGCAGCCTACTGCAGCTTCAACCAGAAACAAGTCAAAAGTTTCATTACCTAGAGCAAAACTGAGATCAAGAATCTGTAAATCAGTGACCAGAAGGATAATGATTATATCCTAATCTAGATCAAATTACCTTGCACACAGAAAGTTCCAAGATCCTAGAAGAATCTAGCATTCCAAACCTGGAGAAAGCAGCAATAGAACCAAAGAGAATAGAAATAAAGAACAAACAAGGCTCAGACATTCTTTCTAAAAGTTCATGCAGCCTAGGACTAACACACAAACCCAATTTTTATAATAAGACTATATGAATTAGAAAAAATAATATGTCCATGAAGTGCAACAATGGTGATTGATACTTAAGACAAAAACCCAGAAAAAATGAATGTCTCTAAAATATGTACAAACAAATCCTCTAAAAATGAGAAGGTGGTGGCGATATTAACCTGAATATATATTCAACTAGAATTCCTAGGAAAAATAAAGTAAGGGGCATTTTTAAAGTAAAATTTATTTTATAAATGAAATGTATATCAGAGGAAAGAATTAAATGTAAGTTAAAATCTGGCTTCAGACATTTGGTAGTTGTTTCTTTCTAGGTGAATCATATAACCATACTTTAGTTTCCTCCTCTGTAAAATGAAGATAATAATAGTACTTAATTACCAAGATTTTTGTGAGAAGAAAATAAGCTGTTATTTGTAAGACTTTTTGCAAACCTTCAAGTGCCATTCAGGCTAACTATTATTATAATTAGAATGGACCAGGCAAATGTTAATGACATCATTACAAAAGGAAAAACCAGTATAAAGTCTTCCTTCCAGCAAAATGTCTTCTGTGTATGTTATCCAAACTATATGCGATTCCTTTATACAAGAATGAAAACCTTGATTCCAGAGCTTAGTGTTAATTTTTCATTCTGACCCTCAAAAACTGACAACCACTGAAAATTAGGGATTGAGTTATTGTCCTGTTGATTTTCTCTTTAAAAAAAAGCAATGGAGAACACTGTTAATAACGCAAATTAAACTTAAAAGTGTGCATTGTGCACTTACTAGCATACTGCTAATGAGTGCTTTATTTCCCTGAGAGCACAATAGAAAGGTCAGGGAATTAAGTCTTCATCCACCAAGAGGCCTGGTGACTATAATAATCCTCCTCCTCCTCCTCCTCCTCCTCCTCCTTCTCCTCTTCCTCTTCCTCCTCCTCCTCCTCCTCATTCATCAGCATCATCAGAGCTGACATTTGTGTACTACTTTAAATTTTGGGAAAAAATTCTTTACATTTATTTTCTCATTTGAACCTCACATTTATGGATTGAGAAGTTCTCTATCTCACTTCTCAACCCATTAACTGAGAACTCAAAAAATATGATATACATATGTATATTCATGCAAACCGTATTTGCATGTTTCTCATATTGCAAAAGAAAACATACAAAAATAAAGCCCCTAGAAAAATAAAGTAAAATACAGAGTTTACTTCTATCTGTTTTCAGGCACTATCAGTTCTTTCTTTGTGGATAGATAGAATTTTTCATCATAAGTCCTTTGGCATTGTCTTGAATCATTGTATTCATTGTAGAATAGCTAATTCATTCACAGTTGAACATCTTAGAGTATAGGTGTTACTGTGTTCAGTGTTTCTCCTGGTTGTACTGATTTCATTTTACACCAGTTCATGTAAGTCTTTCTAGCTTTTTATAAAAGCATCTAGCTCTGCATTTCTTATATCTTCATAGCATTTCATTACTATTATATATCACAATTTTTTTTCAGACATTCCCCAATTAATGGATATTGCCTAAATTTCAATTATTTTTCCAACAGAAAAGAACTGCTCTAATATTTGGGCATAATTCCAAATTGCTCTACATAATGGTTAAATCAGCTTATGACTCCACCAACAGTACATTATTGTTTTAATTTTCCCACATCACTTCCAAAATTTGTTGTTTTTCTTTTCTATCCTATTAGCCAATCTAATTGGTGTGGAGTAGTACCTCAGAATTTACTTTGCATGCTTCTCATCAATAGTGATTTAGAACACTTTTTCATATGGCTATGGGTGGCTATGATTAGTTCATCTGAAAACTAATTTCATATTTTTGGTCGTTTTTCAATTAGTGAATGTAATATTTTTATACATTTATCTCATTTCTCTATATAGTTGAGAAATGACACTTTTATCAGATAAACTTGCTTCAATTTTTTTTCATAATTATTATTGCTAACTGCATTTCTATTATTCTTGTTTTCCCCTGTTTATTTTATTCTCTTTCCTTTTATGTTGTCCCTTCTCAAGAGTTTTGCTTCTGACTACTGCTGCTCTTAATCCACCCAACCTCCTATGAGTACCCTCCCTTGCCTTATACCTTTTCCTTTCTACTTTCCTGTAGGGTAAGATAAGTTTCTATATTTAATTGAGCCTTTATGTTTTTCCCTCTTTGAATCAAGTTCAATGAGAGTAAGGTTCAAATGTTCCCTGCCTTCTCCCCCTGCTTCCCCTCCAGTATAAAATCCTTTTTTTCCTCTTTCATGTGAGATACTTGAGCCCATTCTACCTCTTCCTGTCCCCTTCTCTCTATGCATTTCTTTTTCACCCCTTAATTTTATTTTTTTCCTCATTCCTTCATGTTCAGTTCACACTTGTGATGTCTATATATAACCTTTCTAACTGGCCTAATAATGAGAAAGTTCTTATGAGCTACAATTATCTTCCCATATAGGAATGTAAACAGTTTGACCTTACTAAATATCTTATGCTTTTCCTTTCTGGTTTGCCTTTTAATGTTTCTCTTGAGTCTTGTATTTGTAAGTTAAATTTTCTATGCAGTTTTGGTATTTTCTTCAGAAGTGCTTGAAAGTCCTCTGTTTCACTGAATATGCATTTTCCTGTGAAGTATTATACTCAGTTTTCCTGAGTAGGTGATTCTTAGTTGTAATCCTAGCTCTTTTGACTCCTAGGTTATCATAGTCCAAGTCCTCTGACCCTTTAATGTAGAAGCTCTTAAAGCTTGTATTATCCTGACCACAACTCTACCATACTTGAATTGTTTCTTTCTGGCTGCTTACAGTATTTTGTCCGTGTCCAGGGATCTCTAGAATTTGGCTGTAATTATTTCCTAGAGTTTTCATTTTGTGATCTCTTCCAGGAGGTGATGGATAGGTGGATTCCTTCAATTTCTATCTTACTCTTTGGTGCCAGAATATTAGATCAATTTTCCTTGATGATTTCCTGAGGAATTTTCTTTATTTTAATCATGTCTTTTTAGGAAATTGAATAATTTTAAAATTATCTTTCCTGGGTCCATTTCCCAGGCCTGTTGCTTTTGTCTAGTGAAATATTTCACAGTGTCTTCTTTTTTTTCCTTTCTTTTGTGCTTCATCGTTTCTTGATGTTGCATAGAGTCATTAGCTTTCACTGGTTCAGTTCTAGTTTTTAAGGAATTATTTTCTTCACTGAGATTGTGTACTTTGTTTTCCATTTGATCATTTCGTTTTTTTTAAGAAGATCTCCTCTTGGGGTGGCTAGGTGGCACAGTGAATAGAGCACCGGCCCTGGAGTTAGGAGTATCTGAGTTCAAATTGGGCCTCAGACACTTAACACCAAAACTAGCCATGTAACCTTGGGCAAGTCATTTAACCCCAACTGCCCTCCAAAAAATAAAGCAAAAAAAATGAAGATCTCTTCAGTGATGTTTTTGTATGTTCATGTTTTAACATTTGGCCTAGTCTATTTTTAATGTTCAGTATTTTTGTACCTCCTTTACTAAGCTGTTGACTCTTTTTTCCCATTATTTTCTTTCTGCCATTTCTCACTGTCATTTCTCTTCCCAGATTTTCCTCTACTTCTCTTACTTGTTTTAAAACAAAATGGCCTTTTCTATGGCTTGCAACCAATTCATATTTTTCTTGGAGGCTTTGGATATAGTTTTAACTATGCTACATTCTTCTGAGTGTAGTTTGATCTTGGTTTGTCATAATAATACTTTTCTTTGATTAGAATATTTTTCTATCATTTGCTCACTTTCTAAACCTATTTCTTGACTTTTAACTTCTTGCTAAAGTAGGGATATGCTTTGAGGGTTGAGGGTGCACTGTCACAAGCTTCAGGGGTTTTGTACAGCTGTTTTCAGAGATACTTCTAGGGACCTGTAAACCTCTTATTCTTCCAATGTGATATGGTCTAAGGAAAGAGGTGTTTTTGCTAGTCTTTGTTCTATCTGTTCTATGAGCAAGCATGAAAAAAATATTTGGTGACACTAACCACCTGAATGACTTTGCATGACTAGATAGCCTTTCTATATTTGGAAATTAATTTTAAGGTTATATATATACTTTTTTTTAAAGCTCACAGAATGGGAGGGGGAGAAGACAAGTCATAGGAAGTCAAGGTAGTGGGTAAAAATTAAGTAGACGAGGCAGGAGGAATAGGAAACAAAAGGTATGCATATACATAAAAACAAAGATCAGGAGTAGAATAGATTTGGGAATTTTATGTCTATATATGTTTGTATGTATGTATATGTGTGTGTGTGTGTGTGTGTGTGTATATACCTGTAGAGAAACATATCTATACAACATTGTAGCCTTCTGGGGGGGGGGGGTGGTTGCGGGAGGTGAAAAAGAACAAAGTAAAAAAAACTAACAACAGAGAACAAAAGAAAACTCATAAAGAAGTAAATAAATCAAGGACAATTTTCAATATAAAAAGTATTATTTATCATATAGGCTTTCTTGAAATGAAAATTTGTTGTTACATACTTTGAATCCTGTCTCATGTTCTGCTTTGCACATGGCATGTTTTTTTTAATTTCTTTCTACATTTGTATTACATTTCCATATTTAAGTTTATGACATGGTTTTGTTGATTTTTCTATTGTCTATGTTCTGGTGTTTGAGTCTAAAATAACATTTTTGGGAAAAAGTCTCATGAAAATATTATATTGGCTAGAAGAGAGTTATTTGAAGTAGTTAATTAATAAATTCCAATTTTGCAGTTCCTCTGTCATACACGCAGAACACAGAGTATTTCAGAAAAGAATGATTATTGCCCTTGAAAAAGATAGAAGTCAGATTCATATACCACAGATACTACCCCAACCATGCTTCCAAGGAAGTGGTTCAACTGTGCTCAGTGACTCCATTAAAATGAGGGTAGATAGATGCTATCTGAGTGGCTTCTTATTTATCATAGATCTGTTCTATGCTAATAGATTTCATCTCATTATAGTATTGTGGTCCAGAGAGAAGAAAAGAGGAGGAGGAGGAGGAGGAAGGGGAGGAGGAGGAGGAGAAGAGAGGGAGGGAAAGAGAGAGACACAGGTAGAGACAGATACAGAAACAGAGAGAGAGAGACAGAGAGAGAGACAGATAGAGACAGAGAGACAGAGAGAGACAGAGACAGAGAGAGACAGAGAGAGAGAGAGAGAGAGAAAATCAAAGCCTGGCCCTAGATGAAGGTTCTCCAGCTCCTTCTCCTCCAGCCTTCCTACATAAGCTGACAAGTGATTACTTCTCAGGGATTTAGTTGGAATGGCTGGCTCAGTCATGTGCTGAAAAATACTTGAATTCCTGAGTCTAAACTAGCTCTCTATTTTTATGTTATTAAACACATATGACAGAATTCTTGTTATACCCAGTTGAAAAGTTTTTGATTTATTGTTTCAGTCAGAGTGGGGTATTCAGGCCTTATTCATATCTTGTACACACCTCTATTCAATTTAATTGAAACATGCTCTGACCTAATAAGTGTATCAGAGCTAATAGGATGAATTGATTAAATAATTGACTATAATGACCTGTACACTTGAACATTTATAGCAAACCTTATCTCATATGCAACGTCTGTATTCCTGACACAGGATAAGTCATACTTTAAAAAACTTTATTCTTAGTTAATAAATCGATGAAAAAGAAATAGAAAAACTTCCATTTAAAATAACTGTAGACAATATAAAATCTTTTTATTTCATATAGGACTTATAGGATATCTATGCATATATAAATGCATATGTGTATATATGCATATACATATATACATGCACATATGTATGTGTGTATATGTATGTGTATGTGTATATGTATATGTGTGTATAAGACCTGCCAAGACAAACCAAAGAACTATATGAGCACAATTATAAAACACTTTTTATACAAATAAAGTCAGATGTAAACAATTTTTAAATTATCAATTGTTTCTGGGCAGGCCAATTCAATATAATAAAAATTACAATTCTAGCCAAATTAATTTACTTATTCAATGCCATACCAATCAAACTACCAAAAATTATTTTATATAGCTGAAAAAATAACAAAATCCATGTGGAAGAACAAAAGGTTGAGAGTATGAAAGGAATTAATGAAAAAAAAAGTGAAGGAAAGTAGCCTAGCTGTACCAGATTTGAAACTGTGTTATGAAGCACTAATAACCAAAACAATCTGGTACTGGCTAAAAAACTGAATGGTTGATCAGTGGATTACATTAGTTACACAATGCACAGTAGCAAATGACTGTAGTAATATAGTGTTTTATGAGCCCGTAAGACCCAAGCTTTGTGGGAAAGGATTTATTATTTGACAAAACTAATGGGAAAACAGCATGGCAGAAACTAGGTATAGATCAACATCTTATGTCATAAACAAATATAAGGTCAAAAAGAGTATATAATTTAGACATATTTAGAAATAAATTAGGATAGCAAGGAATGGATTGCCTGTCAAATCTATAGAAAAATGGAAGGATTTATGACCAATAAAAGAGAAAGCATCATAAGATGTAAAAAGGATAATTTTTATTATATTAAGTTAGAAAAAGGCTTTTCACAAATCAAGCCAATCTAACCAAGATAAAAAGGGAGCAGAAAGCTTGGGCAGGGGGAGGGGGGTGGGTTACAAGTGTCTCTGATAAAGATTTCATTTCTCCAATATTTAGGGAACTCAGTCAATATGAATTGGATGTGAACAGGATATGAATCAGGATATGAACGGGGTGTTTCCAGATAAAGAATTCAAAGCTGTCTATAGTTATACAAAAAAAATGCTTTAAATCACGATTTATTAGAGAAATGCAAATTAAAACAGTTCTGAGGTACTACATCACACCTATCTGATTGGCTAATAAGACAGAAAAAGGAAAATATTGAATGTTAGAAGTGATATGAGAAAACTAGGGAACTAATGCATTGTTAGTGAAGTTGTTAACTGATACATCTTTGCAGAATGCAATTTAGAAATATTTCAAAAGGGCTACACAACTGCTTACCTTTGGATTTTGCAATACCAATACTAGTTATGTACGTATTCTAGTACCAGTACTAGTTATATATGAAATATGTATCTCAAAAATGTTTTTCTTAAAGTGTAAAGAATATATTTCTATTGAAAGTATTTGTAGCAGCTCTTTCTGTGGTGGAAAAGAATTGAAAATTGAAGGGATATGTATCAATTGAGGAGTGGCTAAACATGTTGTGGCATATTATTTTAATAGAATAATATTGTCCCATGAGAGTCAATGAGCACACTGATTTTAGGAAAAAAGTAACTGGAAAAAATTTATATGAATCGATCCAAAATGAATTAAGCAGAACCAGGAGGCCATTGTACACAGAAAGTGCAATATCTGTAGGATAGTCAACTGTGAATGACTTAGCTATTCTCAGTAATACAATGATCCAAGACATAGCCAAAGGACTCATGATGAAAAATGCTGTCTACCTCCAGAGAAAGAACCTGAACGCAGATTGAAACACACCAAGTTTCAATTTGTTCCCATTTTTGTTCTGTTTTCTTTTGTAACATAACTAATGTGGTAATATGTTTTGCATGATTAATGACATATAACCAATATTAAATCTCAGGAAAAGGAAAGTGGAGGGAAGGAGATACTTTGAAACTCGACATTTAAAAAACAACAACAGTAGGATATTAAAGTTCGTTTTAAATGTAAAATAAATATATTAAATAAAAAGGTGTTGAAAAATAAGAGATATTTATCCTTAATTTCTCACTTCAGTACCTCTCTTTTCAAAATCTGAATATTAACTGGAATCTATATTCAATCAGAACAATTTTTTCAGGGAATGTTTCCTTTTCTTCTTCACTGGAATTCCTCTCAAGAATGGGCTCTTTGCCAAAGGTAATACGTGTTCTTCCACCTCTGTGTCTTTGCAGGTTTCATACTTGTAATTCTCTCCCCTTCAGCATTGTATCTTCCTTTGTGACTCAACTTAAGTACTGTCTCTTTCTTCAAGTCTGCTCTTATCACCATTGCTATTAATGCTTACTCTCCCCTCAAATATCTCTTTTTGCCTTATTTCTTCATTACTTCTCCATACCACACATTATCAAAGAGTATCTCCCCTGTAGAATGCATGTCCCTGGGCCTAGAGGCTGCACATGGCATTTCAATATAACAATGGATCTGTGATATCATTAGTGTAATGTTCCTCAAGAGTGAAAATGTCACCCTATTTATAACCTCCAACACTGTATGATTCTCATTTATTTTGTTTGATAAATTTTTCAAAGAGGTTGACTAAATAATTTATAAATTATATTACAATTTATAGTTATCAGTGGAGTATATACATTATCCAATTGTTTTCTCTGGTTCACAATTGTAACCAGTCAACTTTTTTTCCTGTTCTTCCATTTTTAAAATGGCACCATTTGTGACACTTTCCTTTATTATTTTCTCATGTTTAATGAGGAGTAACATACTGACACCAACTCTTTGTCTGTATTTTTAGTTATTGGGTGGTCCTCAATTTCAATTTATCCCAAAACAGAGAATTATACAACTTGAAGCCATATAATATTAACAACAACAACAACAACAACAACAAAATACTGGAATTAAAAAGTTAGGCCTGTGTTCAGAGAGAAGCTTGAGGTCACTAAAGGCAATGAATACTTTTTCAAGGACATTCTATTTTCTTTTCTTTATTCAAATCTTTCCCAATTTATTGTCCAGAAATAATATTGGTCTAAGTTCTACATACTGATGGATAAATTCTATCATCATAATTAAATGTTTATACTATAAGAGTACAAATTTCTCTCATTGCATTAGATCAAATTTGCCTTTAGTTTTAGTCTTATATTTACATTATAACTAGTTAAACAATTAGTGATGTATGAAAACATTCAGCTTCATTTAGTTTGTTATTTTTCTCTTTATTCTCAGAGCCTATAATGAACTGCTCATATTGAAGGTACTTAATAGATATTTAATTGTATAGATTTGGATTGAATTGGTAAGGACTAAAATAATTAAAACCCTCTTGATCTAGTTTTTAAGACCTCAGAGCAGTCACCAGAAGGTACTCAAAGTATTAGGAAGATAGAGAAGGAAAGGGGAATATAAAAAAAAGAACATTAATTGATTACTTATAATATTTTCCCAATGTAAGAACTCAAAGTGAATTCACATTTATGAGATAAGATAACTCCAGAATCGATTAACATTGGGTTTATTGGTAAAAAGTATGAAATTTTGTGTTCTTTTTGTTTGTATTTTTTAATCAAGGGATGATAACCTCTAAAAGTCTACATCTAATTCTGCTTTGATGAGAACATATTTTCTTTCCTTAGTATTTTTATTTGTTATAAGTTATTTACTAATTAGTGTTATCTTAATAAATTCAAATATGGAAAAGCTTCTATTCTTCTCAAAATTGGTATTTTCAGCAAATATCACTTAAAATAGGGAAGCATCAAAGAACTCTTTTATTATTTCTTCACAGAGAGCCACATACTGTTCATCATATAAAAACACACCATGAGATACAACACCAGAATATATTGTTTCATGAAAAAAATAGATTTCTTTTCATCAAAGAGAACTCTTCACCTTTGATTCTTCAGAAGAAATTGTATTTCCAGAAATGATTGTTATATAGGTTCAAGTTTTTGGCCTTAAGACCATAACAACTGAATAACTTTATTATTTTAAATTAAAAGTTGTATTTTCCTTTGAGAAAATTTTAATTTTATAGATTTATGCTAAGTTAAACATGCATTCCATCTTTTCAGTTGATTTTACTTATAATTCTGAGTATTATGATGACTTCATGACAGGTGCTTTCATTATGTTTTCTTCATTTTCTCCATAAAATAAATGTCAGCTTTGGCTAGCTACTGCCTAAAACAAGTTATGATGTTTGTGTATGTGTGTATGTATATATTTGTATATGTTGTACATATGTATATGTATGTATATATATATATCTTGATATATATCAATATATATTGAAATAACAATCAATGGCTGATATACTGATATTCATTCATAATAAATATAAAAAACTGAAGTATCCAAAATACATATTTTTGGAAGGAGCCAAGAGGGTGGGGTAAAATCAGAAACTCATCTGAACTCCCCCGTGAATTTCTTCAGTCACATCTAAAAAGTTAATCTGAATGGTTTTTGAGTGGTAGAGTCCACTTGAAGATGGAGTGTGGCAAAATTCCAGGCCAGGAAAGTGAAGAAGGGTGGGATTTGTTGTGCTGGGCAGGGGATCACAGAGTGTGGAGCACCAAGTGGGCTGCACTAGGACCGAACCTACAATAGTGGAACTGGAGTAAGCCTGCTAGAATTGACTCACCAGCTGCAGGGGCAAATCCCAAATCTCTCACCACAGGATCAGTGTCTGTCAGAGTTGGGTAAGAGACAAGCATGGGCCTGCAGCAGCAGCAGCAGCAGCAGCTATTACTGGGGATATAAGCCCACAGCCTGGAAAGTTAAAAATGATCTACCTGAATTTCCAGGAGGAAAGATGGGAAAGTAAACAACAGCTGCTCTCATTTCCCTCTCTGACCCTGTAAAGCCCAGAGAATATTGCCCTGGTGTAAAATCTTGAAATAGCAGGACCAACTGGAGGCTTGGGAGTCCTAGAGGAATGGCAGAGCAGCCACTGTGCTGAGGCAAAAGTACAGGACAGGAGGTGTCCCAACAAACCCTATCTCAGCCAACCAGCAAGAGATTCTGAACCCCAGGAGATGGAGGCAGCAGGTCCCAACACCAGAAACCCATTGTGCCTTCATACAACCAGGAGAATTGGCAGTCACCAGTGCACCCATGGACACCAGCTGCTGAGCCTGCCTGGGCCCTAGACCAGGAGAACAGAGGCAAAGGGTGAAGGAGATGCCTGTCAGTATTGAGAACTGTATAATTATCATGATATTTGAAAGGTATATATACATATGTGTGTGTGTATGGTGTGGGTACAAATTAATTACAGTAATAATAAAATCTAATTAAGGGGTGCAAAGGGTTTATAATGGGAAAAGAGGAAAGGAAGAGGCAGAAAAAAAGTAAATTATGTCAAATGAAGAGGCATAAAAGCATATTATAGTAGAGGCAAAGAAAAGAGAGAGATGAAGATTGTAAAAGTTTTACTCTCATTAGTTTGGCTTAAGGAGGGAATAACATTCTCAGTTAAGTATAGGGATTTAATGGGCTGGCTAGGTGGTGCAGTGAATAGAGCACTGGCCCTGGAGTCTGGAGGACCTGAGTTCAAATCTGGCCTCAGACATTTAACACAAAAACTAGGCTTGTGACCTGGGGCAAGTCACTTAACCCCAACTGCCCTCCAAAAAAAAAGAGCAAAAAACAAACAAACAAAAAAGTATAGGGATTTAATGTGAAGAGACACAAAAACTTATTATAGTAGAGGGAATGAAAGGAAGGAGAAGAAAATTGTTTGAAATTTACTCTCATTGGACTTAGTTCAAGGCATGAATTAAGTATAAAATTTGAATGTACCTTACAGACAATATTAAGGGGAAAGGGTAAGGGAAAGGAGAGGGTTGGAAGTGAGGGGAGAAGTAGTAAGGGGAAAGTGTAGGAAAAGACACAGGAGTTGATAGGGAAGATTGAGGGAGGTAGTAGACAAACGGAAAACTCTTAAGGTGGAGAAGAGAGGAAAAAAGCATAAACACGAGGGAATAGGATGGAAAGAAAGATGTAATTAGTAATCATAACTGTGAATGTGAATGGGATGAACTCTCCCATAAAACAGAGGTGGAGAGCAGAAAGAATTAACAACCATAATCCTACAATATGCTTTTTACAAGAAACACCTTTGAAAAAGGGAGATACACCTGGGGTAAAGGTAAAAGGTTGGAGTAGAATATATAATGTTTCAGCTAAAGTTAAAAACAAACAAACAAACAAACAACTGGGGTAGCAATCCTAATCTCAGAAAAAATAAAAGTGAAAACAGATCTAAGAGAGATAAGAATGGAAACTATAGTCCTACTAAAAGGTAAAATTGACAATGAAGCAATAGCATTCCTAAACATATATGCACCAAGTAGTACAGCATCCAAATTCTCAGAATATAGAAGTTGAAAGAGTAAGAGGAAGAAATGGACAGCAAAGCAATATTAGTGGGGGACCTTAATCTCCTCTCTGAACTTGATAAATCTATCTTCCAAATAAACGAGAAAGAAGTTAAGGAAGCTAATAGAATTTTAGAGAAGGCAGATATGATAGAACTCTGGGGAAAACTGAATGGGCATACAAAAGAATATACCTCATTCTCAGCAGATCATGGCATCTATACAAAAACTGACTCCATACTAGGGCATAAAAACCTCACAATCCAATACAGAAAGACAGAAATATTAAATGCATCCTTTTCAAATCATGAAGCAATTAAAAATTACATGTAATAAATGGCTATTGAAAGATAGACTAAAAACTAATTGAAAAGTGAATAATCTAACATGAGTGGGTCAAACAATAAATCATAGAAACAATCAGTAACTTAATTTAAGAGAATGAAAATAACGAAACATTACACCATAGCAAAACTTATGGTATGCAGGGAAAGTGGTTTGTAGGAGAAGTTTTATATTTCTGAAGGCTTACATGAATAAAATAAAGGGAGATGAGTGAATTGGGTTTGCAATTTGAAAAGCTAGAAAAAGAACAAACTGAAAATCCCCAATTAAATACAAAATTTGAAATACCAAAAACAAAAAAGAGATTAATGAAATCGAAATTAAGAAAACTATTGAACTAATAAATAAACTAAGAGCTTTTTTTTAAAAAAATAACAAAATTGATAAACCTTTAGTCAATATGTTAAAAAAAGAAAACCAAATTACTAGTATCAAAAATGAAAAGAGCAAATTTACCTCCAATTAAGAGAAAATTGAAATAATAATTAAGAAAGATTTTGCTCAGTTTTATGCCCATAAATTTATCAATCTTAGTGAAATGGATGAATATTTACAAAAATATAAGTTGCCCAGATTAATTGAAAAAGAATTAAAATATTTAAATAACCACATCTTAGTTAAAAAGAAATTGAACAAGGCATCAATGAACTCCCTAGGAAAAATCTCCAGGGTCAGACTGCCTAACAAGAAAATTCTATTAAACATCTAAAGAACAATTTATTCTGATCCTTTATAGACAATTTTGGAAAATTGGAGGAGTCCTACCAAATTTTTTTATGACACAAATATGGTACTGATATAATTTCCAATTCCTAAATTGGAAAGAGTCAAAACAGAGAAAGAAGATTATAGACGAATTTCCTTCATGATTATAGTTGCAAAAATTTTAAATCAATTATTAGCAAAAAGATTGCAGAAACTTTGAGAATAATACACGTCTATCAGGTAGGATTTTTTCCAGGAATGCAAAGCTGGTTCAGTATTAGAAAAAAAACTATCAGTATAATCAATTATATCAACAACAAACCTAACAGAAACCATATGATTATCTCAATAAATACAGATGTTGATCAAATACAATGACCATTCTTATTAAAAACATTCAGAAGCATAGGTATAAATCGAGCCTTCCTTAGTATCTATCTAAAACCATCAGCAAGTATTACATGTAATGTGGATGAAGGAGAAGCATTTCCAATGAGATTGAGGGTAAAAGAAGGATGTCTATTGTCACTACTGTTATTCAAATTGGTACTAGAAATGTAAGGACTAGAAATGAGAGAAGAAAAATGGAAGGAATCAGTTTAGACAATGAAGAGACCAAGCTCTCAATCTTTACAGATGATATGATGATAGAAAATCCTAGAGAATCAAGTACCAAATTATTTGAGATAATAAATAAATTTACCAAAGTTGCAGGATATAAAATAAATGCCTGTCCCAGTGGCCTGGGCGTCACCACGCTGGCATGCTGGGCCACCAGGGTGGGCTCCAGGGCTTCCCAGTCACAGATCTCACCACCCACCCCAGGCCTAGGGCGCCAACCTTCCGGGGCCAGCAATGCACTCGGCCTTGTCCTCTGCCTCTGCCTCAACCTGGGAGCTGGGGGCAGGGGCCCGGGCAGCCGGGCCACAGCAAGGGGTGGGGGCAGCATTGGCGGCCTGGGCTCAGGGGCGGGAGGAGAAGGAGGAGCCCAGAGTCAAAGAAGGCAGCACCAATTACAACAGCGAGGACAAGTATGACAGGGACACGACCCGAATGGAGGCCATGGACCTGGCCACATTGGAGTAGCAGGAGCGCTGGTTTGAGAAGGCCTGCACAAGAAAGGGTTCATCATCAAACAAACGAAAGAGGATGGAGCCTGTTTGTTCTGGGCAGTGGTAGACCAGGTTTATGGTGACCAGGACATTTCCGAAGTTGTCCGAAAACATTGCATGGATTATCTGATGAAGAATTATGTCACTTAATTATGTCACTTAAGACTTCATCACCTACATCAACCAGAAAAGGAAGAACAACTGTCAGGGGAACCACATCTAGATGCAGGCCATGGCAGAGATGTACAACCAGCCTGTACCAATAGAGCACAGAGCCCTTTAACAAGTTTCATGGCATTCAGCAGAATGAGGACGAGCCCATCTGGTTCAGCTATAGTCACAGTGTCTACTACAACTCAGTGGTGAACCCCAACAAGGCTACCATTGGTGTGGGGCTGGGACTGCCGTCCTTCAAGCCACAGTTTGATGATGAAGAATGCCATTAAAGCATCTGAGGATTCCTGAACTGAGCAGCAAATGCTGGAGGATAAGAAGCGAGCCACAGACTGGGAAGCCACCAATGAGGCCACTGAGGAGCAGTTGGCCAGAGAGTCTTACCTGCAGAGGCTTTGGGACCAGGAGAAGCAAGCTCAGCAGGTCAGGGGCCAAGCACAGCCCTGGACAGCCAGCACCACTTGCACGTCTGCCACAGCAGCGGCCTCTAGTGGTCTGGAGGAGTGGAGTGGCAGGTCCCCAGGCAGCGGAGCACAACACCACCTCCCAGACCCTCACCTAGTACTGGGCCCCAAGCCCTCTACAGGCCATACCTTCACTCTTACCAATCCCCCTTTCACCATGTGCACCAGGTCCAAGAAGCCAGTCAGTGGCAGGAGGAGACTGGCCACCTCCCACTTCGTGTCCCTGTACCCTGCTCTGGAATGCTGGGCCCTGATCCAGCAGATGTTACCTTGCACCTTTGACCTACTGAAAAGTCAGAGGGGTGATGGGGAATGATATAATAGAGGGCAGATCGAGGCAGGGGTGTATACAGTGGGACTGATCTTTTGGGGCAGTGAGTAGGGGAAAGACAAGGAGAAAATTTGTAACAAAATCTCATGGAAATGAATGATGTAAACTAAAAACAAACAAAAGTAAAAAAAAAAAGAAGCCCAACAGTAAGAAATAGAAAGAGAAATTACATTTAAGCTACCGTAGAAATCATAATATATTTGGGAGTCTACCTGCAGAACCAAACCCAGGAATTAAATGGACACAGTTACAAAACTCTTTTCACACAAATAAAGTCAGATCAGAATAATTGGGGGAAAAAAAACATCAGTGGCGTGCTGTTAGGTTGAGCTAATATAATAAAAATGACAAATTTACCTAAATTAGTTTACCTTCTTAGTGCCATACCAATCAATCAACTAAAAAATGTTTTATAGAGCTAGAAAAAAATAGTAAAAAAATTCATCTGGCCAAACAAAAGGTCCAGAATATCAAGGAATTAATGAAAAGAAATGCTAGGGAATGTGGCCTACCCATACAAGATATTAAACTGTATTATAAAGCAACAGTCATCAAAACTTCCTGCTACTGATTGAGAAATGGAGTAGTGAATCAGTGGAATAGATTAGGTGCCCAAGACATGGTGGTCAATGACTATAGTATTCTATTGTTTGAGAAACCCAAAGACTGCAGATTCTGGGATAAAAACTCACTATTTGACAAAACTTCTGGGAAAACTGGAAAATAGATGGCAGAAACTAAGCATCAAAAAATATCTTACACTGTACGCCAAAATAAAAGTCTAAATAGGTTCATGGTCTGTAGCAATCTACTGTGTTCTCTCGGGCTTAACTAGCTCACAAACACCCAGTTACTTACATTACCAGTCTTCGGACATCTCCAGCACCAGCAAATCTTCACTGGAGATCAACTCCCACAGAATACCCAGGACTTCAGAAGTTATGCCAGGATACTTTTATTATCACATCTTCGTGTGTTAGCTAGAATTGCTGCTTCTCTCTCTGGAACTGCTCTCTATCTCTCTGAGTTATGGTGGAAGCCTTCCCCCCTTATATCTCCTTCATCCTCCCTCACGTCTCCATTTATCAACCCAGTACACATGCTCCCGCAGCAGCTAGCCAACTGTGTGCTGCCCCGAGCACATACTTTCACGTGAACAGATGCTGATACTAGCTGCCTGTCCAATGACAGCCCCCAGGCAACCACGTGCACTCCTGCTTGCTAAGAGGTAATACCATGTGAAGTATCAATGACCCACTTTAGGAGTCTCTGCCCCACGGGAGGTCTCAGTGACCTAACAATAGTGTAGATATAAAGACTGATACTGTAAACAATCTGGAGAACAAAGAATAGTTTACTTGTCAGATTTATGGAAAATGGAACAATTTATGACCAAACAATAGTTAGAACTTTACAAAATGCAAAATGGATAATTTTGCTTTCATTTAATTGAAAAGTTTTCATATAAATGATCCAATGTAACCACGATTAGGAGGAAAGTAGAAAATTGGGAAAGAATTTTTACAACCAATGTCTCTAATAAAGGCCTCATTTTTCAAATATATGGAGAATGGGTTAAATACGTAAGAATACAAGGCTTTCTCCAATTGATATTTTATCAAAGGATATGAATAGGCATTTTTAAGAGGAAGAAATAAAAGATGTCTATAGTCATTTGAAAAAAATGCTCTAAATCAGTATTAATTAGAGAAATGCAAATCAAAATACCTCTAAGGTACCACATCTCACTGGATAAATTGGTTAATATGACAACACAAGAAAATGATAAATGCTGGAGATGTAGAAAACTTGAAACCCTAATGCATTGTTAGTAGTGTTGTGAACTGATCCAACCATTCCGGAGAGCAATTTGTAACCATGCCCAAAGAGTTATAAAAAACTGTATAGCCTTTACTCAGCAATACCACTACTAGGGCTGTATCACAAAGAGATCATAGAAGTGGGGAAAGGACCCATATGTACATAAATATTTATAGCCGCTCTTTTTGTGGTGGCAAAGAATTGGAAATTAAGAGGATGCCCTTCAATTGGGGAATGGCTAAATATGTCATCGTTTATGAATATAATGTAATACTATTATGGTATAAGAAATGAAGAGCAGATTTACAATAACTTGGAGAGATTTATATAAACTGATGCTGAGTGAGGAGAGCAGAACCAGGAGAATGTTGTGCACAATTGCAGGTACATTATATATGTGATGACTGACTTTGATAGACTGTGCTCATCTCAGGAATGCAAGGTTATAAGACAACTCCAAAGGACTTATGATGGAAAAGGCTATCCATATCCAGAGATTTACATAGTTTGAATGCAGATTGAAGCAAACTACATGCTCTCTCTCTTTTTTGTTTTTTTTGTGTTCCTTATTGTTCATTCCATTGGTTGTAAGATTTCTTTACAACTTGACCAATGTTTAATGTGAAGGTATTTGTAGAACGTATATCAGAGTGCATGCTCCCATGGGGGGAAGAGAGGAAAGAGAGGTGGGGAAGAAAATTTGTAACTCAAAATCTTGTGGAAATCAATGTTGTAAACTGGAAGTTAATTAATTAATTAATGATAATATATATTTTTAATGCTTCAAATGTTTTTTATGACATAGGGAGAAAATATTTTATTAATAAATAATATAAGAAAGGAAGTAAAGTAATATATCAGTGATTTTGCTTTAAATATTTTACATTGCCATCCTTTGCTAATTTTGTCTGTCTGACAAGTTTTCAGGTCTAGTTTTCCAAAAAGTTAAATGAAAAGCATTTTTAAATTAAGTATTCCCTCATGCAAAGTGGCATCAGTGGTACAATTACCCATTTTTGTGCTTTTGAGGATCCATTTACAAACAAAAATACAGGATTTATGCACTCAATTTTTGTGGTCACTTTGGAAAATTTTCCTCCCTCGGCATTGCTTTAAACAGCTTAGTTTAGCATGGAAAGCAATGATTGAGAAATCCTTTGGGGAATGGATATGGTGGGCAGGAGCAAAGCTTACTTTAATTCATACATTATTCACCATTTATTTGAGAATGTGCATAAAATCAGCATGCTCCAAACACATTAAGAAGATGGAAAACTTTCCTCTCTCAAAATATTAAAGTATACATTTGTGAATTATATTATTTCAGAAAGTCTTACAGTATGTTCATTCTAAGGTAGATATTTTGATTGATAAATAGAATAAATGAACTTTAATTATGCATGTAAAAGTTCTCACTTTAAGATAACCTAAATCATCTCAGTGAAAAAGGAGTTACTTTTTTTTTCTTCCTGTGTCCACTTTCTGTTCCTCTATGGAGCCAGGAAAACCTGTGTTTAAATCCTTCATGCTGGCTGTGTGACTCTGGCAATGTTGCTTAACCTTTCCTGTTGTAGGGAACTCTATCATTACTTGTACAGAAGGTAACAAGCTGCATTACCTGAAGAGGTTTCTCATACCAGAATTCCCATTGAAAGTGAGGTGACTGCTCTCATTTCCAGTTCTCTATGTGTGTTTACAAGAGCTTATTGCATGACTGTTGAAATAAAAAAAAACTAATGAATACCTCTTGATTATAAGTATCTGTGATTTTACTCCATCATGTTTTCTCTGCCTCTGACCAATTGTTCTCTGTCACTTTTGCCAGATCATCTATATCCTAGGATTTACTGGCATTTTTTTTCAGTACAGATGAATATAGGTAATTTGGACAAGGTGATTTGATTTTGTGAAGGGCAACTAAAGTTTCCATTAATCTATCTCTTACCTATCTGTAATGGTAATGGAATTTAAAGATCTCCCTGTATTGGCTTGGATTTTTTTTGGGTGGGGGTTTGTATTAGAATAAATCTTCTAGCTATATCTCCTACGTAGAGAGGATATTACATTTTGTGATTAATGACCATATCAGCATATTTATAGCTATTGTAGGCATTGTAAATACTGCATTGTTTATACACCATCTTGTATAACAGCTCCCTATTATTATTTTCATTCTTTCATCTCTAGTACAAAGGCCAATCTCTTTGTCTGAGAATATAGAAATCAAAGGAAAACTGAATAGCTGAGCCTTCTTTCTTTTATCACTTCTGTTCTTCTCCTCTTTTCTCCTAATACATTTAATGTTTTTTAATAACCATATTCTTATTTTTTCCATGTCAGTCTAAGTACATTTGGGGTTTTAGAACTTCTGCCACTATTTAACTGGATAATTCCATTTTACATTTTCATTTATCCTTCATTATCTGGCCTTGCTTCCATCTTCTAGATAGAAATTTCATAAGATCTAAATTAATTGGAGAATTTCCTTTCCATCCCCTTAGACAAATCTGGTGTTTTTCCAACATTGGAAGCATTTCTTTTTTATCTATAGCATTTCATTACTGAGTATGTCTCCTCCCTCCTGAGCTTACTTTTCTTGTAACATTTTTGTCCACAAGGCCCTGTTTAACTTTGCTAAGAACCTTTGTGAAAAATTTTAAATGTTGACAGTTGAAACACTATTTCAAACATAAATTGACAGTGTATGTCAGATTATGACCAAATTTTGTCTCATTTTTATTTCATAAACACTAAGATGGAATGGTAATTTCAGGCTAGGATTTTGATCTTATCAACCACTTTCTTTCTGAAAGGAGAGAATCAGATTGTATATATTCTTTTATACACACACACACACACACTTTTTTGTTTGCCATTTAAAAAATGTTTTTTTATTGTTTTCCAGTGTTTAAAACTGTTCCTGTTGTTCAGTCATATCAATCATGTCCAACCTTTCAGTGACAGATTTGTAGTTTTCTAGGCAAAATATCAGAGTGGTTTGCCGTTTCCTTTTCCAGCTCATTTTATAGATGAGGAAACTGAGGTAAACAAGTTTAGTTTCCCTGCCTATGGTTACACAACTGGTAAGTGTCTGAGACCAGCTGTGAGCTAAGCAAGATGAATTTTCCTGACTCCAGATCAGGCACTCTATCCACTGTACCACCTAGGTACGCTGAGGACACAACAAAACGCTAAAAGAAAGTAAAAAAGAATGCTTGTTTTAGGACAAAGTATGACATTAACATTTATGAAAGTCAGGGAGTTACTAATTTTTCTGCCTCCGCCAAGAATGAACTCCCATTCCTCTCATTACTATCATGTCTATGGTAGGTTTGTGATTGATTTTCCAACTTTCACCTATTCCTTGTTTCTGTCCCAGTAGTCTACAGAACATTGCAATTGCAAAATTACTTCAGTTTCTCCTTTTCCCATAACCAAAATGCTGTCATATTCCCCTGAGTTTTCTGAATTCCCATGCATAAATGTTTATTATTGACAACAAATGCTACCCCAACCCCCTTTTCATCTATAATTCTTTGAATGAGCTATATTCATTTAGAGTTCTAGTATAAACTTTGGTCATTTCCACATTTATTTGATATGCATGGTGTCACAACCATTTCATTTCTAATATTTTTTCCTACTGTGGATTTGGGATATCTCAACTGATATTCATCATTATTCATTTCTTCTACTTTCTATGTTATCTAAGATAGTTTATATGTAGTATGTCTTCTTTGTCTCCCATTATTTTCAGTTTAGATTTGAAATGACTCCCAGCAAAGACTTTTTCCCCTTGTACTTATTAGCTTAGCTTCATTTCTTGCACAGATTGTAATCTTATCTCTTGTGTTTCTTTTCTTAATCCTCATACTTTTTGATAATATTACAAACCGTCAAGCTATAAATCACCCTCTTGTTCATGATACTCTGATTTCTTCAGGTTTTTGCAATATTATCCTCTTCTCATTCTTCTCTTACCCGTCTGACTGCTTTTTTAAGGCTCCTTTGCTGTATCTTTATCCATGTCACACCTGTTAACTGCCCCTAGGCTCTGGTTTGATCCTATTTCTTTTCTCCCTCCATACTATTTTGCTTTGTGATCTCTTCCTTCCCCATGGATTCAATGATGCTCTCTCTGCAGATGATTCTCTAATCCATTTGTCTAGCATTAGCATCTCCCCTTTTCCCTAATCTCACATATTCATTTGCTTAATAGACATCTTGAATATTTCACAGAAATCTTAAATTTCATATGTTCAAAACTGAAAATATTTTCTCCCCTCTCAAAAAAATCACCTTTTCATAAATTTCTCTGTTACTGTTGAACTAACTCAGATGCCCATAGACATACCTAGGTGTCAGTCAGACTCCTTCTTCTAGCTCATATCCAATCTGTTGATAAGCCCTATCAATTTTATCTGTGGATAGTGGCTTAGTGGATAGAGTGCTGGGCCTAGAGTTAGGAAGATCTGAGATCAAATCTAACCTTAGACACTTGCAGCTGTATGACACAAGACAAATCAGTTAACCTCAGTTTTCCTTAACCTACTGGAGAACAAAAAAGACAAACCTTACCAGTATTCTTGGGCAAGTAGGTGGTGTAATGGGTAGGGTTTCAGTCCTTAAGTCAGGAAGGATCATCTTTCTGACATAAAATGTGACCTCAGACAGCTACTAGTTGTGTGACCCTGGGCAAGTCACTTAACACTGTTTGCCTTAGTATCCTCATCTGCAAAATGAGCTGGGAAAGTAAATAGTGAATCACTTCCCTATCTTTGCCAAAAAACACCATAAATGGGGTCACAAAGAGTTGGACATGACTGAAATGACTAAATGACAAACAGCATTCCTCATCATCCCTTCTTCTCTCATCAATGTCACCTGAGTCATGTCCTTATCATTTAATACCTGAGCTATTTCAGTTGCAAGCTGGTTGGTCTCCCTAATTCATTTCTCTCCCCACTCAGATCCTCCTCCATTCAGCTATCAGAGTAATCTCTTTAATTGAAAGTCTGACAATGTGACCCACTACTCATTCAATAAATTCAACTCTTCCTTATCACATCCAGGATTAAATAAACAAAGAAATGAAGGAATGAATAAATGAATGAATGAATGAATGAATTATCTGTCTTTTCAATTTCTTCATAATAAGCCCCTCTCCCACATTTCTATTCTCCCTCTACTTTATTCCCTTGTACATACTCCACTAGATAGTGACCGCAGCCTCCTTTATATTCCTTGCCCAAGACATTCCATCTTCCAGCAATGGGAAATTTCAATAGTGTGATCCAATGCCTGACATGCTCTCTATTTTCATGTCCACTTCTGGGCTTCCTGACTTCCTTCAATTCTCACCTAAAGTCCTAACTTCTGCAAGATTCCCTACTCCCCTTTAATGCCAGTTCCTTAGTTTTTTGAGAAACAAAAATTCATATATAATTGTTTCCCTCCTTAACTTGTGAATTCTTCAAGGTTAGGTACTGTTTATACGTTTCCTTTCTTTGTATCCTCAGTTATATTACAATGTCTGGCACATGGCAGACAGAATGAATGCTTCTTGATTTATTTGCCATAATCCAGAAGTCCAAATTTCAGGCTCATACACCAACTTCTTAGATAACTATTTACTTCCCAAATCAACCTTTCCCTTTTTCTATTCATTTAAATAAGGAATAGTGCCCCTTACGTTTTCAGTCTCTTGTCTAAACTTCCTATCCTTTGGAAATGCCTTTAGGATACTTTATCATTTTTGCCCATCAAACTTACTAGCTGTGTGGCCTTGTTCAATTTACTTAACCTCTCTTTTATACAAACAACATTAACCTTTACTTGTAACACATTTAACAGACACCAGCTTCTCTCAGGAATTGTATTATAAAATCAATCTAAGTTACTACTCTTTTCCCTATTATCCATTATGGTTCAAATTGTTAGCCTTATGTTTTTTAGGCACTTGTGATTATACACACATACATACATGTGAATACATGTGTACGTATATATGTACACATACAATCATGTGCTGTGACACACATGTGTGGATACACACCTACACATAGATACATGCATGTAATAGTAGTATAATTTGAATTTGAAGATACCTTTGTATTGGCAAAGGTAATAGGTACTTAACACTTAGTAATTAATCAAGCCTCTTTTAAAGAAACAGAAGGCATGAACTCCTGTTCCTGACAACAGGAAGGGGTTGAAATAGGAAATGGCTGAAAGAGCAAGGACCTAATGCTGTGTGTGTATATAAAGAGAAGCACATGCTGGGTCAGATTGGATCTTCTTGGAGACAAGTTCTGAAGGCCAAGTAAGAGAGGCCCAGGCTGTAGAGAATGATTTTTATTCTGAGAACCTGAATGAAGTGATTCTATTCCAGGAACTATCCGAAACTTCTGCTGAGTCTGAGGGCCAGCCTGAGTTTCTGAGGACTTCCAAGGACTAGTTGGAGCTGCAGAAGACTGAGGAAATAATTGTAGTGTTGGTATTTTGTTTGCTTGTGGCTTCCTTAAGCCTTGACTTGCTGTGAATTTCAATGTGGATCATGCCCTGCATGGAGAGCTGGGCAAGGAATTAGGATCTATCTGCATTTGAACCCAGGTGACTGGTGGATTCAGGTAGTATCTGTCTGCCTTAAGTCCAGATGAAAAGACCTCTCTGTGGGTAGTGAGTAGTGATGAAATTGTGATTTACTTGTGACTGTGGGGTGGATGGCTTGTGTATTTCCCAATACCCTTTAAGAGAGTACTGAATAGTGACTGATGACTGAGTAGTTACTGATGAATGAATAGCAATTGATGACTGAATAAGTAACTGATTTGTAACTTAGCATGCCACATGAGTGGAGAACTTTGACTTTTGTATTTGGGACCCTTAAGGAGGCAAATCTCCTTAAGGATGATTGAATGATTCAGTTGATTGAATTACTAAGTGATTAATTGACTAAATTATTGTACTTTGTTGAAAATTATGTGACCACTATGGTGAAAAACTATGTGGCTATTTCCATAAGTTGTAACATTGTGAATGCTGTACTTTGTCCTTGATTTACTGTGAATGTTTTGCTCTGATTTGTTATTGAATAAATGGAGTGTTCACTATACTATATGTAATCAGAACCTTGGATGCTATTCACAGCAGTAGTCCTCTGGAAAGCTGCTCATACACATATATCAACACATACACACATACATGCATACATACACACATATGTATGTGCACATACATATACACATGCACACATACATACGCACACACACAGGCACACAGGCACACACCTACACATACACATACATATACATATACATATTTCATTTCTAAATACCAGGTTGAATCATTATTGGCCAATAGTTACCTTTTTAATAATTTGATGGCTATACTCAACTTCCTTTCCCTAAACCCAGGAATAAGACAAAAGGTTAATCTACCATGCCTTCTTATTTTGAACCCATCTCTTGGTCCTCTTCAACACTACTTTAAAAATATCACTAATGATAAGTAAATGTACTGTTAAAGAACTCTGTGATTAAAAATAGATATTAATAAGAGCTAACTTATGGAAAATATATGTATTTCTAGTCTTTCCTTTTGGTATGACAAGAACATAAGGAAGAATTCCACCATATTGAGTGGATCCCCTGTTATGAACTTGTAGATGCCAGCAAGAGCTACACATGATAGCTAAACATGAAGAGATGGAAAGAGAATAAGCATTTTATAAAGGCTGCTATTTGCCAGGAATTGGGCTAAGTACTTTACAAACATTATCTCACTTGATGCACAAATATCTGCATTAAGGGAATATCTAATAAGTACCAAAATTTACTGTATTCATAGAACTGTTTGTACATTTGAATAAGAATGACAATAAAAAGAGATAGTGTGTTTAATACATAAAAAACACTATTGTAACTTATAAAGATAGCTCTTTTGAGATCAGTAGGTCCTTTGTGGAAGGGGAAAAATGGTCCTGGATTACTATTAGTTTGTACAAATCATTAAAATCCTCCACAAAATTAGGAAATTCTGTACCCTTAGGCACAAACAAAATTATCAGAGTAAAGATTTAATGTCCTAGAAGTATCTTTGTATTGAATGAATTGCCTTTAAAAAGGTAACATACTTTGACAGAGTCCTTAAAAATTCAATATCCTTTTCCATTTGTGTGAACAGACATAACATTTATGCAGCATATATGGTTTTGTTCAAAGAGATTGCTATGTCTCAAAAACATTGTACATGATATGCACTCCTCATTTTTTTTTCTTCCTGCCAAAAGAATCCTTAAGGGGCACTGGGATGTTTATTAGAATGTTAATAGCAATTATAGCATAGAATTGTTTAATTTTTTTCCATTGTGAATATGGAAAAAACATTTTCTGAATCACTTAGAATGACCTGCTTAATATTCTGAATTAGATAAAGTAAAAATTAGACCAACTTAATCAACCACAGGCTAACAAATATGCAAGTAAAAAAGAAACATTTAGAATCTTAGGTTTCAAATTCATGCAATTGAATGGAGATGATTTTTGTTCAGCTTCCATGTTAAATAAATTTTTCTAGTGGTTTGCATTTCATAGCATCCTTGAAGACTTTGACCTTGTAATTTGGTACAATAATTTAAGAACCTAGTTGTGGCATCTATGAGTGATTCCATAGTTTGGAATTGTATACGAAGAAAGATTATTTGACTAGTATTCAGGACATAGAGGTACTAGGTTCATCTCTAACACTAACAAGCTCTGTGGCTTTAAGCAATTCCCTTTGTCTCTCTAGGACTTAATTTCCTCAATGTCAAAATGAGGGGTTTGGATTACTGTTCTCTAAGCATCCTTCTCCTTCTGAAAGTCTGTTATCCACAATTAAAATAATAATTTTCCTAATATGAATATATGAAAATGAATTTTCGGACAAAACACCTTATCACCAGTTAGTTGTTCACATAAGCAGATATATTAAGGCTTGAGAGATTCTTTAAAGCCCATTTCATTATGTCTTCTCATTTTATGGATGAGAAACCTGGATTATATATAAGCTAAGGACAATCATTCTCTCATATAGCAGGGCATAAAGGGGATTGAACCAAAGCCATATTCAGGAATTTTTGTGCTTGGGAGAAGAAAGGACACAGAGAGATTTTTGGGAGGTAGCAGGAGAGAGGGAGAGAGAGGTCAGCCAGTTTTCACTTCTCCTTTTCTCATTTCAGTTCAGTACTGCATTTTTTAAACTCATTACTGATAAATGATTTTTACATTTAACTTACTCATATGAGGCAAAAGAATGATTCATGAGTCTATGTATCCATCCTATTGTAGCAACTCATTTTGTTCAGTAGCCTTAATAAGTAATTCTGTGAATTCTAAAAATAAAAAAGTCATTGCTTTTTCTGCTCTCCTTTTTCTTTTCAAATATTTGGTCTCATCATCCAAGTCTAAAGTTATTCTCTTTCTTCCATATTACCTTTGGACAAGGTGAGACTTCTGTGACAACAGTCATGTCTCTTCCTTGAAACATGTAAATAAGGTGTCATCTCCCAGTCATTTCATTCTTTGTGGACTTCTATTTCTTTTTCTTTTCTTTCTTTCTTTTGGTTACTTGAATGTTTTATGTGACACAGTCTGCTTAACTTTGGTTTCCTCAAGAGAAATTCAAAAGTAGCTGCCTTCTGAAGGCCCATTTTCTTCTCATACATTTTTACCAAATAACCTATCTAAACATGCCAATTGTTTTATTTTGCTTTGGGGTATATTATTTTCAAACTGTCTTCATTTCTCATAGTTAATAAGTAGTTCTATGTAATTCAAGTAACATCTCAGCAGTTTGTAAAAATGTTTTTTCCTTGACCTTAATAATTTTAAACTTTGAAGTTATAGTGTGCATGTGGAAAGAGAGAGACACACAGAGAGAGGAGGGTGGGGAGTGACAAAGACAGAGAGAGCATCTTGTGACTGATCTTTGTTGATAAATCATCAAAACAATTATGAATTTTGTGTTCTAAGTATAATATTTACTCCTCAGTTTTCTTACATTATTCCTTATATTATTTCCTGAAACATGATACTCAGGGATTTTTATTCATTGTAGTTTTATATGAAATATTAATATTGTTAAGACTATCTTTCCATGGTTTAAATTTGAGATCAGTTGCTTTGCTTGATAGGTCTAACAAGGATTTTTTCCTTACATCTAGCACTGGGATGTCATTGTATGGTTCACAGGGAGGCAGAACTGACATCTTTCACCTTTTCTCCCACTACCTTTCTCCAAGGTAAAATTTATTTCCCACCAGGAAAGGAAGCAAAAAGGAACAGACTTGTCCACTCTGTTCTCCTGAGAGAGAGAGAGGATATTGGGCTAGAATTACAATGATTTGTTTACTTAAATATTATAAGCATAGGGAGCATGATTTTCAGGTTCAATATGATCTTTTATCACTGTTTTAGTCTTTTGGGGAAAGAGAACTCCAAGCTTCAATGCCTTCTCACCAAATACTAATTTTACAATGAATATACGTGTTAATATGTGTGTGTGTTTGTGTATATGTGTGTCTTCAAATGTATATGTGTATGTATGTGTGTATCTGTGCATATGTATATATGTATGTATGTATGTATGTGTGTGTGAATGTATGTATGTGCATATGTATATGTATAAAGCCAAATATGAGCAGCTTTCCAGAGGACTGCTGCTGAGAACAGCTTCAAGGTTCTGATTACATTCTATAGTGAACTCCTTATTTATTCAGCAGTAAATTAAGGCACAACATTCACAGAAATCAAAATACAGAATTCAACATGTCACAGCTCAACAATCTATTACTAAAATGGCCATATAGCTTTCACCAAAGTGGCCACATAGTTTTAAACAAAGTACAAAGTACAAAGTAACTCAATCATTTAAAAAGTACTTAATTCAGTCATCCTCAAGGAGGCTTGTCTCCATAATGGACACAAAATACAAAGGTCAAAATTCTCCACCCCTAAGTCACAGTAAATCACAATCTTCTCAGTCAGCTTCAGGTACCCAAGGAGAGATCTTTTCATCTTGACTCAAGGCTGGCTCTCAGCTTCCATGGTTCCTCTTCCATGGTCCCAGCTCCTGCCTGCATCTACACAGCTGTCACCTGGATTCAAAGGCAGGCAGCTCCCAGTATCTTGTCCAGCTCCTTCTTCAGTTCTTCATCCAGTTCCTTGTCCAGTTCCCATTCCATATTGAAGCTCAGTGTCCAGTCCACCTGAAGTCCTTTATAGTTCCTGTTTCTGGGAAGGCAAAGCTTAGCAGAGCCAATATAACATCCATAAACATTGCCAGCACCATCATCAACTCACTATTTTCCTGTGAATTAAATACAGATCCACCAACAAGGTCTTAGAACTCAACACAAATAATCAGCATAGAAATCAACACAGACCCACAAAAAAGGTCCAAGAGGTCAATACAAATCATCAGCATAGAAATAAACAAAGACCCACAAAGAAGGACCAAGAGGTCAATACAAATCATCAGTCAAGTCTCAGGACCTCCAAAAGCCTTCTCCAGAACTTCTGTAAACAGACACCTAGAAAATCCTCTTTTATGGCTTCCAGTAAATTCCCAGGGCTTCTGTAGAAAGTATCACAAACAAACATCACCACGGACATAGAGTGCTGGGATACTATAAGTTTTCTCCTTCTGTTCCACAAGAGCTCTCTTCTCAGTTCTGTTCTCTCCAGCCTTGGACTCTCCTTATGTATGGTCATTAGCTCTTCCCCAGCAGTTCACATGTTCTAGGGTTCAGAATTTCTGGGATTCACATGTTCTGGACCTTAATATTGATACAATCATGAACTGAAACAAGGTATTAACTACTTCTGTGTTAATTAAATAGGTGGAACAAGGTATTAACTACTTCTTTGCTTGCCATTACGTTTGTGTATGTGTGTGTGTATATGTATATAGTGTATATGTATGCATACGTATATGTATATCTATGTTTATGTGTACGAGTATACATATGTACATATATTATAAAAGAAACCCATTTATCCATAACCGTAAAAAAATAATTCAAAGAAAGTATACAGGAAAATACATGCAAGACAATACATAATGAAGGAGTTCTCCCATTGGGAGTGAGGTAACAGCTCAATGGAGAGGGTCCTAGATCAAAACAAAGCAAATTTCTCTGAAGTTTCTAATATAGCATATTGGGAACTGAGCCATGATGGAGACTGCCATCTTCTCTCATGCCCATTTGTTTTAAGAGTCTTTTCATCCAGCAGCTTGAACTACAGTTGGTATCTTCCCAATTGTCTCTCTAGACTGGATGGCAGAAGTGCTCTAAGCCTAAAGAGACACAGTAAGTCAAATAAAAATGTGAAAAACAACTAGAAAGTAAGATCAAAGAAAAAGAGAAAGGACCTTCATGTATAAAAAGATTTATAACAATTATTTTTGTGTTGAAAAAGAATTTGAAATTGAGGAAAAGTCCATCAGTTGGGGAATGGCTGAAGAAGTTGTGACAAATGATTATGATGGAATACAATTGTGCTATAGGGCAGATAAGTGACACAGTGTATAGAGCACTGGACTTTTAATCAGAAAGATTAATCTTAATGAGTACGAATCTGGACTTAGACACTTACTAGCTTTGTGACCCTGTTCACATCACTTTGCCCTGTTTGGCTCAGGTCCTCATCTGTGAAATGATCTGAAGAAGAATATAACAAAGTCTTTCAGGATCTTTGCCAAGAAAACCTCAAATGGGATCAGTAAAAGTCAGACAAGTGAGCAACCACAGTAACTATTGTTCTATAAACATGATGAAAGAGATGATTTCAGAAAAAAAAGATGTATAATTCCTCAATTTATTTTTCCTTGCTTTTCTTTGATATGGCTATGTAATGGTAATCAATTTGTTTGATATACTTAGGGTTAAGTAGATCCTAGTAACTTAGGGCAAAGTATAGAACTCTGTCCTATTACCATAAAAATGAAGAGGAGCCCAAAGAGGGTTAGGGCTGCCTGGGACCCCAAAATACCAACATGCTGGGTACTGCGGAAAGAATTCCACTCAAGTCCTCTCAGCCAAGGAAAAAGCAAAGTTTATTGAAAGTTCAAGTTTGCCACGTGGGGTGCTAGGCCATTTAAAGGTGGTCTCACAGAGCAAGTCTCTGGTAAGCTATTCTACACTGAGCAAAGTCTCTACTAAGGCATTCTAAGCATAGAACTCTCTCCATTGGTGAAAAGGTGTGAATTCCCCCCCCGCCGTGAAAAGGTTTGAAGTCCCCCCCCCAAAAAAAAGGTGTG
>CM053594.1:246654465-246678035 GCA_028646575.1 Pseudocheirus occidentalis
CTTAGCCTTATTAAGGACATCTCTGTTATACCCTTGAGTTATTCCTTCCCAATCATTTCCTCTGTTCATATATTCTACATCTGTCTGTTTCTTTTGATTCTTTTTCAAACACCTAGAAATGTCTAATTCACTTCTTAAAAGACCTTCATTTAACCCTCCCCTCCCTTCAAGACATAGTTGCTCCCTTTTGAACTATTACTCCTAGGAAAAGCTATATACATTCACTGCTTCTGCTCTTATTCACTGTTCAATCATTTGAAATCTGGCTTATAATCTGAGATAGTGTAGTAGAGCAGAAGAAAGATCCGAAAGAGAGGAAACTCACCTCAAATTTCAGCTCTGATATTGCTAACCTGTACTGGAATGGGCAAATTGCTTTCCTTGCTTGAGTCTTCTGAAAAAAGACATTAACTTGGTTCCTTATATCTTGCCTGGTCAGGAAGTAACATAGTTCCTCAGAGCCCAATCTCACTATTGATCAGCACTTTTTCTCTACTTAGTTACCTTGGTAGACCTCTACCTCCTAACCCTGTCTTGTATGTTTTACCATGTGTGAGCCCAACTCTCTTTCTTGAACTCTAGTTGTACATTACTGACTGTCTATTGGATATTTCCAACTGGTTGTCCCATAGGTAGTTCAAATACTACATGTAGTTCTTTTATTTTTTTCTACATAACCTGCCCCACACCTGTTCCTTACTTTTCTGTTTCACTCAAGGGTACCACTTTTCTTCTAGTTATCTAGATTCATGAGTAATATAATATTCTTTTTCATTTCCTCCATATTCAGTCACTTCCTAAGGCTTGTCAATTCAACTTCCAGACAATTTCTAGCATCTTCCCCCTTATCTTGAATCACATAGAAATCACTCTAATTTAGATTGTGATCCTCTCTGTTTTAGGCTCTCCCTTGATAATTCATTTCTATGCCTCGGATGGAAATGCCCCTCTTCCATGCCCCATCTAATATTCCTATTATTTCAAGACTAAAATACCATATTCCTTTTTTTATTCATTTAAAACTCATTATAATCTTGGTCCAATGTACCTTACCAGCCTTGTTCCATGTTACATATTTTGCCCTGAGATAGCAAGATGATACAGTGGATAAAACATTCTGCCATGAGTTTGAATCCAGCCTTGGACACTTTACTTAGCTGTATAACCCTAAGCAAGTTACTTAACCACTGCCTGTCTCAGTTTCCTTACTTGTAAGATAGAGCAAATATTACCATGTGCCTCTCAGAGTTGTAGTGAGGATAAAATAAGATATTTGTAAAGCATTTAGCACTGGGCTATGCACATACTAAGGACTTAATAAATGCTTGTTTACTTTCTTTCTTCATTTACTCCCCATTCTATTCATACTGTTTGGCTATCTGTTCCTTGTACTTGACTTTCCATTTCTCACTTTTGTACCTGTACTCTATGTCTGTAATGCTCCCTCTGCTATATAGAATTCCTACCTTCCTTTAGAGTAGATTTCAATTTTTCGCTCCTTCATGTAAATAGCATCTTCTCTTACTTAAAATGATTATATGTTTCTTTGAATGTGTTTTGCATTTAATTATTTGTATTCCTTTTTATCACATTTGTAGAATGTAAGCACCATGGTAAGATGGTGCTTACATATTTTTGTATTCTAGAACTTAGCAGAGGTTTGTTATATAATAGTCTCTTAGCAAATCTTTGTCAAATTATAGTGTAGTTAGCAAATTAAGAGACTGTTTGAAGGATTGTTGTTAGTCGTACATAAAAGTTGGTAAACCCTAACTGGCAGTCGACTGTCCTTGGTCCTAGGATGTTGATGCCTGCAATATTTTTTTAATTCTCTATCCAAAATAGCAGCAAATCTTACGGTCCTTCTTAGGTTAGTTCCATGATTCCTCATTCCCTTACTTTTCCAGCCATCAACACAGCTTGAGTCCTTGGCTCATAGACATTTTCTGGGACTTTTGATTCCTATATTCCCAGATAAAAAACCTAGCAATAGAGCAGGGCACCTTGCTTTGTATGAGAGGCATGCTACTAGTGCTCTCTGCAATCTGCATTCCACCTGAGCTTTAAACTCAGAATATTGCTGAGGTTGGGATTGTGGGGTACAAAGGTGTAGGAGTTTGGACAGTGAGTATGCAAGAGGTTGTTGAACAGAGAACCTCCACCATCTATGGTCATGTCTGAGATAATTTATATAAACTCCAATGGTAAGACTTCAGGGCTAGTAGAGACTTAAGAAATTGGTTTCCTCCTGAATTATTTGGTATATCCTTAAAATAAGTATATTGTATATTGTATATACAAGTATATATATATATATATACTTGTTATTTTTCTTTCTGAGAATGCCTGAACTCAGGAAATCTCTTATGGAGGCCTGAGGACAGAGTAGTTTGGGTTGAATAAATACAGGTTTTAAAACTTTTCAGTCTAGAAGTTGGGCATTTGTATTTGGTTGAGAAAAAAAGTGTGTGTGTGTGTGTGTGTGTGTGTGTGTGTATTAATCATGATCTGTGTGTGGATACATTTGGAAAATTTAGTATTAATTACATTTCTAATGTAGAAATTATTTAGATAGATTTGTATATTTGCATTGAATTGTAATTGTATATGAAAAATATGCTGTGTTGTTAGTCTGGGAGGGTAATACCAGTTATTTAGCTCCATGAAAATCTAGAGAGAAGCAAGTGTCAAAAAGAAGAAGGTCATTGAAAGGGTCAAAGATTTAAGAGTGCATAAGAAGGCTGAGGATTTTGAAAAATGTCATTAGATTTGATGATTGAGAGATAATCTCTAACTTACAGGGGAAAAGAATTGGTTTGTTTTAAATAATCTCAATAACAAAAAGAACAAATAATGATACTTTTGGTATGGATGTTCATAATATTGTGGTAGCCTGATGAATAATGTCTTGGAGTGCAGTCAAGGGGACCTGAGTTCAAATCCTCTGTAAGATACATGTTTAACTCTGTGATCCTCTATCAGTCTCTGTTGTTTCATCTGTAAAGTGGGACTATTTGTAAAGTAGTCTAATTCCTACATCAGAGAATTGTTCAGAAGATTAAATGAGACAATCTGTATAAAACAGTTTGTAAACTATAAAGTGACATAGAAATACTGTTATTGAAGTAAATGACCCTTTTCAATAATTCTCTGTGGAGATAAGGCATTTAATAATCTAATTTAATGAATACTTACATTTATTATTCACTCATAGATTTTAACAATATTAAAAAGAATCAAACACTATCCCAAGAACCGTAGTAGGTAAATCATGTATCTGATTAATTCTAGCAAAGATTTTATATAAGAGAGGAAAACAATGGTTTCATCACCCATTTAAATACAGAGAGATGGTGGCTTAAATTATATAATCACAAAATATAAAAATTTCATTTTGGTGGACTCAAAGACCATCAAATCCAATTTGCGACTGAATAAAAATTTCCACTATGTCATAAATATATTCATTTAGCCATTGTTGTTTGGTGACCTCCAGTAAGAATGACCCTTCTGAATCCCAAGGCACTCCACTTCACTTTTGGAACATTTTCATGTCTAGGAAGTTTTATATCTATCTATCTATCTATCTATCTATCTATCTATCTATCTATATATATATATATATATATATATATATATATATATCAGATGACTTATCTGAGCTCTTAGTAAAGAGGAAGCTAGTTCTAAATCCTAGGATTTCTTATATTTTGTGTACTATTCTGAATATTCTTAGTTCAAAAATAAGTGAATTTCCTTTTAGACAAAATTAGTTTTACTATTACTATCATGATTATTATTTATTTGTTTAACCTCTATATAACTCTTTAAAATCTGTGAAGCACTTTATAAGTACTATCATTTTATATTTATAATAAGTCAGGGAGGTAGATATTGTCATTATCATTATTTTACGGATGATGAAACTGAGGCAAACAGAGACTAAATTATTTGCTCTGGGTCACAAATCTAGTGTCTGAAGTAAGATGTGAACTTATGTCTTTGTGATTCACATTGCACTCTATTCAAAGTGACACCTAGCTACTTGCAGACCTTATAAACTTTAAGGAAGTTAGAAGAGATTGTAAAAAGAAAATAATTTACTAATAACATTTTGTTGTTGTTGAATAAAGTTCCTTAATGGAAGACAACAATTGACCAAAAACTGCCTACTCTTTATTGTCTCTGTTCAGTTTATTTTTAATTAATTTACTTGTTTGCTTTTAGTTTACAAGATTCAGTTCGACAACCCCTGGAGTTTCACATTTTCTATTCTTCCCTTCCCCCACACCCATTGGTTGCGTGCAATAAAATATGGGATCTGCAAATACTTTCACATTAAACATCAGTTAAATTGTAAAGAAGGATTATAACTGATGGAATGAACAATGAGAAATGGGAAACAAAACAAGAAAAAGAAAAAGAGCTAGTAAATTGTTTCAATCTGCATTAAAACTCTGTAGTTCTTTCTCTGGATGTGGACAATTTTTTTCCATCATCAGTCTTTTGGACTTGTTTTATAACCTTGACTTGATGAGAAAAGCCCAGTCTATCAAAGTTGGTCATCACATATATGTTGTGTCTGTAATTGTGTACAAATTTCTCCTGGTCCTGATTTTCTCACTCAATATCAGTTTTTTATAAGTCCAGGTTATTATGAATTGTGTCTGCTACTCATTTCTTTTTTTTTTGCTCCTCATTTCTTATAAAACAATAGTATTCCATTACATTCATATACCACAGCTTGTTTTCCCATTCCCCAGTTGATGGGCATCTCCTTGATTTCTAATTCTTTGCCAACACAAAAAGAGGTGCTATAAATATTTTGTATACATGCAGGTCTTCTTCCCACTTCAGTTATCTCTTTGGGATACAACCCTAGAAGTTGTATTACTAGGTCAAAGGGTATGCACTTATTTATAACCCTTTGGGCATAGTTCCAGATTGCTCTCCAGAATGGTTGAGTCAGTTCACAACTCCAGCAACAATGCATTATTGTCAATTTTTTTTTACATCCTTTCCAGCATTTATCAGTTTCCTGTTTTGTCATCTTAGCTAATCTGACTGGTGAGGTGTGGTACCTCAGAGGCATTTGATTTGCATTTCTCTAATCAGTAGGGATTTAGAGCATTTTTTATATGTTTACAGATATCTTTAATTTCTTCCTTTGAAAATTGCCTGTTCACATCCTTTGTCCATTTATCAATTGGAGAATGACTTGTATTCTTATACATTTGACTCAGTTCTCTGTATATTTTAGAAAATGAGGCCTTTATTAGAGACACTGGTTGTAAAAATTCTTTTCCAGAAGGATGGAGCCAGGATGGCAGCACAGAAGCAGCAAAGCTTTGCAGCTCCCATACAGCCACCTTAAATACCCAGAAAATACGACTCTATATACATTTTAGAGCTCCAAAACTCACAAAAATACAGAAAACATCTCTGCCTGAAGGCAGCTCAGCAGGTGGGGCTCATCACACCAAGGGAGACAAGGCCAGCCAAGCCCAAACCCATGGCCTGGCCCCAGGGTGGTCGGGAGAAGCCGCGGCTAGAGTCTACAGTAGAGTGGATCAGCAGGACCTGGGCCAGTCTCCAGATTTAGCAAGCCAGAAGAAATAAAGCTAAGAGAAAGGTGAATAGAATTCAAAATAAATTATTGGGAAAAATACAGGCTTCCCAAACTACCCCCAGGGCAGGTAAGCCACCCAATCCAGCTGCTTCAGAGCTCCTGGACTGTGGAAGGTGGGGGACAGGGTAAGGAATTGATCAAAGGCCAAGGGCTCTTGCTTTGAGTAGCCTAGATCCAGATAATGGTCTTGGGTGGTGGTCCTGGGGTGCACTTTCAGTCAGCCAAAGCTGGTGGGGGCTGCAGCACCCCCCTAATAGCTCCAGCAGCTGTAAAAAACCCAGAAATTTGGGACAGAGCTTTCTCCCCTAGAAGCAGAGTTCCAAAGAGCTAAAAAATCAAGCAATTAATTGACTGGCCAACATGAGGAAAAGAAAGCAAATGAAGAACAGCAATAAAACTCTAGAATCCTTTTTTGGGGACAAAAAGATCAAAGCAGGGAGCGGGAGGAAGACAACACAGTCAGAACTCCCACACCAAATGCTTCCAAGGAAGACTGCCTACCAGCCATAGATAAACTTAAAAAAGAATTTGAAAACCAAATAAGAGAAGTGGAGGAAAAATTGGGAAGAGAAATGAGAATGATGCAAGAAAGAGTCAACAAGCTGACTGAAGAGAATAACAGCTTAAAAAACAGATTAACTCAAATGGCAAAAGAAGTCCCAAAAGCCAATGAGGAGAAGAATGCCTTAAAAAGTCGAATTTCCCAGATGGAAAAAGTATCTCAAAAGAATTCTGAAGAGAATAATTCCTTCAAATTAGAGTGGAACATGAAGAAGCTAAAGACGTTATGAGAAACCTAGATACGATTAAAAAGTTACAAACAAATGAAAAAATAGAAAACAATGTGAAATATCTCCTTGAAAAAACCACTGACCTGGAAAGTAGATCCAGGAGAGACAATTTGAAAATTATTGGTTTACCTGAAAGCTATGATCAAAAAAAAAAGAACATGGAAAGCATCCTTCAAGAATTTCTCAAGGAAAATTGCCCTGATGTTTTAGAATCAAAGGGCAAAATAGAACTTGAAAGAATTCACCAATCACCCCTTGAAAAAGATCCCCAAAAGAAAACTCATAGAAATGTTATAGCCAGGTTCTGGAACCCCCTCATCAAGGAGAAAATATTGCAGACTGGCAGGAGGAAACAATTTGAATACTGTGGAAACATAATTAGGATAGCCCAGCATCTGGCATCTTCTACACTGACAGATCACAGGGCCTAGAATATGATATTCTGGAGACCAAGGGAGCTGGGACTAAAACCAAGTATCACCTACCCACTGAAATGGAGTATAATGTTAGAGGGGAAAATGTTGTCATTAGTGAGGTGGAGGACTTTTAAGCATCCTTGCTGAAACAACCAGAATTGAACAGAAAATTTACATTCAAACACAAGAAGCATGAGAAGGTAAACATGGGAAAGAAATCATAAGGAACTTATCAAAGCTTAACTATTTACATGTCAATATGGAAAAAATGATAATAATAACTTATGAAACTTTTCTTAGTATGAGGATATGTGAAGGGAATATGTATGTATGTATGTATGTATGTACGTATACCTACATATATGTCTACATACGAGGGCATATACACATATGAATACATACCTGAGCATGTGTTTATATGTGTACATAGAGGGTATAGAATCAATTGAATATGAAGGGATGAAAGTTTAAAGTTGAAATTCTGTAGTGGAAGAGGATTTAGAATGACAGGAGACAGGGAGAGACCAAAATGGGGTTAATCATCCCATACAGAAGAGGCAAGGGATCAATGTGACAACTTTATTTTCATTTATTCTCATTGAATTTGGCTTAAGGAAGGAATGACATAAACCCTAACTGGGTATATTTCCACACAGGAGAGTAGGGAGGATGGGGATGAAAACTGGGATGACATAGGGGAGGGCAGGGTCTGTGGGAGGGTTGCTGGAAGCACACACTTCAGTAAAGTGACAGGGACAGAGTAGAGAATAGAACAATGGGGGGGCAGGATAGGAAGGAGGGACATATACTCAGCCTCCCACAATATGTCCACTGTGGAGATGTCCTGCATAATTACACATGTACAGCCTGTATTGTATTGCTTGTCCTTCCAGTGAGGGTGGGTGACAAGAGAGGAACCAAAAGGATCTAGAATTTAAAGCTCTATAATCAAATGTTAAAAAAAATATATATGTATATACATAGATATACATATACATACAGGGACTGGGGTAGGGAGACCCTCCCTGCCCTACCAGAAAGTTAGAGTGGCGTTGGAGGAGGACATAAAAGAGAGCAGATTGAGAGTGGGGCTTTACAGTGGGATTGCTGTTTTGGGGTTGGGGGTAGGGGAAATATGGGGAGAAAATTTGTAACTCAAAATCTCAGGGAAAGGAATGATGTAAACAAGTAAATAAAAATATTGAAATTTTAAAAAAAATTAAAAGTTAAAAAAAATTCCCAATTTTCCATTTCCCTCCTAATCTTGGTTATGTTGGCTTTGTTTGTACGGAAACTTTTCAATTTAATGTAATCAAAATGATGTATTTTGCATTTTATAATGCTCTCTAACTCTCCTTTGGTCATAACATCTTATCTTCTCCATAAATCTGACAGGTAAACTATTCCTTGCTGTCCCAGATTGCTTATGGTATCAGCCTAGTTTAGGCACCCATTTAGAATTGTTTTTTGTCAGTAGTGTTAGATATTGGTTTTCCCATCGGTTTTTGTTACATAATGAGTTCTTATCCCAAAAACTGGGGTTTTAGGATTTATCAAAGGGTACATTACTGTAGTCGTTGACTGCTGGGACTTGTGCACCCAATCTATTCCATTGATGCACTCCTCTATTCCTCAGCCAGTACCAAGTAGGTGTTCAGTTGTTTTAAGACAATATATAGAGAGCAAAGAACTTACCATGTTACAGGGTCAGAGGAAACTTATACTGAGAATATTCTAAGAACCTTGCAAATATGACAGATAGGTTGGGAAATGAATGAATAAGAATGGTTGACTGTGTAAGTGTTACACTATTACTCTGAGCACTTTGTTTCCAAGGTCCCTGCTGAATTTGGTTCAGCTATCCAAACACCTTTATGAAATTGAGTTTGATCAAAAGTTTAGCATCATATTCATATGTTCATCTATAGATGACTGATAGAAACTTGAGTTGGTTAAAATTTTACTATGTAAGCAATGCTTACAAAAAGATGGAACCCTACCACTCCATGATTTCTTATGATTCCCTCAATGGATACTAAACATTTCTCCTCAAGCAATTTAATAGCTTGTGAACACCAGTGTACTATTTACTCTGTCTGCATGTTGACTCTCATTGACAATACACTTCCTTTTCCAGGCATTCAGATCTTTGACAATAGAAAATAGGTCTTAAAAAAATTCTCACTTCAGAGTCATTCTACATAATATTGGGTCCTGTTTACATAGTCTGATCACATACTTTCTTTTAATAAAATTAGATTAATTGGAATTTTATATTTCCTGGATCCAGAGGGAAGCACCATTAAATAAGTGGAAAAATAATACAATGAATCAAGGCTTCAATTATGAATTGTTAATATGGTGTTCTTAATCTTTTTTGCAGTTTGCTTATTTAAAAAATTCCTGTTTAAATGTAAAAACAACTTTTAACCTGTTTGTAATTTTGAATTCCAAATTTTCTTTCTCCCTTATCCTTCCTTGAGAAGGCAAGAAATTTTATATACATTATACATGTCCAGTCACACAAAACATATTCCATATTAGTTATTTTATATAAAACAGACTAAAAATGAATAAAATATTGACAGTGAAAAAATTACTTCGATTATATTTAGATTCCATCTGATCTTTCTCAGGAGCTAAAAAGCATTTGTCATCATGATTCCTTTGGGATTGTCTTGGATCATTATATAACTGAGAATACCTAAGACAGTCATAGTTGATCATCATACAGTATTGCTATTACTGTGTACTATTTTCTTCTTGTTCTTCTCATTTCACTTTACGTTAGATCATGTAACTCCATTTTTTTTCTCAGCGCATCAGCTTATTATTTCTTATAGCACAAGGGTATTTCCTCACAATCTTATACCACAACTTGTTTAGCCATCCCTCAGTTGATGGATATTCCCTTAATTTCTAATTCCTCCACAATACACAAAAGGTTGCTCCAAATATTTTTGTGCAATTCTAAATGTCTTTGGTATATCAGTCTAATAATGATATTGCTGAGTCAAAGATTGTTCATGGTTTTATAGTAACCCTTTGATCACAGTTCTAAATTGCTCTACAGAATGCATAAATCAGTTCACATCTCAAGGAACAGTGCATTAGTGTCTCAGTTTTTCCACATCTCCTCAAACATGTGTCATTTTCCTTGTCTGTCATACTTACTAATTTGATTACTAGAGATTTTTAATGGGCATTTCTCTAATCAATACTGATTTAGAATATTTTTTCATGTAATTATAAATAAATTTTATTTCTCTATAAAAATGCCTGTTCATATCCTTTGACCACATACCAATTTAAGGGAATGGTTTGTTTTTATTTTTAATGTGTTTTCCTCAGTTCTCTCTACATTTTAGAAATGAGACCTTTATCAGACAATTTGGCTGTTTTTATTCCAGTTATAATTACTGATTTTATATTTCCTTCCATCCTTTACCCTGCTTATTCTACATACTCTCTCCTTTCACCCTGCCTATCATCAAAAGTATTTTGGTGGGGTGGCTAGGTGGTGCAGTGAATAGAGCAGAAGGATGTGAGTTCAAATCTGACCTCAGACACTTGACACAACAACTAGCCGTGTGACTTTGGGCAACTCACTTAACCCCAATTGCCCTCCAAAAAGCAAAAAAAAAAGTATTTTGGTTCTGACTATCACCTTCCCCAATCAATCCTCTTTTCTATCAGCCCCCCACCATTGTGTTATCTCCTTCCTATCCTACTTTGCTCTAGGGTAAAGTAAATCTCTATATCCTAATGGCTACATGTAATTTTTTCTATTTGAGACAATTCTGAAGAAAATAAGATTCAAGCACTCCCCCCCTTTTCACCTCCTCTACTGTATCTTCCCCTCTACTTTAAAAGCTCTATCATGCTTCTTTTACATGAGATAATTTATTCTACCTCTCTCCTCTCCCTTATCCCACTACATCCGTCTTTCTATTGCATTAGTTTTATTTTTTATGCCATCCCATCCTATTCAGCTCACACCTGTGCTATCTTTGTAGACTCCTTCTAACTGCAATAATGATGAAGTTCCTAGAAATTATAAGTATAATTTTCCCATATAGGAATTTAAATGGTTTAATTTTATTGAATCCTCTTCCCTGTTTACTTTTTTATGTTTCTCTTGAGTCTTGTATTTGAAAGTCACATTTCAATCCAACTGCTTTTTTTCCCAATTAGGAATGCTTGAAAGTTTTCTGTTTCATTGAATATCCAGTTTTCCCCTGAAAGATTATTTTTTCTTACTGGGTATTCTTTGCCATCCAGAATATTATATTCTCCACCTTCAGATCCTTTAATATTGAAATTGCTAAGGCTTCTATTGTCCTGACTACTTCTCCATTATATTTGAATTATTTTTTTTTCTTTCTGGTTGCTTGAAATATTTTTTCTCCTTGATATGAGGTATCTAAAATGTGTCTATAATATACTTGGGAGTTTTCATTTTGGGATTTCTTCCAGTAGGTGGATGGATTCTTTAAATTTCTCTTTTAACCTCTGGTTCTAGAACAGCAGGCAGATTTTCTTGTTAATTTCTTGGAAATAAAATGTGTTTAGGCACTTTTTTGGTCATGAATTTCAAGTAATTTGGCCATTTTAAATTTTTCTCTCTTTAAACTATTTGCCAGATCAAGTGTTTTTCCAGTGAGATATTTCACATTTTCTCTTTTTTGCCATTATTTTGATTTTGTTTATGTGTCTTGATGTCTGAGAGTCATTAGCTTCCATTTGCCCAACTTTAATTTTTAACAAATCATTTTATTCAGTCTACTTTATTACATCTTTTTTCCATATGGCCAGTTCTACCTTTAAAATTCTTTTCTTCAGTGAAGTTTTGTACTTCTTTTTCCATGTAGACAATTCTGCTTTTCAAGGAGTTCTTTTCTTCAGTGGATTTTTGTGACATGTCCATCATTTGACCTATTCAATTTTTTTAGGGTATTCTTTTCTTTACTGTTTTTTGTGCCTCCTTCACTAAGCCATTGACTCTTTTTTCATGGTTTTCTTGCCTCACCCTCATTTCTTTCCCCATTTTTCCCTCTAATTTTCTTATTTAATTTTTAAATTAGTTTTATGCTCTTCTACAAATTGTTTTTGGGTGCCTGAAATCAATTCACGTATTTTTGAGGCTTTGGATGTAGGAATTTTGACTTTATTGTCCTCTGAATTTGTGTATTTTACTCTTCCCTGACACCACAGTAACTTACTGTTGCCATATACTTTTGTTGTTGCTCACTGGTTTTTTTTTTCAATCTATTTCTAGACTTTTTGCTTTATGTTAAAATTGGACTCTGCTCCTGGGGTGAAGGGGACATTGACCCAAACTTCAGGGTTTTTCTGCATATTTTTTTCAGAATTCTAATTCACTAAATATCCCTTATTTGTTGTCTCAGTGGAAATTCCACTTAGACATTTTCTTCTGATTTCTGTTAGATTAAATTTCTTTTTTTTTTATTCTTTGGTACTGCAGGGGGGAAATTAACTAATAACAAAATCACAGGTATAATTTAAATGAAAAAAGATACATGACAAATGAAATCTCAGTGTAAACTCTTAAAAATTTTAATCTGTATTGAATATAAAACTTGCGATTGAAGTTGATTAGGCTTTTGATTGTAATGTCTCATACAATGTCAATAAATAATAATCAAGTTTCTCACAAGAGAGTAACTAACAATATTTTACTGTTGAGTTAAAATGTAAAGATGTCTAAAGTCTAGCCATGAGGTGGAGATTTTAATTAGTTATTAAGGTGCTCCAGTGAATGCAAATCATGTTTGACCTTTCCAGCTAAACAAGTAGGATTGGCAGTGGTATTGGCATTTTCATTGAATATTTAATAAACAGTAATCTCCCAACTCTTTTAAGAGCCTGGCTTAAAAACAACAAAGCAAGAAGCTAGTATTAAATTTTGAAAAGTTCAAAGTTCATGTTTTTTTTATTTTAGTCAGATAAATCAAATGGTATTCAAATGCAGCTAATATAACTTACTTAGAATTTCAAAGCAATTCAGATAAAAGGATTTAAAGACTGAAGAAAGTTTGGCAGTGATTTAGTGCCACCCACTAATTTTACACAGCAGGAAACTGAGTTAAAGGGTGCTTTATATTTTGCCTCAGGTCATACTAGTAAGCAGTTAGCAGATTTGAGATTTAATTGCAGGTTCTATAATTGTATATTCAGTGTTTCTTCCAATCAATAATGACATAAATGTAATCTAGTCCACTTATACTACAGTAGTTTTCTCTTGTGGTGGTACCTTAGTTTCTTTAGTGTCCCTAAGAACTTCTTATTGTCCCTTCTTTAACTCAGTATATATTGAACACGCTTAGAATTGCCAGTACACAGCTACTAGAGTATTTGGCACACACACACAAATAAACCAACTTGAATTTATATTGTATATAATTTAAGTATACTTGTCTGTGCATATATTGCCTCCTTTGACAAATTATAAAGTCCTCTAGACAAGAGCTGTTTATTCATTATTTATTTATTCATTCAGTCAGTCATTCACTCATTCATTTATTTGCTTATTTAATTACCAGTACCTAGCATCCTGGCTGTTGCAGAGGATGCTCCTAATAAATGTCTGCTGACAGGTTCATTGCTTCATATTGAGCAGGGCATTTCACTTTTATACAGTTTAAATTATTAGAAAGGTTTTTTCCCTATATAAAACCAAAATTATATTTTTTGTAGTTTCTAACAATTGGTACCAGTTATGCCCTCTAGATTAATATGTATATAGTTCAATCTGTATATCTTTAAATTATTCTATATATCAGTGTAGCCTTTCATTTTCCATGTATCTATAATGACATAATTTCAAAAATGAAATCACCAGGGAAATGCAATTAAGAATTCAGAATAAAGTGTAAGGATAGTAGATGGACTTTTAAGGACAGAGGGTAAGTAGTTTTCTCACCCTGTGATGTAGGTATTAAGACTTTTTTATTTCAAATTTACATATGATATTCATAGAGGTTAAATATATTTCCTAGAGTTACACATCTTGTAGGCACACAAACATTTACTCAAACACAAGTCTGTTGACTCCAAGATTAGTGCTGTTAATCTCCCTCTGTCTCTGCCTGTCTTTCTCATCACCATGGGATGGGAATGGAAATTAAAATTTCACTAAATTGTATGTTAAGATAAACATTGATGAGAGTTAAGGTTCCTCTGACCATTATATATTAGGTAGTTTCTCTACAACCATTTAATCATCTACCTCCCCCACCCCAATATGTACTAAATGGGAAAAAAAATTACAGGTGAATTCATAAAAGAAAATATCAAAAAAAAGAGATCCTTGACAATGCTAAATCCTCATGAATTATCACTAAGTAACTCTAATTATGGTCCCAGGACAGAGATAGAAAATGACTCAGACTCTTGACCATATGGCTGAAACAGGGACTTTCTCCTGCAGAAAAATTTGGCTAATATACCTGGTCTACCAAAACTCACATGAACAACAGTCACAGGAGGAAGGGAGGATTGGCTAAAATCATGCTACCTTCTCAGGAAATGGCTTCAATTTTTTTTTCTCTGAAGCATAAATTAAGGTCCTTATTGGAGAGAAAGACTGTCTAGGGATTCTCAAGGAATGAAGAAAAGGTATATGACAGTTAATGTGTTGGGCAGGCTATGGAAACAATTTGGCATGATGAGTAGGCTTGCTTTGCAATATTAAGGGTCCAGTTGAGATTAGCTATTGTAAATGTATAGTGAGTTCATTAACAAAGGTTTCATAATTTCCTCATTTTCCTTTTAATAGCATGTGAGTAGGAGTAAAAAGATGTGGGAGCAATCCAATGTATGATTGACAATAAGGTAAGGGAATAAGAGATTCAAAAGTACAGGTGAATGGTGAGTCCAACTAGTTCACCAGGGAGTAAAGGTTAGTAAAGGAAGAGAGTGTAGCCAGAAAAGAAATTATGGTTTTGGACATCAAAGCCAGTGGGAGAAAATAAAAACACCAAAATATTAATAGCAACATTTTAAAAATTGTAGCAAAGAACTGGAGAGTAGATGTTCATCAGTGAGAGATTGCTAAAGAAGTTCTAGCCTAAAAATATTATAGACCAGTACTATGCTGACCAAGATAATGAATATTCTGAGTATAGAGAATATCTGTTATTATTGAGTCCTTTCAGTAGTGTCTAACTCTCTGTGAACCCATTATTTTGGGTTTGCTATATCTCTTGGCAGAGATACTAGAGTGATTTACCATGTCATTCTCCATCTCATTTTAGAGGGAGGAACTGAGGCAAACAGGGTTAAGTGACTTGCCCAGGATCACATAGATAGTAATGTGTCCGAGGCTCAATTGGAACTTGTGTTGCTAACTCCATGACCTGCATTCTATTCTCTGTGCCATGTAGCTGTCCCAGAGAATCTTAGATAAACATTAAAATGAAATATGTAAAATGAAGTATAGAAAACCAAGAAAGTAATATACACAATATATAAAACAATTCAAATGGAAATAAAAATAACAAACCAATTGAAATTAGGAACTATCAAATTATGAAAAAAATATAAATTAATAGAAATCTATTTAAAATCAGCATTGACTATGAATTTTATGAAGGGGAGCTATTATAACTGTAAAATTTCCATTATAAATGAATCAAATAGCTTTCATTTTTTTGTCATTTTCCACATTTACTTCCATAGTTTTTAAATTTTCTCCCCTTCACTCCCCTGCTCCTCCCTAAGATGACTTGCAATCTGATATGGGCTCTGCACATACATTTCTATTAAACACATTTTCACATTAGTCATGTTGCATATACAAATTTTAACAAATGGGAGAAACAGTGAGAAAGAAAAAAAAAGCAAAACAAAAAAGAAAATAGTCTGCTTCCCTCTGCACTTGGCACCCATGGTTCTTTCTCTGGCTGTGGATAGGGTTTTCCATCATGGGTCCTTCAAATTGTTTTAGGTCCTTGCATTGCTAAGAAGGGTTAAATTATAAAAATCAGTCATCTCACACAGTGACTGTTTCTGTGAACAATGTTCTCCTGGTCTTGTTAACTTCATACAGCATCTGGTCATATAAGTCATTCCAGGATTTTCTGAAGTCCATCTGTTCCATCATTTCTTATTGCTTAATAATCTTCTATTACATTTATATACCACAACTTGTTCAACATCCCCTCTATTTCCAGTTCTTGGCCATGACAAGCTGCTATAAATATTTTTGTGTACGTGGGTCTTCTTCCCATTTTATAGTCTCTTTGGGATACAGTCCTACAAGCAATATTGTTGGTTTAAAAGGTAAGAAAAACTTTATAGCTCTTTAGGGATAGTTCCTAATTGCTCTCCAGAATGATTAGATCAACTCACAGCTTCACCAACAATGACCTGGCATTCCAACTTTACCATATCTTCTCCAGCATTTGTCATATTCCTGTTTTGTCATGTTAGTCAATCTGATAGGTGTGATATGGTATGTCAGAGTTGTTTTGATTTGCATCTCTCTAATCCATAATGGTTTAGAGCATTTTTTTAATATGACTCTACATAGCTATAATTTCTTCCTCTGAAATCTGCCTATTCATATAATGACATTGACCATTTATCATTTGGGGAATGACTTGTATTTTTGTAAATTTGTTGTAGTTCTCTATATATTTTAGAAATGAGGTGTTTGTCAGAGACACTAGTTGTAAAAATTCTTTCCCAGTTTTCTGCTTCCCTCCTAATCTTGGTTGCATTGGCTTTGTTGGTGCAAAAACACACACACACACAATTAAATGTAATCAAAATTATCCATTTTGCATTTCATAATGCTCTCTATCTTGTTTGGTAATACATTCCCCCCAATCTCCTTAAATATGACAGATAATATTCCTTGCTCCCCTATTTTTTATAGTATCAGCCTTTATACCTAGATCATGTACCCATTTGGACTATATTCTGTTATACAGTGTCAGATATTGGTCTATGCTCAGTTTCTGCCATACTAGTTTCTAATTTTCCTAGCAGTTTTTGTCAAATGATGGATTCTTAGCCCAGAAGCTGGGGTTTTGTGGTTTATCAAACAGTAGATTGCTGTAATGTCTCCAGTAACTTTAAATGGAATTTCTCTTTCTATTTCTTACTATTGGACTTTGTTGGTAGTAATATATAGAAAAGTCTATGATTTATGTTGATTTATTTTATATCCTGCAACTTTGCTAAAGTTGTTTATTATTTTCAGTACTTTTTACTTTATCCTCTTGGATAGTGGCTCTCAACCTGTGGGTTTGCAATCCCTTTGGGGCCGAATGACCTTTTCACAGAGGTCACCTATGACCATCAGAAAACACATATTTCTGATGGTCTTAGGAACTGAAACACTGCTCCTCTATTCATCTCCAGGTAGGTCAGCCCACATTCAGATACACCCACATATGAGTATTAAAGAGTTGTGACATTAGGAAGGTTGAGAACCACTGCTCTGGGATTTTCTAAGTATATCATCATATCAGCTGCAAAGAGTGATAACTTAATTTCTCCTTTGCCTATTCTATTTCTTTTTTTCCTCTTATTTCTAAAGCTAATATTAGTAGTACCATATTGAATAACAGTGGTGACAATAGACATTGTTGTTTCAACCCAGATTTTATTGGAAATACATCGAGCTTATCCCCATTATGTGTAATGCTTGCTGAAGGTTTTAGGTAGATGCCACTTATCTTTAAGGAAGGCTCCATTTATTCCTATGTTCTTTCATGGTTTTAATAGGAATGGGTGTTGTATTTTGCCAAAAGCTTTTTCTGAATCTACTGAGATAAAAAAGATGATTTATCTTACTTTTGCTGTTGATATGATCAATTATACTGAAATCCTGGTATAAATTCTACCTAATCAAACTGCATTATTCTCATGATGAGTTACTGTAATATTTTTGCTATGTTTTATTTAAAATTTTTGCATCCATATTTATTAGTGAAATTGGTCTATAATTTCCTTCTCTCTTTTGATTCTTCCAGTTTAGGTGTCAGTATCATATTTATATCATAAAAATAATTTGGTAGGACTTTTTCTTCACCAGTTTTCCCAGGTAGTCTATATAGTATTAGGATTAATTGTTCTTTAAATGTTTGATTGAATTAGATTGTAAATCTATCCGGTCATGGAGATATTTTTCCTAGGGAGTTCATTGATGTATTGTTCAATTTCTTTTTTCTGTGATGGGTTTATTTATTTTGTTTCTTCTTGTTAATCTACGAAATTTACATTCTGTAAATATTTATCAGTTTATCTAAGATTTTCAAATTTATGGGCATACAGTTGGGCAAAATAATTTTTAATTATTGTTTTAATCTCATCTTCATTGGTGGTGAATTCACCCCTTTCATTTTTGAAACTGGTAATTTGCTTTTCTTCTTTCTTTTTTAATCAAATTAACAGAAAGATTTATCAATTTTCTTGTTTTCTCCCCGTAAAACAAGCACTTAGTATCATTTATTAGTTCAACAGTTTTCTTAATTTCAATTTTATTAATTTCTCTTCTGGTTTTTAGTATTTCTAACTTGGCATTTAATTGACACTTTTTAATTTGTTCTTTTTTTAACTTTTTAAATTCTATGCCATTTCATTAATCTCTTCTCAGTCTATTTTGTTCATGTAAGCATTCAGAGATATAAAGCTTCCCCTCAAAATCAGTTTCACTGCATCACATAAGTTTCAGTATGTTGTCTCTTTATTGTCATTCTCTTGCATAAATTATTGATAGATTCTATGATTTGTTGTTTGACCCACTCAATCTTTAGGATTAGATTATTTAGTTTACAGTTAATTTTAGTCTATCTTTCCTTCACGGTTTATTACATATAATTTTTATTGTATCACAATCTGAAAAGAATGTATTTAATATTTCTACCATTATTCATAAAACTGTGAGGATTTTATGTCTTAGTATATGGTCAGTTTTTGTATATGTGCCATATACCACTGAGAAAAAGGTATATTCCTTTCATTTCTGTTTAATTTTCTCCAGAGTTCTCCCATAGTTGTCTTTTCTTTTTTTTGAATACTATTTTTATTTCTTTTCTTATTTACATCATTCATTTTCATGAGATTTTTGAATTACAAATTTTCTCCCTGTCTTCCCACTTCTCCAACCTTAAAACAGCAGTTCCACTGTAAAGCCCCTCCCCAATCTGCTATCTAACTTTCTGGGAGGGCAGGGAGGGTCTCTCTACCCCAAACCCGTATGTCTTAATTCCTAGTTGCAGACATTGCAGAACTTTAAATTCTGGATTCTTTCGATTCCTCCCCTGTCACCAACCCCTACTGGAAGGACAATCAATTCAATACAGCCTGTGGATGTGTAATTATACAGGACATCTTCATAGTGGACATATTGTGACAGTGATCATATGTCCCTCCTTCCTACCACTTCCCTCCTTGTTCTGTTCTCTACCCTGTTCCTGTCCCTTTACTGAAGTGTGTGCTTCCAGAATCCTTCTCCCAGATCCTGCCCTCCACTCCATCATCCCCCATCTCATCCCCATGCCCCCTACTCTCCTGTGTGGCATGATTGAAAATTCAACTTTTTAAGGCATTCTTCTCCTCATTGGCTTTCTGCGCCTCTTTTGCTTTTTTTTTATAGTGTTATGTTCTTCAGTCAGGTTGTTGACTCCCTTTTCATGATTTTGTCACATCATTCTCATTTCTCTTCCCAATTTTTCCTCCACTTCTCTTACTTGTTTTTTTAAAGTCCTTTTTCAATTGATCTATCTCTTCTAGGAATTCTTCAAGTGTCTTGGAAGCATTTGGTGTGGGAGTTCTGACTGTGTTGTCTTCCTCCATTTCCATGCTTTGATCCTTTTGGTCCACAAAAAAGAATTCTAGATTTTTATTGCTGTTCTTATTTGGCTTCCTTTTCCTCATGTTGGCCAGTCAGTTAATTGGTTGGGTTTTTTTTTAACTTTGTGAAACTGCTTCCAGGTGGGAAAGCTCTGTTCCAAATCACTGGGGTTTTCCCAGCTGCCAGAGCTATTGGGGGGGGGGGTGTTGCAGCCCTCCGAACGTTGGCTTGCTGAGAGTGCACCCCAGGACCACTACCCAAGACCACCATCCATATCCAGGCCGCTCAATGCAAGAGCACTTGGCCCTGGTCAATTGACTCAGCCCCCCTGCGGGGCATGCAGGCCAGGGACTCTGAAGCAGCCCAGTGGGGGCAGCCACTAGTTATGGCAGTTCCTGTCCTTTCCCCACTGCTTCTTTGCCCTTGTGGTAGATTGGGCAAACTGGTTTTCCTCCCCCAAATTAAGTTTCTAAGTTTCACTTTAACTGACCTTCTCTAATCCTGCCTTGCTAAATGTGAAGATTCCTCCAGGTGCAGTAGATCTTCTCTGAAGTAGACTCATGCTGCAGCTTGGGAGTCTCAGCCCCTCCAGCCTGCCATGGGGCCTGGCCGTGTTTTGGTTACAAGCTGGGATGGTCTCAGCTCCTGGCCTACCAGTCTGCACAATAAGCCCTTCCTGCTGAGCTGCCTTTCTCTAATCCTTCTTTTTCACACTTTGGTAGATGTAGAATTGCTCAAGATGCTGTGGATCTTCTCTCTTATAGACTGGCAGCAGCTCAGCTCCTCCAGGGTACCCTGGGGACTGGCCGCCTTTTGGTTTCAAGCTGGGCTGGCCTTGGTTCCCAGCCTGCTGTGATGAGCCCCTTCTGCTGAGCTGCCTTCAGCAAGAGATGTGTTTTCTGCATTTTTGTGAGTTTGAGAGCACTAGAATTTGTTTGGGGTCATATTTTATGGGTATTTAGGGTGGCTCTGTGGGAGCTTTGGAACCTTGCTGCTTCTGCTCTGCCATCTTATCTCTGCCCCTCCTAGAATATATCCATATTTGTCTTTTCTAAAATTCTCTTCACCTACCTACCTATTGTCTTATTTGTTTTGAGGTTGAATTTATCATATTCAGAGAAGTAGAGGTTGAGGTCCTCCACTAGTATAGTTTTGCTATCTGTTTCTTTCTGTAACACTCTTAGCTTCTCCTCTAAGAATTTGCATGCTATACCACTTGGTGCATATATGTTAGTAATGATATTATTTCATTGTCTATAGAGCCTTTTAGCAGGATATAGTTTCCTTCTTTATCTCTTTTGATTACATCTCTATTTGTTTTTCCTTTATCTGAGATTAGGTTTGCTAACCTTGCTTTTTTTGTTTGTTTGCTTGTTTTACTTCAGCAGAAGCATAATATGTTCTACTCCAGCCTTTCACCTTTACTCTTTGTGTGCCACCTTGTTTCAAATGTGTTGCTTGTAAACAACATGTTGCAACAAAGATAACAAAACCATATTTTCAAAGAATATAGAAAAATGATGGATATAATTAAGAATTAATTTATCTTAAAGAAACATAAGAAAGAAGAGCCCCACTTTCATATGATTGAAGGACATAATAGAATGTAAGAACTAGGGTTATTTGTGGTAGAAAACCACAGTATAGGAATATTTCAAATTTATGTAAAGGAACAGAATAATTAACCATGTAAACAAAAATATAACAAACCAATATTATCCCAAAGATTTAAAACAAGTTTTTCCCATGATATGACACTCCTTTTGATTAAAAGCATATACATCTAACGGTCTTCTTTTTAAAATGATCAATAGCATAAATGTAATCAAGAGATAGCATTGTAGGAGAAACTATTAAAAATTTTCCTATTGTAAAAAGGGGTAAAGCAAAGCTATTTCCCATTATTAGATGACATTAATTCTAAAAAAGTGTAGTCATGGAACAAGAGAAGACAACAAAATAAATTATTTAAACATTGATAGAGAGAAGAAAAAATGTAGAATGTAAGAAACATATTTGTATAACTCAGGAAATCACTGAAGAAACTAATTGAAATAGTTTCTCTGAAAAGGTAGAAAGATAGAAATTAAAATGGAAAAGAGCTCTGAAATTTCTATGTAGTGCTAGCAAAAACTTGGAAGAAAATGTAAAATAAACCTATTAAGAATTGTAAAGTTAACAAAATATTTAAGAATTTACTTGTAGAGGTAAAATATTTATATAAATGTAAAAACAAAGTATTTTTGATAGAAATAAAGGGAGATGAATAATTGGAGAAATTCACTGATTATTTTAGCAGAATGACAATATAAACTATTACATTGATTTTGGGATTTACTCCTGATACAACGAAATTAACAATAGAATGTATTTTAAAATCCTACAAAACAATTTCAAAATTCATTTGGAAGCACCTAAGGCCTAAAACTTAAAGAGGAATAATAAATTTAAAAAACCCTAATAATTAAGTAGTTGTATAATGACTAATTCACACTAATTTAAAAAAAATATAGTAGTTAAACAAACAAAAGATAGATCAATGGAAAGGATGAGAAAACCAAGAACTGGAGTAAACTGAAAATAATGATTCACTGTTTGAAGACTCAAAAATATAATTTGCTAGGAGAATGATTGCATTTTTTCATAAGAACCAAAAGAAAACTATAAAGCAGTTTGAAGAAATTTTGGGAAAACCATCATGTTACACTATAGTTCACAATTCTCCCAAAATATATAAGAACTTACTCAGAAAAGTATATTAAAAATTGAAGTAAATAAATTATGTAAACATGCAAAATATATTTCCATATTTGTCTATCTTGCAAAAGAAAAAAAACAAAGAAAAAACCCCACAAAGACAAAAAAATGAAATAAGAAAAGTAAAATGTGAAAATTGTGCTTCACATTGCATTTAGGGTTGATCTCTTCCCTCTCTGGAGGTACATAGCACCTTCATCGGTCCTTTGGAATTGTTTTGGAGCAGGGTCTTCATGAGAATAGCTAAGTCTTTTACTGTTGTATTTGTAACATTATTGTTACTGGGTACAACATTCTCCTGACTTGTCTCACTTCACTATGAGTTCATAAGTCTTCCCAGGTATTTCTGAAAACATAATTCTTATGATTTTTATAGTAGTGTAGCATTCTTTCACAAATATGTACAACACCTTATTCAGCTATGCCCCCATCCATAGGCATCCCTTTCCTTTTCCAATTCTCTGCTGCCACAAAAAGAACTGCTATAAATATTTTTGTACAAATGTAAAGCCAATCAGCAGTAGATTCCTGAGAGAATGCTACTGTGAACAGCTTTTAAGATTCGGATCACACAGTATTAGTGAACACTCTGTTCATTCCATTAAAAATCTAGATTCAGTACAATGTTCACAGTATCAATAATTCACAATATTATATACAGTCTTCAGAACAAGGAGAGTCTCAATATTACATCTTATTACAGAAAGGAATAAGGAACAAGAGAAGAATCAGCTGGTTTCCCTAAGGGAGAAACCAGCTTCACATTTTAAAGATTCAATCAATCCAGCTAAGGACTCAATCAATCAATTAACAAAAGGAATGACCCAGTTTCCCTAAGAGGGAGTTGATTCAATCAATAATTCACAATATACTGATCTTCCACTCCTGGGGCAAGCATTAACTTTAGTTTCCAAATAAAGTACTTCGAAAACTACACAATCCTTCCATCCCTTGAGTTCAAGCAAACCTCAGTTTAGTCCAAGGGGAGGCCTTTTCATCATTTTGACTCTGGGTAGTCTCTCTGATTCCCTGGATCCTCTTCCCTGGTCCCAGCTCCCTCCTGAGTCTGTCAAACAATCACCTAGATTCATTAGCTGAAAGCTGGCAGGTTCTCGTCCAGTCCTCAAAGGAAAAACAGCTCCCAGGTCCTT
>CM053594.1:246678535-246695517 GCA_028646575.1 Pseudocheirus occidentalis
AGGAGCTGAAAGCTGCCAGGCTCTTGTCCAGTCCTCAGAGATGAACAGTACCTAGGTCCTTGTCCAGTCCTCAGGGCACTCCCCGGCACACACTGAAGTTCACAAGGTTCAGCACACCTCAAACCCTTCAGGACTTCTCTTGCCTGGAACTCAAGGATCAGCCAGGCCACCAACAAACAAAGTCCCATCCTGTTCATGTCTTCAGTCAGCTTCATGGAGGAGCTAAATCCAAAATCTGTCTGTCTCTATAAAATTATTCCTTATAAGCACCGGCCTTCTCCCAAGTCAACAGGGGAGTGTCTCAGCCAATAGTATTCTTCCACGTCAACAGGGGAATTCACACCTTTTCACCAATGGACAGAGTTCTATACTTAGCCCTAAGTTTCTAGGATCTACTTAACCCTAAGTATATGATCTACTTAGCCCTAAGTATCTGACAAATTGATTACCATTACAACAAATGAATCCTTTTCTTTGATATCTTTGGGATGCAGATCTATCAACCCATTGCTGGGTCGAAGGATACCCACAAATTTATAGCTCTTTGGATATAGTTCCAAATCCTCTCTAGCATTTGTTTTCATATTAGCCAATATGATAGGAGCAAGATCGTATCTCAGAGATATTTTAATTTTCATTTCTTTAATTAGTACTGATTTAGAGCTTTTTTTGTTTTTGTTTTTTTAAGTTAATTTATTGTTACTTTTCACATTCATTTGTTTTTTTAATTTCCATTATTTATTTTTAGTTTTCAACATTCATTTCCACAAGATTTTGAGTTGTAAATTTTCTCCCCATCTCTCCCCTACCCCCAACCACAAGATGTATGCATACTGATTGCCCCTTCCCTCAGTCTGCCTTCCTTTCTATCCCCCCTTAATTACTTTTAGGGAAAGATAGATTTCTATACACCATTGCCTGTATATCTTATTTCCACATAGCATGTAAAAACAATTTTTAACATTTGTTTTTAAAACTTTGAGTTCTAGATTTTCTTTCTTCTTCCTTCCTCACCAATCCCCATTGAGAAAAAAAGCAATTTGATATAGGTTATACATATTTAGTTTTCTTCCATAGTAGTCATATTGTGAAAGGCTAACAATATTTCCCTCCATCTTATCTCAACCATCATTTGTTCTACTTTCTCCTTTGATCCTGTCCCTTTTCAAAAGTGTTTGCTTCTAACTATTAGCTTCCCAATTTACCTTCTCTTCTCTCATCCCCCCTCTTACTTCCTTTCCCTTACTTTCCTGTAGGGTAAAATAGCCAATTGCATGTGCATGTTATTCCATCCTTAAGCCAAATCCAATGAGAGTAAGTAATATAAGTAATGATTCATTCCTTTTCACCACCCCGCTCTTCTACTCCATGTTAATAACTTTCTCGTGCCTCTTTTAGTGAGATAATTTACTATATTCTAACTCTCCCTTTCTCCTCCCAATATATTTCTCTCTCACTCCTTAATTTTATTTTTAGATATCATCCCTTCATGTTTAACTCACTCTGTGCTATCTATCTATTTCCTCCAAGTACCTAATACTGAGAAGGTCTTATGAGTTACAAGTCTCATCTTTTCATGTAAGAATGTAAATAGTTTGACTTTAATAAGTCCCTTATTATTTCTCTTTCCTGTTTACCTTTTTATGCTTCTTCTGGGTCTTATATTCAAAGGTCATTTTTTTATTCAACTCCGGTGTTTTAATCAATAATGCTTGAAAGCTCTATTTTGTGAAATATCCATATTTTCTCATGAAGTATCATACTCAGTTTTGCTGAGTAGGTGATTCTTGTCTTTAATCCTAGCTCCTCAGACTTCTGGAATGTCATATTCCAAACCTTTTGATCCCTTAATGTAGAAACTGCTAGACCTTGTGTTATTCTGGTTGTATTTCTACAGTACTTGAGTTGTTTCTTTCTGGCTGATTTGCAATATTTTCTCTTTTACCTGAGTACTCTGGAATTTGGCTACAATATTTCCTAGTAGTTTTTCTTTTGGGATCTCTTTCCAGAGGATATTGATGGATTCTTACAACTTCTATTTTCCCCTCTGGTTCTAGAATATCGGGGCAATTTTCCTTGATGATTTCTTGAAAGATGAAGTCTAGGCTCTTTTTTTAAATACTGAATGTCAAGTAGTCCAATAATTTTTAAATTTCCTCTCCTGGATCTATTTTTCAGGTCAGTGGTTTTTCTAATGAGGTCTTTCACATTGTCTTTTTTTTTCATTTTCTGTTCTGTTTTATAATTTCCTCATTTCTCATAAAGTCACTTGCTTCCATTTGCTACATTTTAATTTTGAAGAATTTTTTTCTTTGGTGAGCTTTGGGATTTCCTTTTTAATTTGGCCAATTTGACTTTTTAAGACATTCTTCTCCTCATTGACTTTTTGGACCTCTTTTGCCATTTGGGTTAGTGTATTTTTAAAGTGTTTTTTTTTCCTTCAGTTTTTTTTTTTGAGATCTCCTTTAGCAAGCTGTTGACTTTTTTTCATGATTTTCTTGCATAATTGTCATTTCTCTCCCCAGTTTTCCCTCTACTTCTCTTACTTGATTTTCAAAATCATTTTTGAGGTCTTCCATGACCTGTGACCAATTCATATTTTTCTTGGAGGCTTATGATGCCGGAGCTTTGACTTTTTTGTCTTTTTCTTGTTGTATGATTTGATATTTTTTCATCAACAAAGTAAGATTCTATAGTCTCACTTTTTTATTCTGTTTACTAACCTTCCCGGCCTAATATTTGACTTTCTAACTCCCTGTCAGGCAGGACTCTGCTTTTAGTAGGAGTGGGGTTGGGTGTACTGTCCCAGGATTTGAGGGGTTTTGTATCAGCAGCTGGATACCTCACCATCTGAGTGCTCAGAGCTTCAGAAGCAGCCATTGCTGCTGCAGCTGCTACCAACACCACCACTAACAGCAGCACCACCACCTCAAGGCTGGGGCTGAATCAAGTGCTCCTCTTTCACCCAAGTCCTAGAGTTCCCCCACTGAACTCCCTCCCCCACATTCTCAGCATTTGTGGGATGAGAAGTCTGGAAATTGCTACAAATGGCAGTGATTCTATCCCCCTAAAACTTGCTCCAGATTCATCTGCACCTGGTACAGCCCATGGCAGAATTTGTTCTGCTTCCAGCCCAGCATTATAAACCCTTCCTCTCAGGCTTCTAGGCTGTCTTGGGCTGGAGGTCTGCTTCGCCCTGTCATTCTGTGTCTTCTGTAGCTCTAGAATTTTTTTAGAGTCATTTTTACAGGTCTTTGTAGGGGACAGTAGGTGAGCTCAAGCTGCTTTTATTCTGACATCTTTCTATACCCCCCACCCCCAATTTACATAACTTTTATGTGAGTATTGAGAGTTTGGAATTCTTATTCTAAAAATATACCTGTTAATATCTTGTGAACAATTATCCACTTGGGACGGTTCTTTTTTTAAATATAAGTTTAATTCAGTTCTCTGTTTCTTTGAGAAATCAGGCCTTTACATGAGAAATTTGCTTTGATTTTTGTTTATTTTCTTGTTTTCCTACTAATATTGTTTTCAATAGTTTGTGCAAAAAGGGTTTTTTTGCTATTTTTTTAATTACATGTAATCAAAATTATCCATTTTACTTCCTGTAATGCTTCATATCTCTTGTTTGGTCTAAACTCTTCACATATCCATATATTTGACAAGTATATTTTCCCATGCCCTCCTGATTTACTTACTGAGACATTTATGTCTATTTTTTTTCATTTTGGCCTTATTTTGGTATGTGGTGTGAGATGCTGGTATATGCCTAGTTTCTGGCTATTTTCTAGTTTTTGTCAAATGTTAAGTTCTTACCCCCAAACCATGATTCTTTGAGTTCATCATTCACTAGATTGCTAAGGTTGTTTAGAACATTGTATTTTGTACTTAATTTGTTCCACTGATCCAACACTATACTTCTACTTCAAGATTGTTTATTTGATTACAACCTTGTAATATAATTTTAAATTTGTTACTGCTCACCTGTGGTGTTTTTTAAATTGATTCTCTTGAAATTCTTTACTTTTTTTTCCTCCAGATAAATTTTATTATTTTTGTTCTAGTTGTATATAATAATTCTTTACTAGTTTAATTATTATGGCACTGAATAAGTAAACTAAATTATGCAGAATTTTCATTTCTGTTATGTTCCTTCAGCCTACTGATGAACAATATATTTTTTTCCGTCATTTAGATCTTTATTTGAGTGAAATGTGTTTTGTAATTGTGTTCATACAATCCATGGGTTCCACTTTTCAGGTAGACTTTCAAGTATTGTTTTACATTGTCTGCAGTTATTTTTAAATGAAGTCTCTCCTTCTGAATCTTCCTGCTGATTTTTTGCTTTTATCTATCTATCATTCTATCTATCAATCTTTCTATCTATCCATCTATCTATCTATCTATCTATCTATCTATCTATCTGTCTGTCTGTCTGTCTGTCTATCTATCTGCCTTCTGTCTGTCTATAGATATAAATATATAGATGATTTATGTGTCTTTTTGTCCTGCAACTTTGCTAAAATTGTTAATTATTTCCACTAATTGTTTTTTTAACTTAGTTGATTTTATAGAACTCTAAGTAAGCATCACATGCAGAGTGATAAGATTGTTTCTTCATTGCATGTTACAGTTTCTACATTTTTTATTTCTCTTATTGTTATAGCTAACATTTTCAGTGCAATATTGAATATAAAAGGTAATAATAGGTGTTCTTGCTTCATCCCCGATCATATTGAGAAGACTTTTAGGTTGTCCCTATTACAGATCATTTTTGCTGATGGCTTTGAATAACTATTACTTATCACTTTAAAGTAAGTGCAATTTATTTCTATGGTTTCTGTTGTCTTTAATGGGAATGTGTGCTGTATTTTGCCAGAAGCTTTTTCTGCATCTTTTGAGACAATAGCGTGATTTCTATTGGTTTTGTTATTCATATGGTCAATTATGCTGATAGTTTTTAAAATATTGAACCAATCCTGCATTTCTGGTATAAATCCCACCTGTTCACAGTGTAGGATCCTTGTGATGTATTGCTGTAATCTTCTTGCTAATCCTTTATTCAAATAGTTGCATCAATATTTATTAGGGAAATTGATCTATAATTTTTTACTTGGCTTTGTGTCTTTGTAGTTTATAAATCAACACCATACTTGTGTTGTAAAAGGAATTGTCATGACATCCTTTTTGTCTGTTTTCCCAAGGAGATTATATGGTATCAGAAAACATTGTTCTTTCAACATTTAGTTGAATTTGCTTTTGAATCTCTTTAGTGCTTGGGATTTTTTTTTAATTAGGAAGTTCATTGATCACGTCTTCAATTTCAGTTGCTTGGATTGATTTATTTTTAAGTATTCTGTTAATCTGGGTAATGTATTTTATTTTGTTGACATCCACCTAATATATTTAGATTGTTAAATTTATTGCCATACAATTCCATAAAATATCTTCAAGCAATTATTTTTATTTGATCTTCGTTGCTAGTAAAGTCAGTCTTTTCATTTTTGATATTAGTAATTAGATTTTTTCTTTTTTTAATCAAATGAACCAATGGTTTATTTATTTTTTTCATAAAATCAATTTCTAGTTTTATTTATTAATTTAGTGTTTTTCTGCTTTCAATTTTATTAATCTTTTGTTTGATTTTTTAAGGATTTCTATTTTATATTAAATTGAGTATTTTTAATTTCTTCTTTTTCTAGTTTGTTTGTTTGCTTTTTGCTTGCATGCCCAGTTCCTCACATTGTTCTTTTAGTTTTATTGATGTACAGTTTGAAATCTAAATTTTTCCCTGTGTACCTCTTGTGCTGAATCCCATATTGTTATCCCATTGTTATGTTGTCTCGTTGTTGTCCTTTTAATTATATTATTGATTGTTTCTATATTTTGTTCTTTGACACTTATTTTTTAACATTAGATTATTGTTTTCAATTAATTTCAACCTATCTTTCCATTACCTAACATTGAATATAATTTTCATTGCATTATGATCTGAAAAGATGCATTTACTATTTCTGAAGTTGTTTCTGGGGGGTTTATGTCCTAATACATGATCAGGTGTGTGTGTGTGTGTGTGTGTGTGTGTGTGTGTGTGTGTGTGTGTGTGTGTGTAAGCATGCTGAGAAAATGGTATATTTCTTTATATTCCCATTCAGTATTCTACAAAGATCTATCATTTCTAACTTTTCCAGAATTTTATTCACCTACTTCTTTCTCATTTATTTTTGCTTAGATTTTTCTAATTCTAAGAGGGAAAACTTGAGCTCCTTCGACTGGTATTGTTCTATTTTCTATTTCTTTTTTTCTAGTTCATTCTAATTAGGTACTATACCATTTGATGCATTATTTTTAATATTAATATTACTTCATTTTCTGTGGTACCTTTCAAAAAGATATAGATTCCTTTTTTATCTCTTTTATTTCTATTTTTCCTTTTGCTTTGAATGAGAACATGATCGCTACCCCTGCTTTCTTTGCTTCAGCCAAAAAATAATAGATTTTGCTGCAGCAGCTTACCTTTACCATGTGTCTTTCTGCTTCCAATGTATATTTTTGTAAACAACATATTGTAGAATTCTGATTTTTAATTCAGTATTATATCCACTTCTGGTTTATGGGTGAGTTCATCAAGTTCAAATTTATAGTTATGATAAGTAAGTGTGTATTTTCCTTCATGCTATTTTCCACTTGTTTATCCTCCACTCTCTTATCCCCACCCTATCCCTCCTCACAAGGGTTTTACTTTGGATCATCAGTCTCAGTTGCTGCCTCTTTTCTGTCAGTCTTCCCCCCTCTTTTATCCACTTCCTTTTTTACTTCCTTAAAGGCTAAGATAGATTTTTGTAATCTCCCCTCTTTGAGCAAATCTGATGAGAGTAAAGTTTAAGCTTTGCCCACCCCACTCCATCTTCCCCTCTATTATAATACCCCTTTTATGCCTATTCTGTGTGAGTTGATTGAACCCATCCCATTTCCCTCCCCTTTTTTCCAGTGCAGTCTTCTTTCTTATCCTTTTATCTTACTTTTTTTTTGGGGGGGGTAATATCCCATCAAAGTTAATTTATGCCAACACCCTCTGTCTACATACATATTTCTGCCCATTGTGCAAGCAAGTCTTTTTATGTGAGAGTTGGGCTTTGGTCTTGCAACATTACTGTCTTTTTTGTAGCAGGAACCAGGTTCTTGCTGATGACTCTGACTGGGCTTCAGCACCTAGCTGCTTGCTTTACTGGGTAATAGGCCTCCATTCTGGCTTGTATTGGGGGATGAGGCCTCCCTGTTTACCTCCCTTAGTTATGGGATTTCACTACTGGCCTGCCCCAGGGGCAGGGTTTTGCTGCTGGTTTGCTATGGAAAGAGGGCGTCTATACTGGGCAGTCCCTGGAACAGGATCTCACTCTTAACTGGCCCCAAACGCAGGTCCTCACTATAGGTCAACAATAAGATCAGGCCTTGATGGTGGCCTGTGCTAGGGTGCTGTGCTGCACAGAAGGTTGCAAAATCAGATAATCATAGATCAGCTAGGCAGACTATAAATATATGGTTAGGTATAAGTAGTGTAAGGAATCAGAAAAAATATTGCAAGGTATGTCAAAGTTGTCTTGAGAAAAACAATAAACTGGGCTCTACAAAATGTCACTGCAGTACATGGAGAGTTTCATGTGAGGTGTCACCCTAAACTGTAATCGTTATTCTGATTGGTTCAATTATTTTGCTCATCCATGGCAATCCATTTGGCTCTGCCTAATTATGCAAGACTTTTTAGTGAAAAAAGTTACTATAAGAAGGTAAGAAAATGCCTTTTTTATGACTAGTCAGCATTCAGTATGCTATTTTGCTTTACTGGTCTGTACAGCTCCAACTAATTATTATAAATAAAAATAACCATACAATTTAGTGATGAGAATTTAACACAATATTCCAGATGCAATTTATTCAGGAAAGGATATAGCAGGACCATATAATGTTTCTGATTGTATGTACAATTTTTATATCAATGGAGCCTAAACTCATCATTTTAGGTGGCTAACAGGTTTCATTTTAGTTTCATATTAAGTATACAATTCAATAAAATTTCCTTCCCTTTTTCACACTAATTGTTATCCATGGATTATACTTTACATTGATACTATTATTTTAATCTTCATTTTATTAATCAAAATTCCAACCCTCTCATTCAATATGTTTGTTATTCCTTTTATGTTCCTATCTTCACCATATTTAATAAAAATGATCTATGCCTTCACCTAAATAATGTATACTTTAATCTATAAACTGATGTATATAATACATAAATTATTTAGATGAAAACAAATTGAATATTAATGATTGTTAATTCAACAAAATACTGCTGAGGGCAGAATGTTGGGCCCCTCTGCTATATCCCTTTGATTTCAATCCATTAATCACAACTCTTTATCCCATTTAAATATTTCTCAATACACCTAACTTCAATATAATCTCCATATCTCTCTATCTTGTAAGGGGTGATATGAAATAACATGAAATTTCTTTCTAATATATTATATCTATCCCTCAATCTACCATTTTGGTCACCATCTAAAAATAAACTTGAAGTATCAACATTTCCTTAATTTCCAAGCTGTCCTATTAATAGATGGTCCATAAAAACATAGAATATCAGAGATGGGCAGGATTACACCATAATCTGGTCCAATCTACATTAAATAAAAAGAACATCCCAGAATACTTTCTACAATGATAAGAACATTGCAGAGATAATCACTTCAAAAGTTTTAAAAGTTAGATAAATGGAATGACAAACTAGGACTCAAGAGCACTCAAGAAACATTGTCAAAATTGTAATAGAAAAAAGAGGGAGAATGCAGATATAGATAGATAGATATAGAGATAGAGATAGAGACAGAGAGAGAGACAGAGACAGACAGAGACAGAGACAGAGACAGAGATAGAGATAGAGATATGTATTGACATAGGTAATGTAGGGAGGTGTTTTGGTTGAGTCTACTTGTTCCAAGGATTTTGTATATTTTCTGTTTCTTTTTGTGGGACTTAGGAGACAGAGAAAATAAGTTTAATTTCAATAGTATTGTACAAAAGAAAAAATGAATCTGCCATATGATATAATTGATAAAAGCTTAACTAAAGTTATTTTGGAGAAATTAATTGAGAGGGCAAAACTATCTCCAGAGCAGCCTACTTTGTGGTTATCTCTGTTACAGTTTTATTTTTTCCTGACACAAAGTCTTTCTGCATTTCTCTTGGTATCTGAATATCAAGTCTAAATATATACTAATATCTTTTATCTTTATTGAGAATTATTTGAAAATATTATATTCCATTAAAGATCCATTTTCCTTATAATATTAAACTTAATTCTATTTTTTGTCTCTTTGTAAACCTTGATAACTAGTGTTCTGTGATATCATTTTCTAAATGTCCTTCTCCTTTAAAATAGCAGGCATTAAGTCTCCTGTATTTCTTATTCTCCTCCTTTGATATTTAATATTTCTAAACTAATTGTATTTTTTCCTTGATTTGGAAGCTCAGGATTTGGAGTATGATATTCTGGGCATTTGAATTCCTTTCTTTTCTGGAGGTGACCATTGAATTATTTCTATTTTCACTTTTGCCTAATGATTCTAAGTGTTCTGTGTATTTTAAAAAATAAATTTCTGAACTATACAAAATTTTTAATCATAATTTTGATAGTTCAATTATTCTTTTTTAATTCAAAACTATTTTTAAACAATTATTCACCATCAGTTTACAACATTCACTTCCATAAGCTTTAACTTTAAAATTTTCTCCCCTCTACTCCCTCTCATGGTGGCATGAAATCTGACATAGCTTCTACATATACCTTCACGTTAAACATTAGTCAAGCTATAAAGAACAATTATAACTGGTGGAATGAATAATGAGGAAAAAGAAACAAAACAAAACGAAAAAGACAGAGTCCTAGTAGTTTTCTCCTCTCTGGATTCAGACTCCATAATTCTGTTTCTAGATATGGATAGTGTTTTCTGTCATGAGTCCTTTGAAGTTGTCTTATAACCTTGCATTATTGAGATGAGCCCATCCTGTCAAAAGTCAGTCATAGATACAATGTGTCTGTAATTGTGTACAATGTTCTCCTGGCCCAACTCAGCATCAGTTAATTTAAGTCTTTCCTTGTTTCTCTGAAGTCCATCTGTTCATCATTTCTTATAACACAACAGTATTCCATTCATATACCACAACTTGTTTATCCATTCCCAGATTGATGCACATCCCCTCGAATTCCAGTTGTTGACCACCACAAAAAGAGCTGCTATGAATATTTTTGGACATATGGGTCCTTTCTCCAGTTCTATGATCTCTTTGAGATAAAACCCTAAAAGTAGTATTGCTGGGTTAAAGGGTATGCACATTTTTATTGACCTTTGGGCCTCATTACACATTGTTCTCCAGAATGGTTGTATCAGTTCACAAGTCCACCAACAATTTTGTGTTCCAATTATCCCACATCTTCCCCAGAATTTATCATTTTCCTGTATTGTCATGCCAATCAATCTGACCACATCAGTAAGATGTGGTACCTGAGTTGTTTTGATATGCATTTTTCTAATCAATAGTGATTTAGAGCATTTATTTTCATATACTTATAGATATCTTTAATTCTTTCCTCTGAAAACTGTCTGTTCATATCTTTTGGTCATTTATCAATTGAAGAATGACTTGTATTCTTATAAATACAATTAATCTTAAATTAGCTCCCTTTAATTTCTTTTTGACATTTGTTTTAAATATTATAATGCCCAGATTTTATATTTTTTCCTCCTATGCTTTAGTCTTGGTATTTTGTGTTGTAACCCTGTTGCTTTTTTACTTATATTAACCCAGTATTCTAGTCTAAAAGTAAAATAATTTGAATCCTAATTCCATCATTACCAGCTTTGAATCATCTGAATATTTGATATACATGATATCTATGTATTTACACATTATTGTTTAAAATGTTAAATAATACAGGCAAAAATCCCTGAAATATCCCATTGAAGACCTCAATTCAAGTTGATATCAAACCCTTAATAACTACTCTGAGAATGGCCAACTAAAAAGTTCAGAATCTACATTAATATTAACAGTTTTTGTTATATATCTCCATTTTTTCCACAAAAGTGACTTATGGAGGGTACAGAGCCAAGATGGTGGAGTAGAGAAACACTTAGCCAAGTTCTCTGAGATTCCCCTTCAGACAGCTCTAAAATAATGCTCCTAATTGAATCTGGGAGCATAAGAGACAAAAACAAAACAAAACAAAATATATGGATGAGACAATCTCAAAGCCCAAGACAACTTTGGAGGTCAGTAGAAATGGTCTATCTAATAGGGTAGTAGTGGGTGCTGGAACTTAGCACAAGCCACATAGGCTATGCCCTGGGGACAGCTGCATTGAGTGCAGCAGTTGCTTCAGGAGCTCTCAGTACATGGATGATGGGGAGGTTGGACAACTGGTCAAGAAGAGATTTCTGGGTACCTTTTGCTGGTGCTTGGTTCAGTACTATTGTCTTGCCTATATGCAATTCTCGGTCACAGTCTGAGGGTCAAAAGAGGTAACAGTAATTGTGCCAATGTCCTAGTACCAGGGTAGAAAAGTATGCTTGTGATCATTCATTTGGGAGGAAGTACCTTGTTTTCAATTCCAAGTTAGAGATGGGCACTGCCATTTTAGGAGAGCAGTAGAACTGGTCATAATACCTGGGATAAATAGCATGCTAGTATTGGTGTCTGCAGGTAAACAAGGCATCTTCCTGGGTAATGACCAGAGTACAGGCCAGGAAAACAGTAACCACAAGTCTCCTTAGATCATACCACCTTGGAAGTAATGAAAACCTATAGAACCTCCCCACCCACAACCAACCTCTTTGCCAGAAGTACCTTTAAAAGCATCTTCAAGAAAGGCTTGAAACTAGAACAGTGTCCCCTCTACCCTAGGAGCAGAGCCCAACTTTAGCATAGCTAAAAGTCAAGAAATAGGCTGGAAAATGAGCAGGCCACAAAAAGGAACCTGACCGTAAAAGGTTACTGTGGTGACAGGGATGATCAAGACACAAACCCAGAACACAAAGCAAAACAACAACAACAAACAAACAAAGAAACAAAAATAAGAATGTCAAAGCAACTACAGGTAGAAGCTCAGAGAAAAATAGGAACTGCATACCAACCCAATAATAATTCCTGGAAGAGCTTAAAAGGGATTTTTTAAACCAAATAAAAGAGGTAGAGGAAATGAAATGGGAAAAGTGACTTTTGGGAGGAGGAGGCAGGGCCAAGATAGTAACGAAAAGGCAAGGACCAACATTAGCTCACTCACAAATTCCCCTCCAAATAACTATTGATGATGCTTAAAAGTAAATTTTGGTGTAGCAGAACCCAACCCACAAAAGGATGAAGTAAAAAATTTTCCAACCCAAAACAATTTAGAAAGTCAGTAGGAAAATTTGTAACACGTGGGTGAGAGTAAATACAGTCTAATACAGGTTGTGACTGTGAAGACTGTGCCTGAGCCCACTGGCAGCAGGCCTAGGGGGTGATTAAAGAGGTTGCAGAAGTGGCATCTTCCTGAACTCTCAGCCACAGAAGATAAATGGATTGGACAACTATTCAGAAGGAAATTATAGGGGTCCCTTTACTGACATGTGGGTGCAGGATTTTGTTACATTCCCCACATGCAGATCTGGGTCATAGTCCCAGGGCCAAGAGAAGTGTTAGCACATTAGAGATTGTGGTCACAGGAGAGTGGAAACCCTCATACACCAAAGCACAGACCGTGAAAGTAGTAAAGACACCTCTCCTTAGATCATTCCACCTTGAAACAACCAAAAAATAACTCCAGAACTAGTTTGAGAACTGCTGCACAAAAAATTCTGAAGTTTGAGACAGGGATAAAAATGGGAGCTATGGAAGAAAGAATTGCAAAAGGTAATTAATAGCTATGGGGAAAAGGCACAAAACTTACTCAAGCAACAAATTCCATGAAAATTAGAATGGACCAAATGGAAGATGATCACTTCAGGAGAACTTACAAAATATAGAAAGTTAAAAAGTTGAAAAACTTGAAATAAAATGTCAAGTATCTTAGAGCAAAACATCTAATCTGAAAAGCTGATCATGGAGAAAAATGAAGGCTCATTGGGCTATGTGAGACACAAGAGCTCAAAAAAGATGAGACCTCTTCGCAACCGACAGCAAAGTAGAAATAGAAAGAATCAAGGAACTGCAGTCAATATGACACAGTATTTAGCAGCCACTGTTATTAAGGATCAGAAAATATGAAAAACAGTATTTTGGAATGCAAAGCATTTAATTTTACAAGCAAACACAGCAAGACTGATCATAATACTACAGGGGAAGTGGACATTTAAAAATATATTAATTCCAGTTATTCTTGATGACAAAACCAGATCGATGGAAAAACCTTGAAGTTCAAACATAAGAGAAGCATCAAAGGATAAACATCAATGTACATTGATAATGGACTAAACACAAATCAACTGCTTACATTCATACATTAGGAGATGATAGAGATGTCCCCTATGATAACTATTATCATCAAGCTTCACAGAGGAATTACAATTATAAAGTTCCTGGAAGTCATTCTGATATGGCTTGATGTTCTTAAGAATGTTGAGGGAAAGAAAAATACACTGGAATGTTGTGGAGAAGAGAAAGGAAAGCTAGGTGAAATTCTCAAGAGGTAGGGTCTTGTACCACAGGAGTTAGCATAATGACTTACTGGGATTCCGGAGGACAAATGAATATGTTACCCAAAGGTAAAGCACTCAGAATGCAGAATGAGAAATTGTGTTTTTTTGGACTTGGCCAATGTGGACATTTGTTTTGGTTGACTCTGTGTTTATTATGGGATTGGTATTTCTTAATTGGCTGGGAACATGGGTGGGTGTGAAAGGTTGAGAAGGCATATCATGTCTAATTAAAATCAAATATTTTCAAAAAAGGAATAAAGGTCACAGAGCTTGATGATTCTTTCCTTTAGCATTTTTTTTTAATTTGGGGAATTTTCAATCCAATGGTAGCTGTGTGACTCTCCATGTTCTTTCAGATATGCTGATAGTGGCTTAGTAAGAAAAATTTCTATTATTTTGATACATAGTAATGTAGTTCTGCTGGGCCAGGTGACCTGAATTAATAAAGGTAGACTTGCTGCTATTTTACTTTCTCATCTTTTATATTGGGCAATGACCATCTATTTACTTTTTTTTTCCTCTGTCACTTTCATTAACCCATCATTCTTGGCAGGAAGAAAAAAACACCACCACCAGAATAACGGTTCCATGGAAGGAACATGTAGAGAGAAAAGGAATTCTAAGTGTTAGAAGAGAGGCAAAGAGAAAGGTGGAAGAATGTTTAAAAGAGAAATGAATAAATTTTCTCCTTTCCATTTATTTTTCATGTCACTTGCTGAGTAGGCAGTATTTCATGTGTCATTCCTATAAATCCTGTAATCATCTGGAAAATGTGTTTTTCATGTAAAATGTTTAATAAGTAAATAATGCTGAAACATAGGCTTCTGCATTTTTAAAAAATACATAAAGAAATTATTAGATAGTTAAACTTATAAGCAGGTATTTCTGGTAAATGTGGAATGCTTTCAGAAACACATTTTGAATTGTACTCTATGCCTCTGCTCTATGAGATACTATGACAGTGTTTCAGAAACTAGAGCTTGGAAAGCTCTGAGTGTTGAAGGTGAGTTGTTGAGCCTCCTTCTTCTCTGAGCAGTGTATAATCCTTTGGATGCCTCCTTAGTCTCTTTTTCCTTGAGTGGTAAGTAGCCCTTGGGATCTTGGCCTCTTGGGACTACTCCCACTGTTTCTTTTTTTTTTAATTTTTATTTATTTTCTTGTTTACATCATTCTTTTCCATGAGATTTTGAGTTACAGATATTCTCCCCCTCTTTCTCCTACCCCCAACTTCAAAACAGCGATCTCATTGTAAAGCCCCTGCCCTGATATGCTATCTGTTATGCCCTCTTCCAACACCACTCTAACTTTCTGGTAGGGCAGGGAGGGTCTCCCTACCCCAGTCCATGTATATCTTGATTCCTAGTTGCATATATTGTAGAGCTTTAAATTTTGGATATTTTGGTTCCTCCCTTGTCACCCACCCCCACTGGAAGGACAAACAATTCAATACAGGCTGCACATGTGTAATTATGCAGGGCATCTTCACAGTGGACCTATTATGACAGACTGATTATATGTCCCTCCTTCCTCTCCTACCCCACTTGTTCTGTTCCCTACCCTGTCCCTCTCCCTTTACTGAAGTATGTGCTTCCAGCAACCCTCCCACAGACCTAACCCTTCCCTTCATCATACCACCTCTCATCCCCATGCCCCCTACCCACCTGTGTAGCAAGATAACCAGTTTAGGCTTTATGTCATTCCTTCCCTAAGCCAAATTCAATGAGAGTAACTGAAAGTAAAGTTGTAACAGTTATCTTTTGCCTCTCTATATGGGATGATTAACACCATTTTGTCTATCCCTGACTCCTCTTATTCTAGTACTCCCCCACCTCAGAATTTCACCTCTTAAAGTATCATCCCTTCATATTGAATTGATCCTGTACCCTCTAGGTACACATATACACACATGCTCAGATATGTATTCATAAACATATATAGCCTCCTATAAAGACACATGTATAAGTATACATACATATATATATATATATATATACATTTGTATTCCCTTCACCTATCCTCATACTAAGAAAAGTTTCATAAGTTACTATTATCATTTTCCCATATTTGCATGTAAATAGATCAACTTTGATAAATTCCTTATGATTTCTTTCCCATGTTTACCTTCTCATGTTTCTTCTGTTTGTCAAATTTTCTGTTCAGTTCTGGTTTTTTTTCCCACAAAAATGCTTGAAAGTCCTCCACCTCATTGAGTGACCATATTTTCCCCTGGAATATTATACTCAATTATGCTGTGTAGGTGATACTTGCTTTTAATCCCAGCTCTCTTGATCTCCAAAATATCATATTCCAGGCCCTTTGATCCCTCAGTGTAGAACCTGCCAGATCCTGGGTTATCCTAATTGTGTTTCCACAGTATTCAAATTGTTTTCTCTTGGCAGTCTGTAATATTTTCTCCTTAATATGGGGGTCCTGGAACCTGGCTATAACATTTCTAGGAGTTTTCTTTTGGGGATCTTTTTCAAGAGGTGATTGGTGAATTCTTTCATGCTCTGTTTTGCCCTCTGAATCGAAAACATCAGGACAATTTTCTTTGAGAATTTCTTCAAGGATGCTTTCCAAGTTCTTTTTTTGATCGTGGCTTTCGGGTAGACCAATGATTTTCAGATTGTCTCTCCTGGATCTATTTTCCAGGTCAGTGGTTATTTCAAGGAGATATTTCATACTGATTTCTATTTTTTCATTTGTTTGTAACTGTTTAATAGTATCTTGGTTTCTCATAAAGTCATTAGCTTCCACTTGCTCCACTCTAATTCTGAAGGAATTATTCTCTTCAGAATGCTTTTGAGATTCTTTTTTCATTTGGCAAATTGGACTTTTTAAGGCATTCTTCACCTCATTGATGTTTTGGGCCTCTCTTGACATTTGAGTTAATTTGTTCTTTAAGGTATTATTTTCTTCAGTCAAGTTGTTGACTCTCTTTTCATGATTTTTCTGCATCATTCTAATTTCTCTTCTCAATTTTTCCTCCACTTCTATTATTTGGTTTTCAAAGTCCTTTTTAAGTTGATCTGTAGCTTGTAGGCAATCTTCATGTTTCTTGGAAGCATTTGGTGTGGGAGTTTTGACTGTGTTGTCTTCCTCCCATTACATGCTTTGATCCTTTTTGTCCCCCAAAAAGGATTCTAGAGTTTAATTGCTGTTCTTTCTTTGCTTCCTTTTCCTCATGTTGGCCAGTCAATTAATTGATTGGGTTTTTTTAGCTCTGTGGAACTCTACCTCCTGGGG